>CM021103.1:199864105-200081135 GCA_007115665.2 Sequoiadendron giganteum
AGACAACCAAATGCTCAAAGGTATGCATCTTTCAATTATATTTATTATTTTTGCAATAAATTTGGCCATAGAGCGATGGAATGTAGAAGAAAAATGAATCAGAATGTTCCATCCTTTACTAGACAATGCTTTACATGCAATAAATTTGGGCATAGAGAAAATGAATGCAAAATTCAAATGATGAATGCATATAACAGCAGTAGAATAATTAATTCCTCTAATGGCTATTGTTATACATGCTATGGATTTTGACATAAGGCTAATCAATGCAAATCTAGAATGAATGAAAGGAGAAATATCATAGGCAATAGTTGCAATAGACTTGGACATATTGCTAGATTTTGTAAAAGCAAAAATTCAAGGAAGGATAATTCAGTAAATAGAAATGAACCAATTAAAAAGATTGATCTGACTGAAGTAAAGAAGGAAATAAAAAATATTTGGAGAAGGAAAGAGGAACCTAAGAACAAGGAAGAACCAAAGGCTACAAATGGATCTGTACCACCATCCGGTGTAGATAATTCCTCCAAGAATTAAACCTAGGCATTGGATTAGGGGGAGCAATAACAGAGAATCGCATAATCGCCTGTCAATATGATGTGTCATGGCTTGGCATGAATATATGGGATGGAGATGGATAGTATGGATCCTTTGGAGAAAACTCTAGAAGAAAATAATTAGTTGTAGAGATTTGTGAAGCAATTTAAGGTTCGTTGTTGTACAAAGAAGGTTTTACCAACTTTACTGTTTGATGTATTAAATGTGAATTGAGGCAAAATCAAAGGAATTATATACCTATCCTTTGTTGATTTCATTCACTTTTATGCTTTTGGAAAGCTTAAGCAAATTCAATAGTTTGAAAGTGATTTGTGAAGCAGAGAACCCTAACCCTAATTCTGGTTGAGCAAGAAAAAGGTATTTACTATTATCCAAAATTGAAATAGATTTTTTTTTGTATTTGAATTCAATATAAATGGAAACACCTATAGTGGTAAATGTGAGTGAGAAACCCCAACTGAAATTCAAGAAATATCCCATGAAATTGTCTAAGAATGACCCGCTTGGAGCATTTTCAAGTACCCCATATATAGTTTTTCCCACTAAGGACATTAGGGCATGCATCCATAAGAATGTGGAAGAATACAACTGTACATAACTTACAGATCTGTGGATAGGACAATTAATTGGAGAAGACTTCAACATCAAACTTGAGTATGAAAACCTTTGAAGAAGAAATTGGATGTCTGGCAGTTGTTTTCATGTTTCATCTATGACGATGAACTCAAGCATGTGAGAATAACATTGAGACAAGTGCATAATTTTTTTTGTATGGACTAACATACCTAGATTGATAACTAAGGAATTCATGATGGAAATTACTGGACTTTGTGACACTGCACATGTACCTTTGCTTAAATATGTAAAGAACAAGGATGTAATGAAACTAACAGGAGCTACATTTGATCAAAGGGCTCTCATAGTGAACACCATATAAAATCCTATGGGAAGATATGAAACTATGGTCATTGGTTACAAAATATACTGCACTAATAGAGGAAATTTTGTGTCTGCTACAATAATTCATGTAGCCCATGAAATGGTGGAAAAGGAAAAAGATAATGATTTGAGCAACAAATTTTTGACAACCTGAAGCAAACTAAAGATAAGAAATACCCCTTCAAATTTTGTTCTTTGGTAGTTTGTTTTCTATTCTATTTTCCTAGGGAGCTTCTAGGAAGAAGCAATATTATATGGAGTAGAAGCAAGCTTGTATCTCATCAAATCTTTGAACATATACACAACATTGGTGATATGAAAGCTCAAGATGGGGCACTTACTAATTTTTTATAGTATTTTAGAAGAGATTGCATGAATGGGAGAGGATCCCTAGTTTTATAGTGAAAATAGCAAGATGACATCTCATTTTTTGTCAAAAATAATGAATGCATCATTAAAGTTGTGGAACCCAAAATTTTCTAGATTCAACCACTTGGATATGAGATCACTAAAAATGAAGTAGATGGTTATGTTGGTATACTATTGAACATTCCTAAGGACCCTACTCAAAAAATACATGGAACATATGAGGAGAAATTAATGGAAGTGCATATGAACTGAAAAAGCCTGAAATTAAAATAAAGGCAACTAAAATGGTACATGATTAATTCAAGGAGAAAGGGTTCACAAATGAACAAATACAAAAAATGAAATAAAAATCAAAAGGAGAAACAAGCACAACAATTGGGACCACCAGACTTAGAAGATCATGAATAACTGCTTCCATTATTCCCCCTAGTATTCAACCCTCTAGATCAATTTGTACCACTAGCAGAACCAAGAGAACGAAGATCGGTGCTTTGGTAATAGAAAACCTAAGGTGGAGGAGGCCACAAGGCCTAGAAAGAGAAAGACAAACACTCCAACAGCCTCTACTGCCACTCATCAAAAAGAATAAAAGAAAAATTTAGAAGAGAAAAGGACAAGTGTACAATCTGAAGAAGAAGAGGATGAAGATTCACCATTGATTATCAAAAGAAGTAGTGTTATTTAAAAAGAAAAAAAGTAGATATTTCTAATACTTCAGATGATGAATAAATTGAGAAGGAAAAGGAAGACTTTTGGATACACATGCATAAGTCATTGAAGGGAAGGAAGAAAAAAAGATCAGACACAACAGAACCAAAGAAAAAGAAGAAATCTTTGAAAAGACCACCCATTCCTATGAACTTGGACTCATTATTCAAAGGATTGTTACATCATGAGATGTTGGAAGAAACTGATACCTTATATGAAAAGGAAAATGAGGAGATAAAAGCTACTAGAATAGAAGCAATTATCAAATTCATTGTTACAGTCGAACCAAATACGGATAACATTAGGAAGAAAGTTCTTGATTTTGTGTGGGAACTCTTATTGGAGAGAAGAAAAGAAGCTAATGAAAGGGAAGAGAATCTCAAATCAAATGCAGTGGATAAAATTGGATCATCCAGATGTGATGTTGAAAAGACCACCCTAGCCCAAGTACTTAGCAAAGAATTCAGAAAAAAAAAATGAAGAGTCACACTTCTAATGGGAAGAGATCAAGATCAACTTAATAAAATGCAGAACGAAACAAAGGAAAAAGTTATTGATATTGCATAAAATTATGGCATGATTCCCAAAAAGGAACAAGATCCAAAAATTGAAAGCATAGGAGCTACTAATATAGAAGAAATTCCTGATAATACTCCTCTGGGTATAGATGAACCAATGCAAGAAAATGCTGACGAGGATAATGTTAATGAGATCAGAGAGAAAACTGCAAAGGATGATATTTCTATTCCCCTAGTAGTTTAGGAGACTACAAATCAAGGCCACATGAAGATATTTGTTCCTCTAGTAGATACAAAATAGAACATAGGAGAAGGTGAGAAGCGTGATACAATTAATGATCAAAGGAATGAGGATGAAAATAATTAGGAAGAACAGAATTATGGTGAGAAGGAAGGAGAAGAAGATAAAAATAAAGATGATGAGCAAGGAAAGAAGGACAAGGATGAAGGAGATAAAGATAAGATCTTTGGTGAAGAAGAAGGAAAGGTAGAAGGACAAGAAGTTTCTAATACCGAAAATAATGAAGAAGTAGAGAAATATGAGCATTTACCTAAGCCCTCTGTCGAATCCTCCTCCAATAATCCTTTAGAAGGTTTGTTGTCTAAACAGTTAAAGTTTCAACCAATTGTTTCTTCTCAATTATTGTAGTTGTCCATGCAATAGAGCAGTGTTGATTAGACAAGATATCTCTTATACATAAATTGCAACTAAGTGATGTGTTTAGTGCATCAAAAAGAAAATAAATCATTGAAACATATCAAAATAGTGATGAATTAATAGATGAAGTTCTAAGGCATTACAGGAAATTGTTCCAGGAACTAATGTTGATATATCTTTACTCACATGGAGAATTTCAAATTGTTGTTTGATTCCTTTAAGGAATATGCCTTTGGATTGAAAAGACAAACCGAAGAAAAGGTTAAGGATTACAGAGAACAAGTTAATGGATATCACAGAAAAATGTGCATTTACACACATAAAAGTTTAAGAATGCTTGAAGGAAGTACTAGCATGTGAGGAAGGTGCAAAAGCATTATTTTTGTATTGCATGAAGTGGTCGGATGCCACACAAGAGATAAAAGACAAAATAGAGTCGATTGAGTCCCAGTTAGCCAATGTATCAAAAGTCTATGGTCCAACACTTGACAAAGATGATAAGACTTGGACTACTGTAATGGAATTGCATGACAGATTCTTCACTTTATAGAGTCAGAAGGAAGATATTATCAAGCAACTTGCGAAACTAAGGGACTTGGTAAAAACAAAGAATATAGCTATCTCAAGTGCCCCATCCAATACTAACAAAATCTCAAAGATAAATCTTACACCCTTTTCTATAGAAGAATGAGAGGAAACATTTATAGAGCTCGAGTCTTTACATAGAATGCTTGTAGCAACAAAGAAGAGCTGGGAAGAAGGAAAATCTATCTGGCAAGCTATTCTTCAAAAGCTTTAGAGGTCAACATCTTCAGGTTGACCACTTCTATTTTTGTATATCTTTCATCTTTTTATTATTCTTTTTACATATGTGGATGTATTAGGAGTTTTTGGTTAGCTTCCTAAGGGGGATCTAGTTCAGTTTGTACATATACCTTGAGAGGAGCACCCTTTTCCCTTGATGTCAAAGGGGGAGAGATATCTATGAAGAAATTCATTAGCACATGTTGCCATCAATGATAAAGGGGGATATTGTTGAAAGAATGAAGAAGGTTTTCATTAATGAGTTGTCATTGATGTCAACATTACATGATGAATTTTAATTAGCATGATGGACGGTTATAGAAAAGATATTTTGAAAAAGGTTTCTTGGCTAAGTGACTACACCAGAAGTTTTAGCACACAGTGCCCTCCAATAATTTGGTTCGCATTTGTCCACCCTTTTAGATATACTCCTACAATTTTAGTATATTGTTCATGGATATCACTAGCATCTTATTTTATAATTTTAGTTGTTTTGGATAAATGGTTCAAAAGTTGCAAATAATAGAAGATTGAAAATATGGATTACATAGCTCTCTATGTATTGGCTCACCTAACTGGTCTAGATTCCTCTATGGATTTGAGTTAGACATTGCAATTTTGGGAGAAGGTTAACCAGTGTGAGTACATTGTATTTTCTAGTTGACATGACATTTTGTGATCCACGTATCCTTTGGTAACATTCAGTTGGAATGCTTTTCATTTTGGGTTCTATGCCTGGTTGACTTTATGTATGCAAAGAGTTGTGAAGATTAAATATATGGTGTGAATATAAAAGAAATTTTTTATAGGTCCTTGCCAACCTATATTGCTTGTATTTTGGGCACGAAGGTAATTTTGGTTTGAATTGAGTTTCGAAAAGGCACGTTTTGTATAATTCAAGGCTACATCTAATTAGGTCGACCTAATTGATGTTTGAGATGGAGTTTAGTATATATAAGGTTGATTTGAGATATGGAAGAGAGATGAGACACACACATGATCTGAATGTAAGCAATCGTGTGAAGTTTTGTAGAATTGCACAAATAAGTTATGAATATTGAGAGTAGGTATGCAAATACAGAGCAAAGTAGAGATTTGTAATCTGAGCCTGATTAGAGTGTGTAATGAGCTTTAGAGGAACTAAATCCAACATACTTTAGATGCATTTCTCTCAGTTCAAAATCTAGCTATGAGGCCACCTCTTTCTATCTTTCTTTTTCTTGTGAACAGTGAGTTCACTTGGACAGTGAGACCACTTGGCAGTGAGCCTTTCTCTAATATCTTATAACTAATTATAACATATTGTGAGTTAATACTCACTGTGGTTTTTCCCATTTTGGGTTTTCCACATAAAAATCTTGGTGTTCATGTGTTGAGTGTATTATGGGTTGTTCATGCTTTCATTTCTTATAATTGATAAGTATGTTGTGGAAATTGGATGGTTAATAATTTAATGGTTTCTTAGAATACCAATTCACCCCCTCTCAATATTTCATGTTTTCAACACTCTTTTTATATTCCCATATCCATGTTGCATGAATTTTAATAATAATAAAACAAGAAAAAATTATATGTGACTGTGATCATGAACAATAATTAAGCTAAACATGATTGAATTGCAAGAATTAAACCAAGTATTTAAGCTAATTGAGCCATGCTCCCAATGAAGTTCTTGATTATTCTAGTTAGAAATCAAAAGAACATGAAATGAAAGATAACTAAGCACATCAAACCCCATCCCATTGGGGTACTGGTGCTACATTGAAGTGGAATGTCGGCCCTTTCCCAACCCCATATTTGAAACAAGCTTTTGATGCTAAATATTGATGCAAATAAGCTAAAATATATGCAAAGTAAGCTAAAAATGGATGTAAGAATTGCTCAAGAATTTTCTTATAGTATAATTGCTCTCAAAGATCATGAATGCAAATGGCTATAGTGCAATTACTCAAATGGATCATGGATCCTTTTCTTATAAAAATGATGACTATTTATAGGGAAAATTGTTGAATCAATGGTCAAGATTGAATTGATTAATCAATGGAACAAATTGATTTGGAGGATGAAACATGGATCATGGATTCCAATCTATGGTTAAAATAAAATATTGGCATAAATCAATCATCTTAATCAAGGGCTTGCATTCAATGGGAATGTACAAATCCCTTGATTTTAGGAAGAACGTTGGGATATTGTTGAGAAATATTTCTGTTTGGAGGGAAATTTGAATTGGAGGAATATTCCTGAGAATATTCCTTTGCAAGTGGAGGAAGTTGTGTTGGTTCCTAAAATTTCAAATTGCAAACCCTAAGAGTATGTTGAGTTCTATGATCAGGTTGAGCAATTTTTTGGCCAACTAACGGAATTAACCAATATGGTTAGATTTCCCTACTCTTAAGGCTCTGCTATGCCTAGGTGGGTGTACCTTAATCATCAATGTACAAGCAAATTAAACCTTTTGAAGATCTTGTGTGATCAAATTTTTCAATTAAATGATCCTTAATTATTTTAATTAGATCATCCTCATGTGATCACAACTCTTCAAGCAAATGATTTTCTCAATCTATTTCAATATGCCATGAAGGTTTTGAAATATATGATTTAAAGGTAAAACTAACTTCTACTCCTACTCCTAATGCAAAAAATGAAAATGAATAAAAGAAGGTTTTATGAACTATAGTTTTGTAATGAATATGATGAATGTCTTTTATCTATTGGGAAATGGAGTCAATATGTGAATGATATGTGTCCTCCCCTTTGGCTAAACTCGAATTTGTTTGGCACTTTTAGATGTTTATACCTTGTATAAATGTGAAAGATTGTATAGTTACCAAGCTCTTCTTATTGATCCCAATGATACTCCCCTGGTTACTGTTACTTAAAAGAATTTAATTCTTCCTTGAAGAAACCAGTTAAATGAACCACACAAAAATAAAAAATGTGCTCTGATAAATCAAATATATCCTTGATGCAATTATTTAAATAACAAGGAAAGACCACTCTAAAGGTAACAAGATGACATTTATTAATTAATCTTAACAAACAATTGAAGACCAAAGTTTTGGCCACCAGATTATAGCTTCCTTTCCATTAATTTGCTTCACAAGATTTTACAATATATGCCAGAATTCCTTTTTATATTTCTTTAAAATAATATTTTATTAATCCCCATACATTCTCATTGATGCAACTGATTCAGTCTTGGTTTTGTAAGGAAAGAAAAGTGTGGAAACGCCTTCCTAATGCCAAATTTTATAGGAGAGATATACATAAAGTTTACAAAATTTTGCAACTACAAAACATTCAAGATGCACAATTCATGAATTTAACATAATAGAATAGATAATTAAACACCACATAGAATTGAACACCAATTTTACATGGGAACCCCTTAGGGAGAAAAACCCACACACCGAGCAAAGTCACTTTGTATTACAATAAATGATGCCTACCTACAGAGTTATAGACTTGTCCTTCTAGATGGTAATTCACAGTATCAACTTTAGCAACATTACATTTCCTTGATCAACCTCGTACCGTCTCATAGAAAAATTCAATGTTACAAAACATTACAATGACATACAACATTCGTTCAGTTACTTAACCCATCCATTATGCATTCCAAGGAATACAAGGAACTAGTCAATTCAGTTCCCATAAACAACCAGTCTTAATACCATTTAACTGTCAATGTTCACTGCCCTTGCTGGAACTTCGAAGAGACTCCAAATGATCTCTCACTAAACTTCCAATGTTACATTGGCATGCCTCTGCCAAGTATTCTTCCACAACAACATATAGCTGGCTTATGTCCAACATGTCATCACCATTTCGAAGAAACTCCAAAGGTCCTGACAAGGTCTTCAACTCCCACCAATCAAATAGTCTTTGATACGTTCACTATTGTCAGCACTCCTTATCAGGACTTCAGTGAGACTCATTAGAGACTCCCTCTAACATAGCATAGTCTCGTCGATTATATCACCATATTGATGGTACAATATATCATCACCCATCGATGTAAGGATGTCACTTCGATGAAGATCATAATGCTTCCATGTAGTCCCCACTACCATGTCACTACCGGTTACACCAATTACTACTTCCCCGCAAGGAATTGCCTGGATCCTACCAAGGACATCGTAGGTTGGTGAGTGGCACACAAAATAGTCCATTGGATTGTCGATGAGACTTAAACCAAGGTACCTTCAACATCCTTTAGTCTTTCTGATAGGACTCCTTCACAAAGAGCTCACAAATCCATTGAACAATCAAGGAGACAACGAACAAGGTCCCACCAAAAATGAACAGTCAAGTTGATGAAGGAATAAACACATAACACTACAAATAGAATATCAAGCCAGTAATTTGAGGCACATTTTCCAACATGTTCCCACTTGATGAAGAAATTACTAGCTTCTCCCAATGCTTGAAGTTACTGAATTTCATAGGCCCCAAGGCCCATCGAATTAGCACACCATTTGTACTTATTTGTGCTCACAAGCTTTCTCAACACATCAACAACATTCTCTAGAGTATCCAATTTTTCCAAATTAACCTTTCCATCCTCCACCATATCATGAATGAAATGATACTGAACATTGATATGCTTCATCCTGGCATGGAAAGTGGGATTTTTCACCAAACAAATAGCACTCTAACTGTCACAAAAAATAGTAATTTTCCCTACATTAAACCCCATATCAGAACACAAAAATCTAAGCCAAATAGATTCCTTACAGGTGTGAGTTGTTCCCATGTACTCAGCCTCGATAGTGGACAAAGCAACTATAGCCCGCCACTTTCTCATCCAACTAACTGCACCACCGAATAACATGAAAATATATCCATTGGTGGACCTCCTACTTGTTGGAGTGAAAAAGACACTGAGAGGGGGGGTGAATCAGTGTTATGAACTGATTTGACAAATTTTACATAAACTAAACCAAAACAGATTTATGCTCTCTTTCTCAATGATTAAATCATCCACATATTGAATATAATCACATATAATTGAAAATGAGAAGTATGACAGTAAAAAATTGCATAATAAAGCATTCTCAAAATAAAATAGAAGAACCACAGAAGAGAAAAGTGACACAAGATATGTCGAGTGGAAAACCCTCCTCGGGTAGAAAAACCACTCCTAAACAATGCCTTATAGGCTAATTTCTGAGCACCAACCCCTTTTTAGTTTACAAAAAATACAATGATATAGAGGGTCTCTCTATTTCTCTCTTTTCTCACAAGTGCCTCTCAACAGACAATACCTACAATCCTCAAGGTTCTGAGTTGATCCTTCAGAATTCTAGTCATTATCTAATCTTAAGACAACTTGTAATTTTCTTGTATTTTAGATTTATAATATCAGAGTATATCATGTCTATTAGAATAGACCATACATTATGTTGTATTCAATCTCACATGCATTTCACATACTGTTTCTCTCTCTATTTTTCTATACAATCAAAAACATCACTATATTTTTCAATAATAGAGGTATATGCAAATGTTACAAACTTATGTCGAATTGAGCCAAGTATCTTTTTAGATTTAGAGAAGTGACCACACAAAATAGATTTCTACTGATAAAATGAGCAAAAATGAATATATTAAGAAAATAACATTGAAACCCTCAGAGCCCATGAAAGGTGGATGTAATAATTTTGATTTTGAATCTTCAGCTAATGGTTTTCTTTCTAGAAATCCAATGTGTCATTTTTGTGTTTGAAACCAAAACCCTGAAAGAATAACTGGTCCGCATGTCATAACATCTGATAAAAACGTATGCAAGGGCAATACATATTTCAGATACCCTTTAAAAAATAATGACAGGTGGAGATCATAGAAACTCTATATCCAAAAAAAATGTTTTCCATGCTGCTAGAAACAACAAATAACATACTACAAGAACCTGAAATAGATTTGTAACCGAACCCCAGTCATGGTGAGCAAAAATAAGCAATGCTTTCAGACCACCCACAAACAAAAATTCAGAGTAACCAAACCGAATGCATCATTTTCAGATTCAAATAAAAGAACATAAATTGTCTTCTATTTTCATGCCATGAGTAGTAATGGTTCTCCATACGTTGTAGCAAAGAGAGTAACGGCTATGACAAGTTACCCATGGCGGCGGTTGAGGCTAGGTTTTCAGCCCTTGAAAAAAAAATGACAAACAATGTTTGCCCTAACCTCCTTCAATTCATTTACATCCAATGACTTTTACAAAACATAATCACTTTTGAGGTCCAAATGGAGACCATTAATTATCAAACAATCATTTATTTTCTAAGTCCATGGCTTCACACTTTTTGAGAAAAACAACTTAATACCATGCATTAAGTTCAACATAATAATTACCATGTAATTTAAAATTTGCTAATGCCATGTCACTTCAAAGTGACTTTTAATAATTAATTCCTCATACCTGTTGTCGGCCCTAAGGCCTAATGAATTATCAATTATAGGAACCGATACACATGTGAATTCTTTCTAAGTCATTTTCAAATGTAGGTAAGCCAAAGTGATGCCACCAATCAATATTACAAAATTTCCATGAAATAAAAAATAGAGGCCAAATGATATCAGCTTATAAGCCATGAACCATATTATATACCAATGACATATTTACCAACAAAGATATCAAACTCGAATGCCAAAGAGAGATTTTGAATAATTCCAACCCAAATTTTCCATGTAACATGTAAAGTGTCATAGAGTGATATGTGCCAAGATCAACCAATAATACAAGTGAACTAAACTGAGAAGTATCAATGGAATTGAAAAACCAACTGATAATGATATACTTGAGTAACCATGCCATAAACCTGTAAGCAAGATAACCTTTATCTTCACATGAAGCTCAACCTGATCAGTACCAAAGCAAAGCAATAATGTTGTCCATAAACAAGATACTGAATGCCATAATATGTATAGACCAATCTGCCATAGTTGAACCAATGAATTGCCAAGATCACAAAGACAAGATCAGAGAGCCATATTACCAAGTTTGACATCAAGGACAAAATATGAACACTACTATCAATGTCCCTTGCCCAATCAGAATCCCCATATCCACAAACGCTAACAAATATCTATGATCCAACTAAGTTACCATGATAACAAAAGCATACTAAGAAGTACCTTTCAAATATTTGAACTCTTTTCATTGCATCCTAATGCGGTCTTCCTGGATTAGCCATAAATCGACTAAGTACTCCCATTGCTTGGGAAATTTTTGGCCTAGTATAAACCATTATATGCATTAAACTACCTATTGCACTTGCATAAGGCACTCTGGTCATGTCCTTCATCACAGTAGGATATTTTGGACAATCTTCAACAGAGAGTTTTGTTCCCTACAACACTGGAACAACTAACTTCTTGCAATTTGTCATGTTAAATCTCTCAAGGACAACATCAATATACTTTCTCTAGCTAAGCCATTTTTTTCTATTTCCTCCATCCCTTATGATTTCTATCCCCAGAATGTACCTAGCTACTCCTAAATATTTCATTTCAAACTGTGTTGACAACTAATATTTTAAATCAGAAATCATACCCTTACTATTCCCAATGAATAACATGTCATCCACATATAGGGAAATAAAAAGTAAACGACCATTTTCAGTTTTATAGTACACACAATGATCTAATTTTGATCTCACAAATCTCAATGACAACACAAATGTGTCAAAATTTTGGTACCACATTCTAGGCGATTGTTTTAAACCATAGAAAGATTTATTTAACTTACAAACTAGACTTTATTTACCTTTTTCAATGAAGTGCTCCGATTGGGACATAAATTTCTTCTTCCAAATCTACATGAAGAAACATTGTCTTCACATCCATTTGCTCAATCTCTAAGTTGTACACTGTTGCAAGTGACAACATAAATCTAATATATGTCAGCTTAGCTATAAGAGAAAATATTTCTCCATACTCAAATCCCTCTACCTAGGAATAACCTTTCATGACAAACCTAGCTTTATACTTATCAACACTGCCATAAGCCCACCTGTGCATGTGCGGCGACGACCATTTAGCCGTCAAATTTAGGCCTGATTTTTTGTTGCGATGGCCGTATGACTGTCAAATTTAATCCCGCACTGGTTTTTTTCCCTTTTGGAGTTGTTTTCTTCCAGAGGCCATAACTTGGGCATACGATATCATTTTTTGGCAAACGAGATATTGTCGGAAAGTTGGTTCTGTCAACTTTCCAGTGGTTTGGGTCTCATTGCTTCATTTATCTATTGGTGCATTTTACAACTAGTTGAAGTCAAAGGAGTTGTTTTCAGTCCTGAGCTCGTAACTTTTGACCTGTTTCTCCGTTTTTCGTGATCTCAGTGGCATTGGAACCATATTTCAGAGCTCTTCAGTTCAATCCATGCAATTTTTCCATATTTCACTCTAGGTATATTTTATTCAATTTTTTGTGTTTTCACACTCTAGTGAATTACCTAGACATCTTTGCTCTTGGGAACTTCTCGTTTGCATGAGATGCTTCATTTTTGGCTATTCTTCATGTATTTCGATTTTTTTGTCCTTTGTGGGCATTTTGAGCATCATTTGTAAGCAATATTCTATGTAAATGCACTGAGATAAAGTGCCACACTATTGTACATGTATTTTGGGGATTTTGCACATAAGGTTGTGTCATATTTTGTACTTGCACTGTATTATAAAGTATCATGGGGGGTTGTATAGTGCCTTTTTTTTTGCCATCACACCTTTGTCCAATGAGTGTCCCTCCACGACGACAGTGGATCCATATGATTTCAGCCTCATGCATGTGTGTTTTGTTTTGCACACCACTTTTTCAGTTGCAAGTGCTTTCTTGTGCACTTTCAGATGTTGTTTCTTCTCCTTCATGCACTACAGGGTGTTACACACCATTTCAGTGGATTTGTCAGGCTCTCCCAGTTCAGCATTATGGGGGGAGTTATACTATTCATGCTAATGCTTCCTTGGTTTTTCCTTGGAAGGAATCTTCCATTCTCAGTTGATCAATGTTTTTCAGACTATTGGTACTTGTGCCATTTGTATCTTCATTCCAGGTTTTTGCCTTTGTTTGCCATCTGATTCGAGTAGTGTCATTTGGGGCACTCATGCAGATTGTTGTATTCTTGTTCTTGATCATCTTATCTTCAGAGGAGGTTCTTCAGCACCATAGCAATCATCTTTTGACAGTTGTTTGCAGCTTCTTCTGCTTCAGTGATGTTCTTCATGTATTTTTGCATCTCTCTTTAGAGTAGAGTTTTTCCCATGCGGTTTTCTCTATTTCTCCACTTTACAGAGACTTGGTTGTATTTGGGTACCTGATCAGGCCTAGTTACTGGGACCCATGTTTACTTTCTGCATTGTAGTTACCTTTGCTTTCTTGCACTTGTTTGTAGCTGCACTGTTGCTCATCTTAAGGGGGGGTGTTAAAGTAAAGGTTTTAACTTAATTGTGTTAATTAAGTTACCTTTATTCCCTTCTTAAGATTTCACTTTAGTTTGCATTAATTAACATTTAATAATTATATTAATTATTAAATGTATTCCTATTAGGGTCTCTTTTAGGGTTTGCATGATCTCCTTCTTAAGGATTGATCCATTGTATATTCATAATTTTCCTATTTTGTTCTGATAAGATAATTTCTCCATTTTTCAAAGCTTCAAACCCTTTTTTGTTTTCTCCATCCATTCTCTTCCTTGTGACAAGTATCCATTTGCATGCAGGTGTTATTGGAGTCTGAAGTTGGTTTTGACAACTTCTACAAAATCGATGAATGAACAGTCGATTTAGGGGTTTTTGGATGTTGTGAATCCAACAGGGAGGTCCATTTGGGCCCAAAGTGAACCCAAAAAATGAAGTATGCCGGATCCACCAAAAATCACCCTGAAACCCCAGACCTGCTTCCAATGCAAAAATTCTCAAAATAAGAACAAGTAGTTGTAGATCTAAAGATTTGATACCATGTAGAAGTTGACAAAACCAACTTCAAACTCCAAGAACACCTGCATGCAAATGGATACATGTCACAAGGAAGAGAATGGATGGAGAAAACAAACAAGGGTTTGAAGCTCTAAAAAATGGAGAAATTATCTTATCAGAACAAAAAAGGAAAATTATGAATATACAATGGATCAATCCTTAAGAAGGAGATCATGCAAACCCTAAAAGAAACCCTAATAGGAAAACATTTAATAATTAATATAATTATTAAATGTCACTTAATGCAAACTAAAGTGAAATCTTAAGAAGGGAATAAAGGTAACTTAATTAACACAATTAAGTTAAAACCTTTACTCCAACACCTTTCATGACAAACCTAGCTTTATACTTCTCAACACTACCATCCAGACCAATCTTCTTTTTAAATACCCATTTACAACCAACAAGCTTTCGAACTTTAGGAAAAGGTATCAAATCCTAGGTTTCATTATTTTTCAATGACGCCATTTCTTCATTCATGGCTTCCAACCAAGAATCTAAATTAGACATATTCATTGCCTCTTTCATAGTCCTAGGCTCATAAGTGCTAGTAATCAAAGAATAGGCACAACTAGAATTCAACATGGAATATCCAAACCTTTCAGGTTGTTGCTTCTCACATGTAGACCTCCTCACAGGTTGAGGCTAAGGATCTTCCTCTTATTCAAAACTTTCAGAATTGCTTGAGCTCTCCTAAGTATCAGGTACACTTGGAGTTCGTAGTTCCTCTATATCTAGAGTTAGAGGAATTTAAACTATATTCTTCTCTTTTTATTTTATCTCTGATTGCAAATTCATTGTAGAAGGTTTCAGCTCATGAATGATTACACTTTTGTTGTACAGTACCTTCTTGGTAACCGGATTCCAAAGCTTTTATCCTTTCACACCAATGCCATATCCAATGAAGATATATTTTATAGCCTTATTTTCCAATTTATATATTTTCTCACTAGGAACATAAGCATACGCCTCACAGTCAAAGACTCTCACATGTCTTAGAGAGGGCTTCTTACCAGACCAAGCTTTCAAATATTTTTTGTCTACAAGTGTCAAAGTGGGAGATCTATTAATCAAGTAGCATGTTGTAGCCACAACCTCAGCCTAGAACTTTTTCTCCAGACCATCACTACTCAACATACTTCTCGCCCTTTTCATCAACGTATTGTTTAACCTTTCAACAACTCCATTCTATTGTGGAGTGTAAGGTGTAGTTTTATCCCTTTTAATTCCATAGTCTTTGCAATACTTGTCAAAATCTCCAAAACAAAAGTCACTGCCATTATTTATCCTCAAGCATTTTATTTTCCTTCTACTCTAATTTTCCACCAAGGTTTTAAACTCCTTAAAATGACTAAACACTTCTAATTTACTTTTTAGAAAATACACAAATGCTCTTCTCAAATAATCATCTATAAATGAGACATAATATTTAGCCTTTGATAATGAAGGAACATTTGCTAGACCAAATACATCAGAGTGAACATAATCCAGTATGCGAGAAGATTTAGGAGAACTAGAGTAAAAGGAAACAAGGCGTTGCTTTCCATAAATGCAATGTTCACAAAAAATGAACTCAAGGTTACAATCATCAAGCCCTTCAACTAGGTTTCTATTTTTCAAGGCTTTTAAGCCTTTTTCTCCTATGTGGTCGAGGCTATGATGCCACAACATGGTTTTCTCTACTGGGAGTTTTACCTCCAAGGAATTTGCACCCAAAGGAACAATGTTCTCCTTCCCTACATGAGCATCTTTGTTTGACTTTGCAGAGACACTATTACATTGAATATAATGTGTGTCTAGCTTGTACAAAGTGCCAATGTGTGCACCCTTGGCCAGCACCATAGAGCCTCTAGTCATTTTACAACCACCATTCGAGAAAGAAACTTGCACACCAACTTCATTTAGCTTACTTATAGAAATAAGATTACGAGCTAGACCTGTTATATGAATTACATCATCAATTCCTTTAATTCTTCCATCAAGAAATTGAATTTTGACTCTTCCATGACCAACAATTTTAAGGTATGAATCGCTTGCAAGATACATCTTTCCACTATCATACTTTTCATATTTTGTAAACCAATCTCTACGAGATGTCATGTGAAAATATGTTTTTGATTCAATCAGCAAAACATCATTTGATGCCTGAGTCGTCAAGGCTGCAATGAAGGCATCTACATCACTCTAAAAAGAATCATTATCAGAAGAGTTGCTCTTCTTCTTCTTCTTCTTCTTCTTCTTCTTCTTATTTTTCTCCTTTGATCTACCTCTAACAACAAGAGCCTCTTTGGCCATTTCAAAAGATTTTCTTTGCATTTATTCTTAAAAAAATGAAGAATCACATCCTTCATATTGAAATTGTTTGTTGTACTCCTAATAGCCATCACTAGATGGTCCCACATTTTAGGCAAAGAACACAACAAAAGCATACAACGATCCTTGTCATCAAATTTTACACCTATAGAGGCCAACTGAGCAACAATCATGTTAAATGAATTTAGATGGTCTACAACATATGATCCTTCCTCCATCTTCAAGGAATATAAATTCTTCCTTAGGAATAACTTATTCACCAAAGACTTCCCTTGATAAATATCACCAAGTTTCTTTCACAAGGAAATTGTAATCTTCTCCTCATGGGTGTTAAGGAGAACAAAGTTTTCAATACAGAGTCTTATCAACCCTTTTTGTTTTTCTATTTGTGAGGTCCCAATCTTCTTGCTTCATGATTGATGGTTTTGATCTCAAAATATCAACCCAAAGATCTCCATCCACAAGCAAGTTTTCCATTTTGAGTTTTCACAACTTAAAATTGCCACCATTAAATTTCTTAATTTCTATTCTTCTTGATGTGCTTGCTATATCAAATCTACAATCAAGTTTTCAAATTAATTATCTCTCCAAAATTCCCACTTGAACAAATTAACACAAAAAACTTGATTCACCCTCAAGGATAATGCAACTTGCCAAGATCTGATACCACTTGTAACGAAAGAAAAGTGCAGAAACACCTTCCTAATGCCAAATTTTACAGGAGAGATATATAGAAAGTTTACAAAAATTTGCAACCACAGAACATTCAAGATGCAAAATTCATGAAATTAACATAATATAATAGACAATTAAACACCACACAGAATTTAACACCGGTTTTACGTGGGAAAACCCTTGTGGGAGAAAAATCCACACACCAAGCAAAGTCACTTTGTATTATAGTAAATGATATTTACATACATAGTTACAGACTTGTCCTTCTAGATGTTAATTCATAGTATTAACTTTAGCAACATTACATTTCTCTGAACAACCTCATTATAGACTTGTCCTTCCAGATGTTAATTCACAGTATTAGCTTTAGCAACATTACATTTCCCTGAACAACCTTGTATTGTCTCACATAATAATTCAATGTTACAAAACATTACAATGCCATACAACATTCATTTAGTTACTCAACCCATCCATTATGCATTCCAAGCAATACAAGGAGCCAATCAATTTAGTTCCAATAAACAAACAGTCTCAATACCGTTTAATTGTCAATTTTCAGTGCCCTTGTCACAACTTCAAAGAGACTTCAAACGGTTTCTCACTGAACTTCCAATGTTACATCAACAAGCCTCTGCCAAGTATTCTATCACGACAGCATACAGTTGGCTTACATCCAACATGTCATCGATATTTCAAAGGAATAGCTCTAAAGGTTCCAGCAAGGTCTTCAGCTACCATCGATCAAACAGTCTTCACATACGTTCACTATTGTTAGCACTCCTTATTGGGACTTTGGTGAGACTCCTTAGAGACTCCCTCTGACATAGCACAATCTCATCGATTATATCGCCATATTGATGTGACAATATATCATCACCCATGGATATAAGGATGTCACTTCAATGAAGATCATAGTGCTTTCATGTAGTCCCCACTTCCAGTCACTACCACTTACACCAATTATCGCTTCCCCACATGGAACTACCTGAGTCCTACCACAAATACTATGGGTTGGCAAGTGATACACACAATAGTCCATCAACTCGTCGATGAGACTTAAACCAAGGTCCCTTTGATGTCCTTTAGTCCTTCCGACAAGAGTCCTTGACAAAGAGCTCATAGCTCCATCAGACCATTAAGGAGACTATGAACAAGGTCCCACCAAAAATGAGCAGTCATGTCGATGAAGGAATAAACACACAACACTGTAAATAGAATATCAAGCCAGTAATTTGAGGCACATTTTCCAATGGTTTTCCCTCTTATATGTGGGTGAGGGAAGCGACAAGATTCAGACCATTACAACTTTTCAAATAGTCTATCCGGTGCAACTTTTTATTACATTAATTATTTTTTGCAACAAAATATTTAATTTCAACTTCCTTCATCTTTGCATCCATGTGAAATTAATTTCAATGATTATAATTATCCTTCTTTTTTCTAGTAACTTCTTGTTTATATTTACCTATATGCACTTTCACCCAATTTAATAAAATATCCTTTAGGTAAAAACAATTACCCATAACTCCCTCAAAATAATATTAAATGTTTCCTTTCCCATGAATGAATATTTTATTTTATTGCTTCACTTGTATAATCCCACTGCAATACCACATCCACATTAAGGTTTTTACATTGGCCTTCGCAAGAATGCGAGGAAAGTTTTTTAATTACCCACTCTCCTACATACTTTTATATTTCATAATAAATTTAATGTGGTGACTTTAATAAAAATTTCTTAAGTATAAAATATTCACCACTTTTTAAATGCAATAAAATTTTGTATTATGTCTTTACCATGATACCGCAAGGTTTTTTGAGTTTCTGATTTTGGCTTTGTAGGGATGAAGGGAGTGTTTTAATTTACCCGCTATCCCGCACATCCTTTAGATTATATCAGCAGCAAAGTTTATATAAAATATTGACCACCTTTCGATGCAATAAAATATTATTTTATCACTCCATTGCAACACCGCACCTTGCTTTAGGGTTTATAGCTTGGTTTCTACGAGGGTGCGGGATTAGTAAACTGTTGATAAATTTCTCATTGTCATCTCGTATCGTTTCCAGGGTTTATTACTTGGTTCTCCACACGAATGCAAAAAAATCCTGGAGTTACCCGCTCTTTGTCTTCTTCAAGTGCAGCTTCATTTGTCTATAGATTCTTGTCTCCACTACGCCTCCAACTTTGATATGTTTCAATGGAACTAAATTTCCCTCATATCACCTATAGGTGCTTCTTCCTCAATTCCAGGACCTACACCATAATTAGTAATTGTATCACCAGCTCCAAGAACTTCTTTACCTTGATCATCTCCATTGCAAAGTGCAACAACTCCATGAGACCACATCTCTGTTAAGGCATTTCATGAAACACTCACGCACATTGTCTATGCTTCAAAATTTGTGTGCATTTATACCAAAGCATTTACAACTATAACATCTGTAGTTGTGACATTATGTGAGATGACATCTCTTTGTTGTAATTTGTTTAAACATATTGGGTGCCTCGTCCATGTCATAGGGCTTTGTGTATCATCTGCTAGAGTGTTTCTAAGTTCTAACCATAGTATTTGATAAAAATCCTTTTCCATTAGGCATTAATGTATGTGCTACACTATTTTGCATTCATGGAGTATCCACGGGGATCAAACTCAAAGTCAAAAATATTAGAGCTGGGCAAAATATCAGGAATCCCTAAATTAAGAGTCATTTCACCTATTGTTTTAATATTACTCTTGTAAAATAGAGAAACACACCCACGGTTCAGTTGTGTCATGCACATCTCCAATGTAAATACATGTTTAAAGTCTTCATTAGATGAGGCATCATCTGCATTTAAACAGTGTCATACAACTTGAGATAAAATAGGTATTTGCATTTAGCACTCTCTTTTTTAACTTTGCACTAAGGATCTTGCACATGGTTGCTATTCATCTTTGATTTGCTTGGAAATGATGTTGTAATATACATGAGATATGGAAGTGTTATATTTTAAAAGGGAAAGATGACGAAGAACAAGGCTCTTCTATTCTTCTTTATCAATTTTTTCATCATGTTTTGTATCTACCTCCTCAATCATGTACATTCCATATAGTTCACATAGTTCATACCAACGAGGATGTTGTGGATAATGACTATTTCTTACAACATTAATTCCAAGTCCTTAATCATGCAAGATTCAATGTTGGTTTTCCATCAATGCCATTAATGGGGACACTAAAAGCACAATTCCAATCTATGCAATATCAAGAATTTGGGAGCATAATGAATTCCCACCTCTTGTTGGCATGATCTCCAATTGTAGTCCTCTAGAATTGGAATGTCCAAAATGTCACTGCAAAAGCTTAAACAACCATTCTCATTCAATGCTATTATCAACCTTGTTATATTCTCCACTTGATAAAGACCTAGTTTTTTATGATGGCAACCATGATTTTTTCATTATGAATATTTAATATGCTCTCACCAAAAGTGGAAAACTTCCTTTTGACCCAGTAGTAACCATAGCCTTCAAATTGTTACTCAAATAAATCTTTTATACAGTGCTTCCTCCAATTGCTTATCCTAAGTAGCCTTAAGAAGTTGCTTAACTTTTTCTTTTGAAATTGTTTCATTGATAACTTTCACGGTTGAAAATGCCTTGATTGAGATGGTAGTATGATGTATCATGAAGAATACCTGGCAATGTTTTGCTTGCATGTTTTAAAGTGGCATGTCCTGAAACCCCTTGGAATTGTAAGAACACTAAACACGTGTACATTTTATAATAGATGATGGGGTTCAAGAAAGATTGCAGTGATAATGTAGTGACAATAAGTTTTGACCAACATTTATCTAGTTCAAATTGTTAATGCCATCTAATTCAATCTCTCTGCCAAAAATGCTTCTTAAAGGCCTCTTCTCCAAAATCATTCTAAGCACAATCCCAAATAATTGAATTTTTTTACACTTTACCTCTTACAATTATTCCATCAAAAATCAGAAATGCATCCTAAATTGAAGTGGGTAGTCATCAAAATTTTATTTTTTAACATTTTGCACTTTAACCAAAACAAGTCAAGTAGCCTCCAGAATCACCCTGAAAAATTGATTAGACATTCTCCCAGAGCCATGAAAACACACTGACATGTTGATTGATGATATGGGAGCATGGTTTCCAAATGGATTTGCATGAAGTAATCAGGATTGCAAGATATTAATGGTCAAAGTAGCTCACCCAGCTGTTTCTGAAACTCCCCTTGTTAAAAAAATCCAATTTGAACTCACCAAGTCACCATCCTGAAAAATATTGGATCTCTTCTTGGGAAGCTGCTACTTGGGGAATTAGTTCATTTAGGTCAAATGAACATGTGTGCAAAAGGGATTCTCACCAATCCATTTCCTTCACAAAATATTAAAGGTCAAATTTGACCCCTCTGAAACTTTCTAGAAATGCAATCATCAAAACTATGAAAACTCCATTTGCTTTTGATTTTGAAAAAATACCAAACGAGATGCTGGAGATTTGAAAATGGACATGAAAGTATATTAACGTGGGGAAAATTTAAAATACCAATTTTTTTGTCATGATAGTTATCTAGCTCATAAATATTGGCCTCCAAAGTTGGCCTCCTTGGTAGATCTAACACTATGCAGACAACAAACTCTTCCAGAACCCTCCAACTTGGTACTTCAAAACCCTATCAAATTTGATCATGGGAAGCTGAAATCAGGTGTACACACTTACATATGGCAAATGAATGTGCATTTCAAGTGATTTGGTATGAAATTGAGCAGGCTTTGAGTTATGATTTTCCAAAGTAGGCTATAGGGTCCGATCTCACAAATATTTTTTTGAGTGTTGTAATCAATTATCTCATCATTAACAATTCAAATTTTTCCAAAATTTGAAGTTTCCAACAAGTTGGAGGATAAAGAAATTAGTCAATTAAATAATTAGGATTATTATTTAATTGTGCAAGATGAAGGAATTAAAATAATTTTAAAAAACAATTATCTCATTTAATTAAAAGAGGGAATTTATGACATTTAATTAAACAATTAATATTATTTAATCAAATGAGAAGAATTAAGAAATTTAATTAAATAATTTTCATTATTTAACCAAATAGGATGAAAATTAGCATGAAAGGGTGAATTAATCTGATAAAATTGATTATCCGATTAATGGACAAAAGTGATAAATTTAATTAAACAATTTAGGATTATTCAATTAAATGGTCAAAAAGGGGGAACTAAAGACATAAATGGTGTTAGTAATCAAATCCAGATGTGCAATAACGATCAAGATGATGTTAAGTGTCTACATTTTTCCCCTCTTTGAAATGAGGTACCTATTACATTGGTTCAAAGAATACTACTTTTTAGATCAATATTGTCACTCATATCAAAAATTTAAAAATTCTTGATTTTTGTTTATGCCCCACTATTTTCCCAACGGAAGGAAATATGGTGGTACCCTGCCCCTCGAGAGATCAAGAGATTTTTTCTAATTTTTAGGTCAAGACTATGACAAAGATTTAACATAGGTTCAATTGAAGAAAATAAACTTCAAGACACAAAAATAGGCTTAGAAACCTAAAGAATGCCTCAAAATAGGCTTCGTAGCTAAAAAATTGATTAAAAGGATTAAAATCCCATTTTACCACCCTAATTAGGGCAAAACCCCTAATTTTTAGGCTTAAATAGAAGTTGAGGGGTCATTTGATATTCATTTGCACACTTGCCTTAGAGAGATCCTACTGATTTTTGCTCTGACCTTCTGACAAAATGGGTGATCCAATGCTTCCTGAGCACCTTGTGAACAAGGTATGAGAGTAACAACGGCCAACCGATGTAGGGCATCTAGTACACATTATGAAACTTTTCTCATTTTTTGCATTTTGGTGCATTTATCAAGCATCTAATTTTGTCAAACAATAACATTGTTTTATTGTGACACCTTTGTCGCGGTCAGTGGTGCACTTGCGCTACAATGATGTATTTGTCATGATGTGTCATGATACTTGATTTAGGTCTAGGCGCATTATTGAAGGATAGTATCACTATTTTCAAATAGCAACACAATGCATCATTTCAATGTAGCGTCACGTTTGAAATGTCGACAAAATTAAAAAATAGCATCACACTAGGTGATTTATGGTGCAGGGCACCATAGGTCTTAATGTGGGAAAAGTTGCTAAGAGTTAGTATTTTGGTTTAGTTGATTCATTTTGTTGATAATAAGGTATTTAAGGCCATCTCTAATATGTGTAAGGTTTTTTGAGTCAATGTTAGGTTGCTAGGTGGGTTGTTGAGTCATTTTTGTAAAATGTTGCAAAAAATAAAAAAAATTGTCAAGGCAACTTTGCAATTTTTGGCCTTAAGGGAAGTTGAACAGTCGAGTGGTGGTTTTTGGTGGGAAAATAGTTGGAACTATTTTTTAATTTATTTAAAATCATATGTGTACATTGGAGCAAGGATTGATGATGTAGATTTGAATTTTTGAATAACAAAGACATTGTTTCCTGCATTTTCAAAGGTTGAATTGATGCTACAACATTTGGTACGGCCTGGTATGGCCTAGGTGTGAAATTTTGTGGATTTTAATTGATGAAGTGTTGAGTTAGATTCCTTTTGGTTTTTTTTCTCATTGGATTTCATCAAGAATTCACAATTTTATAGTAGATTTTCTAAGACTAGGTCAAAAACCCTAGGTTTTGGTGTTTTGAGGGAAGAATAATGAAAATCTCACCATTCCACTGGTGAAAATATTTGAGAATTAGTGGAATGATATTATATAGGATTTATTTTGTGTTTGTGAAGTTTGTAGGAGTAGGGAATGAGGATTTGGGAAAATGGGTTGATGCCCTAGTTGATTAAACTCATGTTTTTAGGCAATTGAGATGTATAGGTGTGAGGGTTTGTAGAAAAGCTTTGGAGAAGTGGTTTAGGGTGATGGGAAATGTTTGTGCAGAACATATTTGACATGTCTGGGCTGGTGGTATGAGGATTTAAGTTATGGGTTGTGAAAACCATAGCGACCTATCAAAACAAGCCTAATTAGGCCTTATTCAAGTGTAGCAGCAAAAATTAGACCATTAGGTTCCAAAACAACCACCATTGCAAATTTGGTATGTCATCAAAGGGCTTAATGGGTATCCAAAATGGGTTTTAGGTTATGGTTTGGAGGTCTTACCTAAAATTTATGACAAAAATACCCTGTTTGCTATCCTATAAGGAAAATTGAAGGAATTTTGAGTAAACCATCAAGTTAGGGTTTATGAGTTGCAAAGTTTATTTGATTTTGCTTGTGTTGAAAACCACCTCTCTTCTCTGCATCTATTTAGGTTCAACATCATACAAAATTTCGATGTGCTGTTGTACATAGAGGCATAATTACAATATTGTGACACAATTGCCTTTTTACTAGAGTGGCACAATTGAAAATTTGGTGTGCAATTATAATTTTATGGTTTCAGACTCCAAATTTTATCATTTTTTAGAAAATTTGATGTCATTCACTTCGTGCGTGAAGGAGACCATTTGATCAATCATGTTGTGTGAGTGTGGAACTAGCCTTCTTTCTCACATTCACCATTTTGGGGATGAGGAGAATTTTTTTGGAGTGATTAGACTCAAATTCATAGCACATATACCTAAGATCCAAATGCATTTAGCGATGGTGATAGCCTTGGTGGAGTGGTGGCACAGCGAGACATCCTCATTTCATCTACCTACTAGAGAGGATACAATCACACTAGAGGATGTGTGGCGCATTTTATAGATCCACATCCATGGGGAGAGGGTGATTTATGACATTGGTGCAAGTCAAGATGCAATATTTGATGTGCTAGGGTTGGATACCATTTGGGTGGATATCCACCAGATCGACTTGTAGGATTATAGAGGGCAATTTCTAGACTTGACATTAGTTATTGGAGCTCTGATTTGTGGAGTACTATTGCCTGATCGATGGGGAAGAGGATTTAGCTTCAATTGGGGACTCACCTAGGCAGGGATGGTCGAGAGGATGGAATTTTATGCTTGGGGCCCAATTGTACTTGCCTCATTATATCATGGCATGAATCAGGTTGTCTACTTGAGGGGGTGGGCTGTAGGAACTGGTGTTACATTATTACACATTTGGGGATGGGAGCATATGGTTGTGCTCTGATCAATCATTACACTTGTAGAAATAGACCAAGACCAACCTGTGATATACATGTACAGAGCCCTCATCACCCTCCAGTACATAAGTACTATTGGGATACCACACTAGAGGTGTGTGATTGATGAGATGATAGTATTCAAATGGAGGTCATGGATCCAAGCCTTCCTATGGTACAATGACTAGGATCAACTATTCTATGCTTGCCAAACCAGATACATGCTTAGGCGAGAGCACACTATGGTTGAATGGTATCTCCCCAACCGAGTAGACAGGAAGTTCGACGAGACTCGGGATGTAGTACAACCTACATATGGGGCTATTTTCATAGGGGTTGTATGAGAGACAGTCTGGGGATAATAGGTCCTAGCATAGGTGGTGATTGATGACTAGAGATCTTATACCATAGTCATGGGTATATGTCAACGGACCTTATGATGCAGGGACCACACTTCCATATGATGTCTAGTTTCATTTTTTTTCCCCAATACGACTGAAAGATCCAACCGAGGGAAAAGTTCCTAGCTGAGGCATAGGTCAAAGATAGAGGTAGATCAAAGGAAAAGTTTGGAGGACAACAACAACCTCCCTAGGATAGCCATGATGGATGGGTGCTTGGTGATGGGTTCCAAAAATAGGATGGAAAGGGTGTGGGATAGTAAGATCAAGGTGTGGAGCAGCAAGATCTGGGTGTGGGGTAGGTGCCTACACACATGCCTTTGATGCATCCATTAAGACATGCACCACCACCGTGAGATTAACAACAACAACCACATAGTCCCAACTTGTGGGACGCTCAGATCTAAGTATTGATGGCACAGATGGATTAGCTACTGTAGGAGGTCCAACAATTGACTGGTGAGCGATATGTAGCCCACCAACATATACTTTGGTTCATAGGGGAGCAAGACCAAGACCGACATCAGATCCAATAGCTCACCATCTAGTTGGCTCAAGAGACAGGATGGCAATAATAGTTAGAAGTTGTGACCCAATAGGAACAATAGGCATAGGGCCATGATGTGTCTACTCATATGTATAGGCAAGCTATGATAGAGGTGGCTTATTATGGGACCTTATATTATAGAGATGTCCCTTTGATCTGGTGACAACTGGATTTTTCACATCAGAGTAGGGTGGCACCCAGTGCTTCGGGAGGTGCTCCTTCATTACATTAGCCCTTTGTGAGCAGGCACAAACAACTTGGGGGTGGTGTTCACCAACAACCTTTGGGTAGTGGCCATCGACAACCATCATCGGGACATCAGGATCAGTCCCACCACGAGGATGGGCAAAGTCGAGGCTAGTCTCACATAGAAACTTTTGGATATGCAACCTTGATTTATGATGTATATGCATTCATCAGTTGATTTTGATAGCCTCTTGTATACTCATTTTTTATGACATTACACACTGACTCAAATTTTGTACCATGAAAGTCACATTTTGATGATGATATATATGAGATGATTTGATGTGGTACTTTATTGATGTGATATTTCATTTTATATGATGCTTTATGATTATGTATGGATGCACATGCTATGGATGGATGCAAATGTTTATGTCATGGATGTGTACCTTTATTTATGCATATGGTGTGATGTTATGTTTGATTCATGATGCGATGGATGTATATGATGTGTGATCTATGATATGAATGCAAGAGCAAAAACATCTCTTGCAAAAAACCTCACAAACTCGCACCAAAATAACAACTCTACCAAAATTCTTTCATACAAATTTCAATTTTTACTAACATAAGGAATTTAGTGACAACTTTCAATTCAATTTCATCACTGCTCTCATAAAATCAATTTCATATCAGCTATCTACAACAAATTATTAGTTTTAATTGTCTCATTTTCTCTTACATTCATAACTAGAATACAAACATATCCATGAATTACAAATCAACATATCATCCATTTAACTCTTCTCAACATTCTTTACTTTGGTTTTGAGTACATTCAATCATTCAATTTGTTCGAACTTCAAGCTCACTCCTCCTTCACAACCTGTGTCCTCCATAAGACTTCCTCTCTTTCACAAGACTTTTGTCTTTGCTCCTGTCACAGTGGTGACTCTATTCTCAGCCTCTTTGTTAGCTTCTCAATGTCGATTCCCACTCACAACTACTCATTCCCCTTTCACTGTTATGCCCTCTAAAAGCTTCAGATTGAAGCCTTTTGTTTTTACCTGATTGAAAAATCTCTTCACTATCAGCCTCTGAATGTTGCACACCTTTAATCATTGTTGTGACCTCTTTCTTATTTGATGCCCTTCTTTTTTTGGCCAACTCACTAGGTCTATCGACCATCCCTATCACTCTTTGATGTGCATTCATCAAAGGCCCATACAGGAGGTGCAAAAGGCCAATCAATTGGTTTTTGGTTTTCTTTCCTTATTTCCTCTACTGATGTGACCAACTCCTCAAGTCTTTTTTGGATAGACTTCTCTTCTCATATGTGGCCTTAGCCCAAGCACATGTGTCATATACAAATTTTATCTCTTAGTAAATGTTGCGGCCATCTCTTCTCATTGATGCCTCTTCCAATTCCTTTATTTCTTCCATCAGACCTGTCATGACCCTCTTTTTGTTAAAACTTTAGAGATATTATAATTTTGTGTTGTGATATTATGTAAGTGGTTTTATACAATTAATTTATGTGTGAAGAAGGTCGAGATTAAATAAAGAACAAAAAATTATTAAATACACACTCCTAAAAAAGGAACAAATAAAAATTAACAACCCGAGACGGATCGATGGAGGAGATGCCAGCCAATGAATGGCCATGCTTGCCTAGGAAGAGATGGGAAAGGAACGAACTAATGGGTTGGCACCAAGGACTTGCACCGAGGAAAGGGACATTGATTGATGCACAAATTCTCATTATAGTTCCTGAGATGGTGCATGCAAACCTTGCCTCTCATAGACGTATCTAAGACGATAGGACCTGGAGATGAGACATGGGGATCGGGTGCTACCACTTAGGCGCCAATGGAGGGAGGCATGTATCACTTATGGGCACCAATGGCCCAGTGTTTCATTAATAATTTCAGCACATGGTGTTGGAGAAATGAAAAAATAAAGAATAAAAATTAAGTCATTAAGTGACAATTGTCCCCATCCTATCCTAAGCATTATTAATTAGCACAATCTATCATCATACTTAATTAATAAAATTAGCCCCTTTCCTAAGTCACATTAATTAATATAAGACATCATTAATCAAGATTTGGGAGATGTCACTATCCTCCATAATCCATTAATCAATTAATCCTAGATTAATTGATTGATTAATCCTAGATTAATTGATTGATTAATCCTAGATTAATTGATTAATTAATCTTCATTATCATTTTCTCAAATTTAAAATTTATTCTAATCTCCCTCACATGTGACTTGCATGCACAAGTCACTATCACCTTACAATTCATCCCCACTCACCCTTGTGTGGGAGTTCACACCATGCATGTGACCTTTCCACTTTGAGCCATTTGACATCCCCATGTGTGCTCACACATGGTGAAACCCCCCTCTCTTAAATGTCATAGACATGTCATTAGCAAACCACCCTCTCTCTTACATGTCATAGACATGTCAACATATCCTCTACCCAAGGTGTGCTCATAAATCAAAATTTGTATTTTAAAATTAAATTTCTCTTGAATAGAGTTATTTGGGCTTGTTTTATTGACTTTAGGGTAAAAATGAACCCTTAGGGTGAGTACCTATGGGGTGGGAGCTCATTGATAACATAATATGACTTTTTCGGCAAAGTATGAACTCCCAAAAAATCACTTAAAAAGGAGTGACGAGTTTTATGGTCTTGAGGAAGGTGTGGGGACTTGTCATATCCATCTCTCCCAAGGTGTACTCACACATGTGTGAGCACCCTTGGATCTTCTCCCCATGCCATGTGGGTATATTTTTAAAGCCTTCTCCTTGTGACACTTGGTGAGACTATCAATCCAAACTCCATCTTCTCAAATAATCCTAGCCATTGAATTAATCTTCAATCTTGGCCCTCCATTTACCTCCCCTCAAGTCTATAAATTGAGGCCATTTCTTCTCTCATCAACAACACATGAATGTTATCTTTATGCCATCACTTTGAAGAAGGATTTAGATAGGATTGAAGGAAGGAGAATCAAGTTGAAGAAGACACAAAGAGAATATTTGGAAGAAGATTTGTTGCAACTCCATCAACATCCAAGTTCCCTTTCCTTTGATTTTCTTTCAGAAAACTAATTAAATCTAGAAATTAGTTAGAATCAAGCTATTACTCCCTTTCCTATCCTTGTTTTGTGAAAATAAAATTTTAAAATAAAGTTAGAATCAATCTATTATTATTGTCCTTGTGTTCAGTGAAAATCCCCTAGTTTAAAATGCAAAACGAAAATGAAATGCAAGACAAAAAGAAACACAACACCTCAAGATTGGCCTGAGTTGAACTTGAACAAAATAAAAGATAAAGAAGTGATATACCCTATCCAAGTTGATTGGTTGGTTGTCCCTGTTGATTGCTTGATTTATGTGCTCCTTTCAATGGCAAATAGCATGAAATTAGATGCAAAATGAAGTGGATGAGATGAGGAATGCAATGGTGCAAATGGGTATTTAGATAGATGTTTGATGTGGATGCAAAAATGAGCATGAAATTTGCAACAATGGTGGATGCCTGGATCAATGCAAGTGTGCTTGAATGCTTGAGTGTTCAAAGTTGCATAATGTTGAATGTTGAATGTTGTTACAAATGAGGGAAAATTCTTCTAATTTTAAGGGAAAAGCCACTAAGCAATGAATGGTCAAGATGCAGCCACCTTGGACAAGATCAAGGGCTAATGTGAGTTGAGAACTCATAAACCCTCACATCTTGACATGTGGTGGGTGATGTGTAAATAAGAACATGAGGTGTAGGGACTACCTTGTACCTTGGGATTGGACAAGATCTCCTCAAAAAGGAGGTCCTTGTCCCCATGTGGGTGATGAGACTTTTGGGGAATTAAAAATTTCTCAAAAGTCTTTGGAGGAATAAATCTGAATTAAATGAAAATTTAACATTGGGAAGAGTTGCCTTCTCCAAAAGGAGAAAACATTTAATGAAAAATTGACTTAAGGGTATGCCATAAATGACATAATGAGTTAAGGTGACCTAATCAAGTAATTAGGTTGTGCAAACAGGTTATTAAGATAGCTAATGAAGGATTAAGACAAGTGGGATATGATGAAGGATGTGACATTAATCCTGATTAAGGGTGTGCACATCCTAATCAAAGATTAATTAAATTAATCCAGATTAAGGAAGGGTTATGGAGGATGGGACAAGGAGAGAGAAAATGGTGAATTTAAATATTGATTTAAATTCATAAAGGTAAATGACCAGATTAAACAAATTGGAATATTTATTTAATTTGGAGAGGAAAGGAGATAAAAACAAAGTATCTAATTATTTAGATTAAATACCTTAGGAAAATTAGGGAAATGGATGAATATTAATTAAATAAAGCATTTAATTAACATCGATGAGAAAAGCAAGATAGATGAATTAAGGGGACGAATTTGACCTTATGGGAGAGGTCAAATTTGGATGTCTACATTTTGCCCCTCTTCGAAATACTGTTAGAATAACAACGTTTCAAAGAAAAATAAGATGCAAATGACTTGATAGAAGGATGGACTAGAAAATGATGCCCCAGTATGAGAAAGGTGGTGCGAGCTAAAAATGAAAGAAGATGCCTTGGTGTCACAGGAAAATGAATAGGACAGAGGAAAATGACAGGTATGCCCCCTCGAGAGGGCGGATGGGGAAGGAAAAAGGGGCTCTGAGTGACTTTTTGATATGAAGAAATGGAAGGTACCATGCGATAGAAAATGAAAAACCATAAAAAATGGATTTTGAATGGAGGAAAACAGAAGAATGGGGTGCAAATGGCGACCTACGGAAGAAGGGGGATGAATTAGATTAAAAAGAGGATTAAATAAAGGGTAAAAATACCCTCAACTGAAAAGGATTAAAAAAATGAGGGAAATGGAATATATAGTAATTTTAGAAATTACTATTCACCATTTGCACAGTTGGAGACTTAGTCAGCAAGAGAGAGAGGGAGAAAGTGACAAGGATGGCCTACGAGTATGACAGCGGGGACGATAGATTTGTAGATGATGTGATCATCCACCGGGGCGAGGAGGTGGGCCAGTTCTACCACGAGTGTGCAATACCCCACCAGGTTAGAGTGAAAACCCATCTCAATTAATTTATCGATTTAGATGGTTAAATTTTCATGTTTTTTGCAAATGGGGGTTTTGGGGTGTGAGATAAAGGGTAAACATAAAATAGGTTAGGGGCGGATGGGCCAAAACGTCCATCCATAGAGCAGAACCTCCCTTGGAGGGCACGACCAGGAAGAGGGGCCAAGATTCGAGTGAATTTTCCTGTTGGATAGGCGAATTCGCTCAAGGAGGGGGCGAATTCACCTCGAGGGGTGAAGTCACCCCAAACGAGGAGCAAACTCACCCTGGACATGGGGCGAACCCGCCCCAGGGGCAGATTCACCTTGGATGTGAGGAAAACCCACCTCGAGGGTGAAGTCACCCCGAATGCAAGGCAAACTCACCCCGGAGGCCAGAGTCTACCCAAACGTAGGGCGAACCTACCTAGAGGGGTGGAGTCATCCCAGACAGGGGCAAAGTCACCCGAAAAAGGGGCGAATTCATCCTGACGGGTGAAGCCGCTCAGACGAGGGGCAAACTCACCCCGATGAGCGAATTCACCCTGACAGAGGGGTGAACTTGCCCCGAAGGGCAGGGAAGAAAGGAAAAGGAGGGAGATAGAGGCGAATTCACCTGAGGAAAGGTCAAATTCACTCGAAAGGTCGGGAAGACAAAAAAAAGAACAAAAGATACCAATAAGATAATCCTAGGGTGAGGGGAGGATAAGGAAGAAAGAGAAGAGAAGAAAAGATGGTGTGTGAATGATAAGGACTGACATGCGGCTTTGTGGATGTAAGGTTTCGATGTGCTATAGATGAGGGAGATGCATTCATCCATGCTAGAGGCAACCACCAGGGTGATGAACGACGAGGACCACGAGACATTGGCACAGGCGGGGCTATTGTACATGTTGGGTTATCCCAACATCAAGGCACACCGGGAACTATTGGCGACATTGATGGAGCAGTGGAGCTCAAAGACCTCTACCTTTCATCTCTCGATAGGGGAGATGACTGTGACTCTAGAGGATGTCTAGAGGATACTGTGGCTACTGATCGCATGGCAATTGGTGAGCTAGATGCGGTGTGAGGGACGAGAGTGGGATAAGAGCATGTGCATCCTCTTTGGACGTACAGATCTGCCAATCCAAGGGGTTGAGCTAGACTTGGACGGTTGTTTGGGGTTGGCAGTGCTAGCACTACCATTGTATCTTTGTAGATTGATTAGTGGGATCCTACTATCAGACAGGAGTGGGAGATTCTGTAGCCTCAAGATTATTGAGGTTGTGTGACACATAGTGGAGTGACGAGAGGGGGAGTTTTTGTGGGGAGCTTGCATACTGGCATAGTTGTATAGAGACATGCACATAGTATATTATAGGAGGGCACGAAGTGTCACACATGTGACACTATTATAGGTATGGGTGTGGGAGCACATTAGTGTGGCTAGGCCAAGGATTCTAGTACAGAGGGCACGGGATGAGACCCTACCAATATCATATTGGTATGGGGTAGAATACAACTGGCAGTTAGAGTACCCAAACATCGGCGACCTAGAGGGATGGAGGAGGTGATTAGAAGATCTACAGGAGGACCAAATCATATGGAGACTATATATGGCATGACGGTTTAGCGGATGGAGAGAGGATGAGAGGAGACATAGGGGATATTTCTTCGCAGTATGCTACCTGGTCAAGAGGGACCCACATGTTGTTGAGCTTCATAGACCAGACAGGGTGATGAAGCAATACGGGTTACAATAGGATATCTCACCAGGACCACAGAGGGTCAGGAAGATCACATGAGAGCAGCTATGGGGGGATCATATCACAATCGATTTTTCCAGACAGATGTGGGAGGATCTATAGGAGGTGATTTATCTAGGGAGAGGAGCGGAGGTAGGCATAGGTACCACAGTGCATTATGCTGCATGGTGGGCTTGACATAGCCCAATACGGATGATGATAGACTACCTGATAATAGGGGCACTGGGATATGGCTCAGAGGATGAGGCGAGATTGGTTGGACAGAGGAGAGTTAGGAGGATAGTCGACCAACAAAGGAGGGATGCAGACAGGGAGGCCGAGGTTGAGGAGAGGGGGAGGTGATGGAGGAGGATGTTCCAGAGGTTCATCCCTTAGTGATGGTGCCCTACGTACCGCCACCAATAGAGGATCTAGTCATGGCCTTAGTGAGACTACAAATCATAGAGCAGAAACTTAAGGAGTTAGAGGTAGATAGGGAGAGATTACAGGAAGAGGTGGATAGGGCACACAGCGAGGGGGATATGGACTTCAAAGTCCTAGCATATGAGGTGGGATGGGAGGTACAGGAGATGGAGGTAGTGAGGGATGATCTCGAGAGGCAGCTAGCAAACACCCAGGGGGAGCTGGATGAGGCTTGGTAGGAGAGGGAGGAGATGAGGAGGGTGGTAGAGGAGCTGATGAGAGAGAAAGATGAGCTGAGGAGGGAGTGGGATCAGCTGAGGAGGCAGCGGGATGAGCTCCAGGATAGGATGGAGTGTGCATAGGTGGCGATGGGAGACTTAAGGGTGATTTTAGAGAGGGTAGAGACAACCAGAGACAGGTACAAACTTTGTAGAGTGAGAGAGATACGATAGTGGAGGAGATGACATGGATGTAGGGTCAAATAGGTTAGTTGTGGATGACATAGGGCGCATGGGAGCAAGAGAGGAGACACCTGTCTGGGCTACGAGATAGGTACATGGCAGAGCGGGACACCGCAAGGATACAGGTAGTAGAGAGGTATGAGTATATGAGGGATTCTAGCTACTACATGGCGGCCTACTTCATGGAGGTTCCAAATCCTACACATCATGTACAACCATATGTCTGAGTAGTGCCACAAATTCTAGCACCATCACGAACGGGGGGGACACAGACATGTGGATACAACAGTTATAGAGAGACTCCCCCACGTAGAGGACCAGTACTAGACTCACCTTAGAGATCAGATGGAGCCAACATGAGATAGAGAGGACAAGGATGGCAGTATCCAGATTTTGATAGGTGCAGGGTGTATAGACATGGGACAAGGACAAAGGCTATAGTTTCCATAGTGCAGAGTAGACATAGATCAGCCTATTCATTGATGTGGTCGGGCCATTTTTGAGGGGCACTTTGTAACTATATTTTATTTGATGACCGAGGATGGACATGTATTCATTATTATGATGGATATTTATTATGGACTTTGTTATGGAATTTGTTATCGACTTGATATTTTGAGATTTATATATGATGTGATGCCCTTATTCACACTATGCATTTGTGATATGATGGATGTTTATGGATGGTTGTGTTTATTATGAGATGTGATGGATAATTATGATGTATGTATGCTTATGCGAGGACCTATGTAATATGCATGATGTCTAAAATTTTGTGATGTAGGATATGATGTATAATATGATTATGGACTAATGATTTATGATGTAGGTGGTGATGTATAATATATATGTTTTTTATTTTATGATGTATTACATTGACTATATTATTGTGATGTGATTATGAAATAAAAATGCAATTGGATGCCATGACTAAAAAATGGGATGTATGCATATAATGTAATGTGTATAATGAGATGGACTTAATATGTGATAAAATGATAATGAAATGACTCTAATTTAAGATGCTTAGAATAACAAATTTATGTCAATCTTAAACAACTTAACATAAATATGATAATGGCAATGCAATGCAAGATGGGATGAACTATGATGTTTAAAATAAGAACGCTAAATAACCTATATGGATAATGCAATAAGATGAGAATGGCATGCATTAAGATGTTTAGAATAACTAATTAAGACCAACCTAAATAGCTTAAAATGATAATGATAATGAACTCAAGATGCTTAGACTAATAGATCTATATTATTCCAAATAACTTAAGTTGATAATGACAGTGATAATGCAATGGAATGATAATGTAAATGCAACTAGGTGAATCATGATGGATGAACAAGGGTATGCATAATGGTGGAAAACATGAATGAGGGTGAATTTGGAAATGCACCTATCAAGACCGTATGGGTCCTGAGAAGAAAAGGAGATGGAACGGGAATATTTGCAAAATTGAAATCACTAGTCATAGGTGAGAGAAAGAGATGGGGGGATAAATGCAATGCAACGGGATGAAATATGAAACACAATCCTAATGCTATTTGCCAATTTAGGAGCACTAATTTTTGATATAGCACAAGACACAAGACACAAGATGCCAAAGTATCAAGAACTAAGGCAGATATGTGTCTAATGCATAAAATAAACACAGCAGAAAAGAAGGGTATCCAACACCCTGAAGTCACAGGGACTTTGGTCGGGCCAAGCATTGGGATAACCACAAGCACAAAGGATGCCCCAACGTAACGTAAGAACACAAGGATCTTGGTGGCTACTACGTAGGAGAACCAGGAAGATAGAAAGAAAACAAAAAGATCAAGGTACACCCCTATGTTTACTAGTCAAAACACACCATGATATGAAGGATCATGGCAACCCTAACAAAGTATAATAGGAAGCTCAAATGATAAACAAAATGTCAAAAGCATCAAAAGATCACAATCAAATTCAAACGTCCTTTTCCATGGGATCAAAAGGATGGATGGGATTGATGTGTTTTGTTAGGAAGGATGCATCCTATTGAGACCAAAGATCGAAGCTAAACTAAAATATCGACATGATGCAGGACATCTGAAACCAAATTAACCTCGTGATACTAATGACCCTTGTTTATAAGCACTAGCTAGGATAAGGACATACTTGATGAAACAACAAGATGACAAGGTGAAAAAGATGACAAGACAGACACACCTTAAAGACCTAGGGGCTCGAGGATTGATCAAACATTAGCCTTTCCTACATGAAAGCACAAAGCCCTCATAATTCGATAAAAGACCGACAACCGACCATGGATAAAATCGGAAAGAGGATAATGGAGACCGCAATGGAGGATAAAGACGGATGGACAAATGCCACAAGGGCAGATCAAATGATCGACCTTTCCTAAGTAAAAGCGCAGGGGCAACGTAGTTTGTAAAAGACCAAGACAAGACGGGGCCTAAATGATGACCAACACGATGGATGAGCCTAAATGACGATGCAAGACTGACGATGAGACACGATGTACAAGCGATGAAAATCTTAGACTAAGGATAAGAAGCTCAGGATTTTGGATAGTCGATATGGATCATCCAATGCTCAATCACAAAATACCATGCGACAGATGACGAGATGTCGATGGAAGGATAAGACCGATTGGATGATGGGATAGGATCCAAGGATAAGATGGATGGAAGGGTAAAATGACTAGGACGCAAGGTAGATAATGATTAAGCCCTCTACAAATGGTGCCTGTTAGCAGGTTTTCACCAAACGTACTTATCCAAGGTGCCACAAAGAGTGGTTTTCACCATAGAATGAATTATTTCTCTTTACTATTTTTGGATTTTTTTAATTTTTAATTTTTTTTTGTATTTTGAAAAAAAATTACTTTTTTTGTATTTTCTCAGGATAGGACAACCTAGCTGACCTAGGCATAATTTTTTTTCAGATGCATAATATTGATGGGCTCTTCCTGGGATTCTCCTTCAAGAGTGGCAAGCTTGTATGCGCCAGAACCATACTTAGCTATGATGACATAAGGGCCTAGCCAATTTGCTTCAAATTTTCCTTTCTTGTCTCGCTCTTGCAGATTTCGCTGATTTTCTCTAAGGACTAGATCACTAACATTAAATTGATGAGGCCAAACCTTTTTATCGTAGCTTCTCCTAAGATGATGTTGGTAAGCTTGCAAATGATTATATGGTTTTACCCATTTTTCATCTAGGAGTTCCAATTGAGCAAGGCGTGCAACCCTAGTGTCTTCATCACTTATTAGATTCTTCAGAGATATGTGAAGTGATGGGATTTCAACTTCAATCGACAAGATAGCTTCGGTGCCATAAATGAGGGAATATGGCATGGCGCTAGTGGTAGTGTGGATGGAAGTGCGATAAGCCCAAAGGGCAGGATGGATATGGAGATGTCAATCTTGACCCGTGTTGTTAACAACCTTTCTCAGGATTTTGATTAAGGTCTTATTGGTTGCCTTTGCTTGACCATTACCCTGAGGGTAATATGGAGTGGACCAATGATGTTGGATATGATAGGTCTCACAAAGGAGTTTCATGGCCTTATTCTTAAATGGATTTTCATTATCCATGACAATGGTTGAGGGAATTCCATACCTACAGAGGATATGGAAGAGGATGAACTTGGAAATCTAAATACCAGTGATTTGAGTGAGTGGCATTTCTTCCACCCACTTAGTTAAGTATTCAATAGCGGTGATGATGAAGGTGTGGCCGTTAGAGGATGGAGGGTAGATCTTACCAATCAAATCGAAACCCCATTGTGAAAATGGTCATGGTGCTATGATGGGTTGTAAATCTTGTGCGATAGCATGTATCAAATCCATGTGTTGCTAACAAGGAAAGCACCTCTTTACAAACTCACAAGAATCATGTTCGATAGTAGGCCAATAATATCCTACTCTGATAATTCTTTTAGCCAAGGCCATGTCATTAGAATGGGCCCCACATATACCAATATGAACTTCTACTAATGCAGTGTGAGCTTCGGTCTCATTTAGACGCCTAAGAAGGGTTTCATCATACCCACGACAATAAAGAGTGTCTCCCACTATGGTATAATGGGAGGTGTGTTGGATGAAGGATTTATGTTGATTATGTGTGAGATCAGGGGGTAGGATGTTATCATGGAGATAGGTGTAGATGTCATGATACCATGGTGACTCGGGACCTACAATGTCGCACACCATATCGCTCTTAGGGATATCATAAGCTGGGAATAAGAGTTGTTCAACTAGAAACTGGCAGTCTGTTTGATCTTTTGGCATGTCAATTAAGGAACCAATTATAGCCATTGCATCGACCGCCTTATTTTGGATTCTTGGGATTTTCTCAAATTGGATAAAGGTGAAATACTTCTTGAAATCATCCATCGTGCGCTTATAAGATAACAACTTGTCATCCTTAGTTAGAAACTCATCATTTACCCATTCAATGACCAATTGAGAATCACCAAAGACTTGTAAGTGAGTGATGTTCCATTGGGTGGCGATCCTAAGACTTGTGATGAGAGCTTCATACTCTGTTATGTTTTTTGTGCATGGAAAGGCTAACTTGAATGATTTTGGGATGTAATCACCTTGTGGGGTGACAAACAAGATACCTGCCCTAGATCCGTTGTGAGTGTATGAACCATCAAAGTAGAGTGTTCAGGTAGCCGTCTCTATGACTGTAAGGACTTCTTCATCAGGAAATTTTGTAACCAAAGTATAAGCATCCACCAAAGGAGCATCTTCCAGTTGATCTGCTATTACTTGTCCTTTAATGGCCTTTCTTTCCACATATTCTATATCAAATTCACTCAGTAGAATGATCAACTTAACCATGTGACCAGTTAAAGATGTTCTACTTAATAGATATTTAAGTGGATCAACTTTTGATATCAACTTTATTGGATGATTGAGCATATAATGATAGAGCTTTTGTGAATAGAAGACAACAGTTAAGCATGCTTTTTCCATCAGAGAATAATTAAGCTCATAGCCCACCAATGTTCGACTAATATATTAGATAGCACGTTCTTTTGGAGACTCATCATGTTGGGCTAATAATGCCCCTAGTGCAACTGAAGTAGCTGAGATGTATAATAAGAGGGGTTTGCTTAGAATTAGAAGCATGAGGATGGGTGGATGAGCCAAGTACTCTTTGATCTTGTCGAAACTGAGCTGACACTTGGAATCCTACTAGAAGGTGGTATCTTTTCATAGTAGATGTGAGAATGATCGGCACTTGTCAGCTAATTGAGCTATAAATCACCTAATGGATTGTAGCTTTCCTTGAAGGCTCCTTAATTGTTTAAGATTGCATGGTGGGGGAATTTCCATTATCACTTTGACTTTGGCCAAATCCACCTCTATGCCCCTTCTAGAGACAATGAAACCTAGTAGCTTTCCTGATGTGACCCCAAAGACACACTTCTTAGGATTCAGACACAGTTTGTAATGCTCCAACCATTCAAACATCTTTTTCAGAACTGTAGGATGTTCTCTTATTTTTTATTTCCCTGAAAGATCATCAACATAATCCTCCATTATAGTGTGAATGAGATCATGGAAGATGACTTTCATAGCACGTTGATATGTTGCCCCCGCATTCTTGAGGCCAAAAGGCATGACATTGTAGCAGAACGTGCCCCAAGGAGTAGTGAAGGAAGTCTTATGTCGATCTTCGGGTGCGATTTTAATCTGATTGTAACCAGAGAAACCATCCATGAGGGATAGCATCTCATGTCTAGTAGTTAGATCAACCAACATATCGATGTTAGGCAAGGTAAAATCATCCTTAGGACAGGCCTTATGGAGATCCCAGAAATCTATGAAAATCCTAATACTTCCATTCAGCTTGGTAATAGGCACTATATTGGATATCCAATCTGAATAGTCAATGGGTCTAATGAATCCAACTTCTAGTAGTTTCTCCAATTCTTTCTTGACTAGCAAGGCTATTTGAGGATGAATTTTTCTCAACTTTTGCTTAACGGGTTTAGCATCCGGGTGGACATCCAAATGATGTACAACTAGAGCAGGATCTAGGCCTGGCATATCTGAATAGGCCCATGCAAAATTGGTGATGCCGTCTTTAAGAAGCTGGACAATGGTGGAGTGCTCCTCTTCAGATAAGGATTTGGCTACATAAGTGGTTTTTGGGTTTTCTTTTGTTCCCAAATTGACTTCCTGTGTTTCTTAAATGAGAATAGAAGATCTTTCAGAAAATTGAGTTCCCACAAGGGGAAGATGAACATACCCATCTTCCAGTGCCTCATTGAGGTTTTCACTATCAGATACACCCTTTGTTTTTACTTTTTCTGAGTCAAAAAGTGCCTCTGAGAGGTTTTCACTAGATGACCCTTTTTTATTTTGTTTCTTCTTATTTTTGTGGTTAGGGAATTCATCCTTCCCCAATCCCATAAGATTTATATAAGAATCCATTGAGGGAAAGGTGTCAATGGGTGCGCTACTACATAGGTCACAGTCAATGAGGTCAAGATGGTGAAGGGAAAGGTCAATAGTGTAGATGGATAGGCAATTGAACATGGAAGAGAGATCCACCTCATCGTACACAAGTATGATGGACTCTTCTTTAGGTATGTCTTCAGGGATACCGTTGTCCACACTAACATGGTTAGAAGTAGTAGTTGATACCGCAAAACCCTTTTTCTTCGTCATAGCCTAGGCCTATTCTTCTAGGTTGCACAGATGGTTCTATAGTTTGGCATTGTCCTTGTTCCTCTATACCAAGACCACCTCCCTGATAGTTACTTTTTTCAGCCAACTTTGACATGTGAGGATAAGTCTCCTGGAAATAGTCCACGAGAGGAGGTGATGGCTTAGGTTCTTCTCGGTAAACCCATTGGTTTATATCATCTTCCATCTGATCTTCAAGTGTACCCAAATCCCTGAATATTGTCGAGCCCATGTTCTTGGAAGTGAGTGTGAGTGTCTTTTCTTCTTCATTCAATGAGGACTGAGAAGGTTGGCCCAAACGAGCAAGGAGAGGGTGGCATTATGGCCACATTGAGTGTAGTTTGCATTTCATATTCTCCACATCCTTTGTCAATGATCTTGACCCTGGTGATGGTGGAATCAGAAGTAGTGGATATGGTGGATGTGGTGTTGGTTGACGAATTATGAGATGGATTGGATGATGAGGCCTGAGGTTCCCCCATTTCAACTCTGAGACAATAATGAGAATGGGGGAAGGAAGATTCCAAAGCACGACAATACTCAAATGGTTGAGGATCAACTTGTATGGTTACTTCCATTCCTTGGAAAGGAAACTTTAGACATTGGTGATAGGTGGATGGAACGGCTTGCATGGAATGAATCCATGGGCGACTGAGAAGGAGATTATATGGAAGATCAAGATCAAGAACATGACATGTGGTGTACTACACAATAGGGACAACCTGAATAGGAAGACAAATGGTGCCTTCATAATCTCTCTCAGCATTGTCATATGCCTTTATGGTAATAACATGATTGTTCAAGTCAGCTGGGGTGTATCCAACCTAATTTATGAACTTTAGTGTACACAGGTTGAGGGCAGAGCCATTATCTACCAATACCCCTTTTACTTTATGTCGGGCCACAATGAGTTCAATATGAAGAGGGCGATTATGATCGGGGTTGATGGTCCGCATGTCGTTTTGGCTAAAACCCAACTGATGAGATGACAACAGGTGTCCTAGTAAGGCTTGAAACTGCTTGGGGTCTATGTCATTTGGTACATGGGTATCTTGTAAGGCCTTGGTGAGGATTTCTTGGTGTACAGGGGAAGACTTTAGAAAATCCAAAATGGATATTTGAGCTGGTGTCTTTCCTAGGTGATCAAGAATATTGTACTACGAGCTTAGAGGAGCTTGTTGGGTTGATGTAGAAGGGCCTGAGACTGAGATACGGGTTTGACGAGTCGTAACAACACATTGAGGATCTTTTTCTTTGACGTGAATCATGGATATGCTAGGCTCTACATGGCTAATGCACATAACTATTCCATCATAGTTATAAGGTACATTTTTGTAGCTGATTTTATTGGTTTTGTTGTTTTGAGGATTGTTATTACTTGATGTAGGGTTGGTATTAGATTTACTAGCTCCTTGGTTATGGTTAGGGAAGGTGTTCTGGTATATCTATAGTTGAGCATTGGATGAAGATTCTTGGTTGGTATCTACCTGTATATCCCCATGATCTATAAGATCTTGGAAATATTTCTTAAGCCCTTGAAACTTGTTGAGGGAATGACCTTTGATCTTGTGAAACTCATAATACTCATTTTCCCTGTACCGGGTGGGTTTTGGCTTGGTATCATCAAAAGGATTTGTTACTAGATAAGTAATCAAATAATTTTCTTGTAAAATCCTATTGAACACAACACTTGAGGGCTCTCCCAAAGCAATGAAAGAGTGCTTATTATTCCCCTGACTATTTTGATTGGATTGTTGGGGAGGACGATTTGTTGCTTGTGGAACGTATATGGGATTTGACATTTGCTGCAACGGAGGAGTGTATTGAGGCCATTGTGAGGTGTTTGCTACTTGAACATGCTTGGTATCTGTGACACCATCATTGACTGTGTTTTCTTTTTTGTTCTAGTAGTGAGATTTGTCTCCAACTGAATTCTCTTTATCTAGATTATAAATTTTAACTTGCCCCTTGGCGATGAGAGCTCTCTCAATGATGGGACCCCTTTCAATAACCTCTGCAAAGGTTGAGACATAGTGAAGATTAAGATTATGTCCCATTTCTGGATGAGCATTGGCCACAAACAAAGTCACAAGGTCTTTCTCACTGAGTGAAGATTTCATTCAGCTAGCCAAGACATGCCACCTCTACAAGTAGCTAGCAAAGGTTTCACCCTCACGTTGGGCTTCTTTTAGAAGGTCTAATGTATCAATATCCTTCTCCCAATTGAAAGAGAAGTGCAAGATGATTTTTTATGAAAGATCCATGAAAGAAGAGATGGACCCCTTTTCAAGACCCATAAACCAGTCAAGAGTTTCCCTCATTAAACTCCTAGGAAATAACTACAAGAGATAATTATCATTGTGGAGGACTTCCTAGCAATGTGAATAAAACTCTTGGAGATGGTTCTCGGAATATTTAGTTACTTTGTACTTTTCAACTTTTGGTATTTCAAAATGATTAGGGAAAGGAACGAGTGAAATTGAGGGATCAAATAGATAAGGACAAATCTCTTCAAATTTGAAAGACTTTTTAGAATTGCATGTTTGTAAGTCTTTCAATGCGGCCTTTACTTCCTCCAACTCCTTATTAATAGGTATTGATGAAGATGCATTGGATGGATTCGATTGATTGTAGGGAGCATATTTTTGGTAAGATGTGGATGGAGCGGATGTACTTTGATCATAAGGTGGCAAAGGTGTATATGATGGGGTCAATTGATATTGATTGGTATATGTAGGTTGTGATGGCGGATTGGTGTAGAGTTGATGATAAGATGGCAGATTTTGATGATAAGAAGAAGGACCCCCTTGCTGGTATGATGGAGGTGTTTGATAGTATGAAGTGGAAGCACCTTGCTAGTATAACAGTTGTTGGTATGATGATTGTTGTTGCAAAGCATAGTATGGATTGGTTTGATAATTATAGGTGGTATATTGTTGGGATACATGCAGAGGCTGTTGTGTATTGGGTTGCTGATAAGAAATGATTTGCTATGGAATATGATGGGTATACCCAAGATTGGGATTTGATGGTGGAGGTTGTGCATAGAACGTGCTTTGTGGATGGTATAGATATTGGGCCATGTTAGTAGGAATAGAATGATGAGATTGTTCAGGTTGTGTTTAGGATTGCGGTTGTTGAAGAGGCTGATGATAAGGAGGCTAAGTGGGGACTTGAGGCTTATGAGTGATTTGAGGTTGACGAAAAGGTGGATTTTGCTGAGATATTTGTTAGATGAAAGGACCTTGAGGCTGGTGAGGGGGTTGTAATGGATTACCCTGCGACTGATGCAAGGGTGGTTGTTGTGGTTGCGAAGGAATGGGAATATTTTGTTGCAGTGGTTTTTGTTGGATTGGATGTGATTGGATTGTAATATGTTGGGGAATTTATTGTGGAATTTGTTGAGGATTACCTTGTGGTGGTTGAGAAGGTGGGATGTTGCTTTGAGGTGGTTGTTGATGAATAAATGGAGGTGGTGGTAGATTTGAAGTGGGTGTCAATCCTGGAAGTGGCGGTAATACAACAAAAGGATTGCCCCCAACATTGATGGTAGGTTGACCAGATTGAGTAGGTGGTGGGGTTTGACTTTGAGCGACATTCAAAGATGGCGATGGACGAAAGTTTTGTGGCATATCGTATGCAAGGGGATCATTTGGATCGTGTGATGCTCCTATTACTATGATAAGAACCTAAGGGGGATGTGTGACCAGATATAGTACGACATTGTCAAACCCAGGCTGGTACTAATTATCAACAGGAGGAACCTCGGGAACATAAGTATTCCTTGGAGTATTTTGTGATTTTTGGGGATCTTGAGGCACAGGAGGCAAAGGAGGTGATGTATTGATGAAATTTGATAGCTCGAATCCTAATGGTGGCTTGATTCCCTTCAAGAGAAAGGTAGCAAGGATTTTCTCCCCATGCTCATTAAGAAGATGATCTGTCATCTGAATATTGATGGGATTATTAAGGTATTCATCAATCGTGACTTCGGGTTGATTAACCATGCTTTCGTCAGTAAGAGGCGATGTGGTTTGGACCTCAGTTTTGGATTGTGATGAGCCTCCATTATTAGGATCATGAGGGTTGGCAAGCTAGGCACCTTAAGCTTATTGGTCTGCCATGAGTTTCTTTGCTTGCGATCGGGTGACAGGCATGAAAGTGAAAAATAGACCTAAGTGATGAATGAAGGATTGGTTGGATTTGATGAGGGATTGATTGATTAAGCTGGATGAAGGATAAAGGATGCAATTGGATTGGATCATATTAGATTAATCAATAGGATGATGTGATTGACTAGATTAGATGATCGGTTGGATTGGATCAGTAAAACCGAGTCTAAACTCAGGTTCAAATTTTTTGATTAGATGACGTAAGGTGTTGACTGATTGGATAGAAGTGCAAGATGTGTGATTAAGACACCGAATCTACCTCAAGATAGAAGTAGATTGATTGGGTCAAGGATGATTTACTAACTCAAGACGGATGCAATCCTAAGCAAGTACAAATGATGGTGATCGGGATCAGACACCTAAGCCAACTTGGATGAAAGCCTCTAAAACAAAGTCTAGGGGATTCAGATTGATGAACCAATGATGGATATGTGATCTAAGGGTATTCTAAGATGCTCCTAGATGATTCGATTGATGAAACGATGATCTTTGGAAAATGCAGACGGATGAAAATGATGATTGCAGGAAAAAGGATGATGATAAAAAATTTCAATTGCGGTAAATGACTCGGCTAACAACAGGTTTTCAATGGCCAAAAGGATTCACATTTTGGAATTTGTATGGGAAGTGGATTCACCTCTATGTAAAGAAAATTCACCAATTTAGAGAGATAAAATTCACCCAAAACTGAGATGACACAAGAAATAGGCAAATTTTCCAAGCAAGTTCGCCTATCTAGAGAAGCAAATTCGCCCAAGCAACTATCAGATTTGCCCAAAACCTAGCAAATTTTCCTAAACATAAATCAAATTCACCCAAAACCTAGCAAATTCACCCAAACCCTAGCAAATTCACCCAAACCCTAGCAAATTCACCCAAACAATTGGCAGATTAGCCTAAACAGCTGCAAATTTGCCCAAACATAAATTAAATTCGCCCAAATAGTTGCAAATTCACCCAAACAGCTGCAAATTCACCCAAACAACTACAAATTCACCCAAATAGCTAGTAGGTTCACCTAAACAGCTAGCAAGTTCACCTAAACAGTAGTATGATTCACCTATTTGGGGAAGCAAATTCACCCAAGACTTGGAAATTACTGGGGAACGGGTGGATTTGACTCTCAAGATCACCTAACAGGATAACAACTTCGCCTATTTTTTGAACGATACGGACGAGAATGGATTCACGTGAAAATGGGATCGCCTAATGGACAAACGAACTCGACTGAACTTAGAATTGGGTGGACAGGGATTCAGATGGAAGACATGTTTGCCCCATGAAAGGAGCAAATTTTCCTAAACTAGAGATCAAATTCACCTAGACTTGGAGGACAAGTGAATTTGATGACTGAGGACGTAGGCAGGAGACAAACACCGAGCGAGTTCGCCCCTATGAAGAGCAAATTTTCCCAAACAGGTTGCAAATTCGCTTGAACTAGAAGCAAATTTGCCCAAACTAGAGGAAAATTCACCTAAACTTGGAGGACAAGCAAATTTGACAACAAGGACAGGCGGATTCACCCAAGAGATGGACTTGGACTGGACTAAGACGCAAAATCACCCTTTTGCAAGGCAAATTCGCTCGTCTGCAGTGCAAATTCACCTTTGTAAGGGGAAAATTTGCCTCTGGAGGTAGGGGTGACTATGGAAAAAGACTGAAGACACAACAAATAGCAGACAAGAGACCAAACTGACTCAATGGAAAAATGAAAGCATTGGTATCACACAAAGAAGACATGTCAGAGAGCGCAATCCTAAAATTAGTGATAAGGGTTTACAAACTTGATGTAGGCCCGCCACCTTGAACGGACAACCCAAGGTTAATACTCCATGATACCGGGGTGGTTTTCTGGATCACCCTTTCTTGCGAAGGTGGATAGCTAGTGTTCCAGTGGCACAAGGTCATCAACAGATGCCACGAGCTCACGGTCACACTCTCACTCGAGGACTATCGTAGTCCATCATGGGAATTTCTATCTCAACCCAAGGGAGTATGTGGTGAGTAACTTCGGGGTTTTGTATGCAATCCCTGCACTACACCATGTCGCGGCTAAAACACAGGTCTCTATCTAGGCTGAACAAGGCTATCTCGTGAGTCCCCAATATATGCATAATACGTGGGGCACAATCGTGAACACCAACCCGTCACAAGCATGAGTCGGGAGCCCGAGTGAGGTATTGGAAACTTGAACCAACTATTCATGTGTTATCTAGGTATCACCCTAGCTTCAACGCTTTGCAAAACACGACATGACTAGATTGAGGTACAAATTTCACTCTCCCCCCTTTATATACCCCGTCGGTAACACGTGGTTGGGATCATCCCCAGGTGATGAAATTCCAGGCAGGCTCTGCTAAAGGAAAAAGATAGTAGATGTTTTGGTTGGTCCCCAGGCTCGTACGTAGCGAAGGGGAGAGCTTAGACGCACTAGCACCTCCTAGGTGGACTTAATTGGACTAGAGTGAACTGTGATTTCTCGTCACCCAGGTTTGCCAAATCACGTAAGGGGATTGGACACGTCAATAGCCCACTCACAAGCATGGAAAACAAGCGTAAATTGACCCTTTAATTATAGCTACGTGTGCCTAGCTAGTATGAAAAACAACAAACTAACTAACTAACTGTTCTTGGACCAATCATTCTGCAAAAAATGCATTAGTAGTTTCCAACCACCAGTATTGGAAAAACAAGAGATAGTTCCAAAAATCGTTAGCAAAAACAAGCACACTCACAAATAGACGAGTTAGCAAATTAGTGCATGAAATTGAAACTAAACGATGTCAAAAACTGAAAATAGACAAGTCTCGGATCTGCCTCTGTGTGAAGCAAATTTGCCCCTCCTAAGGAGAAAATTCGTCTCTGTCATAAGTAGATTCGCCCTTTCACTATGCAAATTTTCCCCTCCACTAAGCAAATTCACTCTTTCACTATGCAAATTCACCTAAACTGCAAAGCAAATTCGCCTAAACTGCTAAGCAAATTCGCCTAAACTAAAAGGAAAATTCACCCCTCGAGTCGAATTCGCCTATCCTCAAGATCAACTTCACCTAAGCTTTCAATTTTTTCTCTTTTCCCAAAAAAGGCGAATTTGCTTTGTCTGAGCTGAGTGCAAATTTGCCTTTGTAACTGGAAAATTCACCTATCGTGTCAAGTTCACCGGTTCACCAATGCAGATTCGCCCATGTAAGGTGCAAATTCGCCCCTGCATATAAACCTGGACATTGCAAAACTCAAACAACAGTAAGCGTAAAATGCTAGATCCATGACGTGGGTCCCACCAGGCGTGCCAAAAATGTGTGTAGTGAAAATCCCCTAGTCTAAAATGCAAAATGAAAATGAAATGCAAGACAAAAGGAAACACAACACCTTAAGATTGGCCTGAGTTAAACTTGCATGAAATAAAAGATAAAGAAGTGATATACCTTGTCCAAGTTGATTGGTTGGTTGGCCCTATTGATTGCTTGATTTGTGTGCTCCTTTCAGTGGAAAATAGCATGCAACTAGATGCAAAACGAAGTGGATGAGATGAGGAATGCAACGGTGTAAGTGGGTATTTGGATAGATGCTTGGTGTGGATGCAAAAATGAACTTGAAATTTGCAGCAATGGTGGATGCTTCGATCAGTGCAAGTGTGCTTGAATGCTTGAGTGTTCAAAGTTGCATAATGTTGAATGTTGAATGTTGTTACAAATGAGGGCAAATTCCTCTAATTTTAGGGGAAAGACCACTAAGCAATGAATGGTCAAGATGCAATCACCTTGGACAAGATCAAGGGCTAAAGTGAGTTGAGAACTCACAAGCCCTCACATCTTGACATGTGGCCGGTGATGTGTAAAGAATGACATGAGGTGGAGGTACTACCTTGTACCTTGGGATTTGACAAGATCTCCTCATAAAGGAGGTCCTTGTCCCCATGTGGGTGATGAGACTTTTGAAAAGTCCTTGGAGGAATAAATGTGAATTAAAAATTCACATTGGGAAGAGTTGCCTTCTCCAAAAGGAGAAAACATTTAATGAAAAGTTGACTTGAGGGTATGCCATAAATGGCATAAGGGGTTAAGGTGACATAATCAAGTAATTAGGTTGTGCAAATAGGTGATTAAGATAGCTAATAAAAGATTAAGACAAGTGGGCTATGATGGAGGATGTGGCATTAATCCTAATTAAGGGTGTGTACATCCTAGTAAGAGATTAATTAAATTAATCCAGATTAAGGAAGGGTTATGGAGGATGGGACAAGGAGAGAGAAAATGGTGAATTTAAATATTGATTTAAATTCATAAAGGTAAATGACTGAATTTAACAAATTGGGATATTTATTTAATTTGGAGAGGAAAGGGGATAAAGATAAAGTATTTAAATATTTAGATTAAATACCTTAGGAACATTAGGGAAATGGAGGAATATTAATTAAATAAAGCATTTAATTAACATCGATTGAAAAGGCAAGATAAACAAATTAAGGGGACGAATTTGACCTCATGGGAGAGGTGAAATTTGGATGTCTACAGTCCTTACCATTCTTTGTTTTTCCAAACTAAATCTAGAATGAAATTAATTTTCCTAATTTTTTTTCATCTTTAAATCAATATATTTAAAAATAAATAAATAAATAAATTTATTCTCATCTATGTTTATTTACAAAGAAATAATTTTTCTTTTAATTTTTTTTAATGTCATTACAAACATAAATTATTTTTTAATAAAATAAAATTTACAAATAAATAAATTATTATTTTATTATTGTTAATATAAAATAAAATATATCTAAATACACATGTTTTATAATATGGGTTTTTATATTAAAGTTTGTTATAACATTTAATTCTTTTAAGTTAAATTTTGAATATATATATATATATATATTTTTATTTTTTTATTTTTTTTTGAATATATATTATATATATACAAGAATTAATATTCTTTTAATTTAGTTAAGTCATCAATAAAATAGTTTTTTTTAATTTTGAAATTAGATTGTCTTTTGGAAATAAATAAATTAATAGAATTTTGAAAAGGGTATCAATTGAATAGATTAAATAATAAATTATTTGGTCTAATTAACAATCAAAGGATGGGCTTATTCAATAAATGAATTCAAATTATTAAAGAAATTCCATGAACTTCTTAATTTTAATAATGTTACCCTAATTTAGTAAGACAACAAATTAAATAACATCTATGATTGATGATTATTTGGTCCAAACCATGGTTCTATGAGATAGTATTTAACTTCTTTTGAATAAAAGATGGAAATGATTACTAGCTATTGTTGAATATAATTAATGAACTTAAAAGATACCTCTCTTCTTCATAAAATGATTATAAACTATGAGTATGGACCTAGTTATAGAAGATTTTAAAACAGAGGAATGACAACATTTATATCTTATGACAACACTATAACTTTATGACAATAATTACAATTGTATGATAATAATTATGATTATTAGACATTAAATTTTAAGCTTAAATTTATGTTTCATTAAATGAGAAGTTCCTTTTTTTACCGAATGGTAAGTAGTAAAATCAAATTCATGCAAATAAAATACCATCTAACATAAGGCATTAATAATATCTCTTTAATAAAATTGCTTTCTTGTTATGCCACAAACTTAACTCTTAGATTTATTGTTATTCTTCAAATAAAATTTCTCTCCATGCAATAAATTTATTTCTTTGGGATTCAAGGTTTATAACACAACATCATAGTTATCATTTAATAAATTTGCAATAAACTTAAACCTTCAACATCATGGTTATTCTTTAAATTAATTTTCTCCCTTAATATGCAAGTAGAGTCAATTATTTTTAAAACAAGGTTGATTCATTTAATTACAACAAGGGCATAGTGTATAAATCATTATGTAACCATTAGCATATTATCAAGAATAAACTTATGCAAATTAATGCAAACCTACTTTAGATAGATCATCAATCTTGAGGCATTAGTAGTATAACTTATACAATTAAAATCAAGGCTCTTATTAGATTAAGACATTGTATTGGTTTATCTATCTTAAGACATTAGTGAAATAACTTATGCAATTAAAATCAAATCTTTTTTAGTTGGATTATTTATTCATGCAAATCTGAATTCAATCAAAATTAATAAAATTTTTGTCTTGAAACAATAGATTATGCTATGAAGTCTCCTTGAGTTGGAATTATTTATGCTTTCTTAGATGGATATTTATCTTGAAAATATTAGTGTTATGCAAATTTAAATCAAAACTACTTTAACTATATTACTCTATGACATAGATTATGCAAATAGATTCAAGTTTCTTTTCTAGGAAATACTAACATTGCAATACAATTAGATTCATACCATCTCTGAATTATATCACCCATCTTGAAGAATTTAACATTTTGTATAAGTGTTTTTATGGATTTGACTATTTTCATGATTATATTCCTTATTACAAAAAGTTTTACTTTCATAAGATGTAAGTAGATGCAATACTTCTTTCTAGCAATTTACTTTGAATAAATAGTTTTTTCTTTTTAGTAAGTTCATTTAATTTTACTTCCTTGGTAAGAAGGTATAAAGTTTCTATATTACCATTTATTTTATGTGCACAAGCTACTTTTCTTATTGTTGATAATGCATTTAATTTCCTTCTTAGATAGAAAACTTAAATAAGAGGAGGAAAACAAAAAAACCAGTATTGTTCGATATTAACGATGTCTCTGACTCACGTTTACGAGTAATGTTGTCACACTTGAGTTACTGCACTTATAGCCTAATAAAGCTGCAACAACAACATCTGTCTCATCGTCCCTATAAATCATCGGGGAGTAATAAGGAGCATTTTTGGAGTTAAAATCCAAGGGGCGGGAAATCCCTCTTGTATCAATAATCTAAAAAGATAATATTATAATGGACTTACATCCGCTAGTGAAAATCGTAGAAAACCCCAATAGGGTTTGGGCATGTGAATTGACTTTTTAATTCTTTTATCTTTGATGATTTTTTATTCAACAAACAAGGGTGACGTGACTTATAGGAATTTAGGACATAGATGAATTAGGAAACAAGAAAAAGATCACCATGAATCTTCATGCTTTATATGCTCCCTTATGTGCGTAGCAACTGAAGAGAAACTATTTGGGGCAATGGCCCTAAAAAGGGTCACATACCCACAAAATAGTTTACATCAAACAATAGATTAGAAAAAAGAACTACATATTATATGCCTTGATCCCGTGCTGAAACAATGTATGTAGGCAGTCTAGGGACAAAGTTGTCCCTAGTACGCAGGCACTCGAGATGGGGGATTTAGGATTGGTTAAGGGTGTTTTCCTTGTTAGTCTTGTTAAGATACCTTGAGTTAAAGAAAGATAAATAAATATTAAAATTGAATTTGGAAATTGCTTGTTATACTCAGAAGGAATCCTGGATAGATTCGCTTGATTCCCCGAGGCTTTAGGCCAAATTCTGATGCGAGACTCAATATTTTATTATTATCTCACATACTCCTAAGGACGTCAACCTCAATCCATTCATTTTTCCCTTAAAAACATTTATTAATCTACAATTTATCATTGACCCCTACAACCTTTCCTATTACTCCCCTATCATTGTTCATTCAGTAAAATGGGATTTGAGCAGTTATGGTCAACTAAATTTTTCCAAAAGTTTTAAGTCCTTTCCACAAATCCATCTTTCAATCATTGCAAGTCATGAGTCCACATTTCTTTGAAACATTTTGTCAAACACCTCGCATGCCCCATCAATGGTTCCACATTTGCATATGTATCTACCAAGGCAATTGCCACTACAAATTCTTTTATACTTTGATGGACATCCATACTCAGATCCAAGGCTCATGATGAGGATGCTAACAAAATAAATGAAGATTTGCAGATACTCCTGCATCAGATGCACCTAGTAAAAATTAGGCTCACAAAACGGAGTTGAGTAGTAGAACTACTCTTCCGAGTTGTGAATAACTTGCAACATGCTCCCATGTTGAAATTGATACCTGCAATTTATTTCTTTTTCCTCTTCTTCTAGCATCTTGTTGGAACATTTTCCATCCTCTTCCAACAACTCTGCACTCCATTCTTCTCTCATCATGTGGACTTGTGTCAACCATGTACCAACCTCCTCCTCCAAACAATCTCTTCACCCTTCTCCTCTGTTTTGGGTTTTGACCCACCACAAACCAACCATCTCCACTAAACTCCACTTTCATCTTCCACCTTTATGGGAATTAACCCACCACAATCTGTCCTCCTCCTCCAAGAACTTTCATCCTCTTCAACCTCTCTTCTTGCCATCCCAACATAATGGCTTTTCTCGGGTTGCCCCTCAACCCTTAACACCTCCATGCTTTGCTTATCCACATTTCCAAATTTAAATTGATGCCATCCAACACAAATTTAATTGTTAACATAGAGGATTGCGTTCTAAAAACTAAGTGTGAAACTTAGCAATCCTGTGCAACATGAGATCAAACTCAGGTTGTGGGTGACCTATTATGAGAATGAACCTCTAGATTATGGGTTGGTTCCCCTTTGGATAAACTAGAAAACTGATGATATTTGTTTAGTAAAAGGGTAAGAAAGATATCCGATTGAATGTAAAAACTACTTCTAAGAGGTCATGCACCAAAATGATATAAACATGCAAACTGATTCACAACTATTTTTTTAGAAAGATATGTTCATATAGCTCAGAAAATGGAAATTTGATCATAATAATATTGCTAAATAATGCTTAATAATCTATCTTTTCAAAAGGAAAACTATGTTTCACAACCTCAAAGACAGAATAAACACAAGCACAACCTAAGACTTGTGATAAAGAATTACTTTTGTGCATGTACAGTAATGAATGAGACAAAACTAGAGGTTTGATGATCAAAACACATTAATTTTATCAAAATAATTCATAAAGACACTCACATTAATCTAAGAAGGTAAAATTGATAAATCTTGAACTAAAATAGTAGGAAAATACTGCATAAATGACAAATAAAAACTAACATGTAACCTGTTGCTTTGTATAAATCTATACAATGAGTTACAAAACTTTTCAATATTTGTAGTGTGCAAGAGAAAAGCTAAGCCAAAAATTTGCATAGAATTGTTGTGTTTTATTCACTTTACAAAAAGTATGCTTAAGGTGTCCCACATAAGTCATGGGAATAACTGATATGATACAATAAGAAAAGGAGATTGAATAACTAAAAGAAATGACATATAAGAAAGGAGGGATTTGTCATTGCCTGAATGTTGAACCCTACAGTTGATTAGCTTCATCTTTAGTCCCTCCTCGAATTTTTGTTGTTGTTTGCATGAAGTACCTAAAAGGGTCAAAAGGAAGTGTGTTAGAGCTCGGGATTCCAACACTCTTACATACCAAACAAACAGGCATTCAATTTGTTTCTTATTAAGCATCATATCAGAAATTTAGAGATAAAAGCATCACAAGATCAGATACATCAACATCATGATGATTCAAGAAATAAAATAATCATCCAGTCATCATAAGTAGCTCTAGGTTTCTTGGCTTTTCTAATATTTTGTTGAATGTGCAGGTACAGGTCATTTACCATTGCAAGATAGTTACATGATAACTTATGAGAGTTATAGTATGTGGAGGAAAATGTGGCTCCCATAAGAGTTGATCCCAACATACTATTCGCTTACCCTCAAAAGAGGAATAAAGTGTAAAAGACATTTACAAAGTGTAACTATGGAATAACATATAATATGTCCAATCATTAACGACTGTCAAAAGTCAAATATATATAGTGATAGTCTTATGTATAAAAGTCACCATCACTATGACATATAAAAGGAAATCAAGACCACCAAAGCCATGAAGTGCATGAAGAAAAGCAAGGTTTGAATGTCCAACAAGCAATCCATGAAAAGTCAGTCCTTATTACCTTATGATAGTCAATAACAAAGGTGACATGTTTTTGCAATCTAGGGCAGTCATGTTTGAAGTGCTCAAAGTAAGAATATTGACATCCATGTTAGAGATAATCAGTGACCTATGAGGCTTTAGGAACTGTCACCACAATCAAAAGAGATAGGGACAATCATCATACATTCAAAGTAACATGGATGCATAAATATAGTTTTGGAGGTTTCATGGATACAATGGAGATAATCACCACAATAGCCAATTGTGTCAGGAACAAGGAGGGCAGTCACTTATATATATACCTTGCACATGACAATTAAAGGATGGTCTATGGTGAAGGAGTGACAGTGACCTTAACCTAGAAGAAGCCAAGACTCCATCAAATAGGACAATCATATGCACAAAAAAGGGTTTTTTTAAAGCCAAATCCAAACTTGTGACAGTCATATCTCAAAAAACACAAACTAAGTTTTCATGATTTTTTGACAAAATTTAGGAAATAGTTAGAAGAAAAAACCCATTAAATTTCATGAAAACTCAGTTTTTAGTTTGAGAGAAAACTTCACCAATTCGATACATTTCACAAGGCTTATAGGCGTGATTCAACTAGTAGACATTGTTCACATGCTGAGATTTTTGTAGTTTGCCTCATTTGAGAAAAAAATCACATGGTGCCCTTGCCCTACACATATAGTAATATTAGTTGGTTGATCCTTTTAGAATCTATAGAAACATTTGTTAAAAAGGCAAAAAGGAAAGCATCCAACATAGCAAGTGAAGTATGGAAACCAAAAAATCTGAGCATGTTGTCACTTCTACAATGCCTTTAGAAGGGATCTGTAGCTGAACCAAGATACATCATAGTATAGGGAGAAACAAGAAACATCAAGTATTCGTTGCTACTATCGTGAAGTTTCTCAAGAAAGTGAAGAGGCCAAAATTGCAACCAAACATGGTTTTTCCAATTAGTAGCAGTAGAGAATGATTGTGGTAAGACCATACAAAAGGTTCAAAGAGAGCCATTATGAAATTCAAGGAGCAGTCTCGTGAATACCATGATCAAGCAAGAGCCAATAATTGGTGTCAAACCTGTAGTTTTCTGCCCATGTAGAAGCTCCCTTGTTATAAGTAGACCAGAAAATACAAAAGGAGATTTATGCCCTTGAATGCAAAAGCATATATGACACTGACAAAGGTTTTTGAAGCACAAGTATGGACATGAAACTCTGAAAAAATGATGAAAGTATGCTAAATACTATTTGTGATATGAATAACTCATAGAGGAGAAATCTACAAGAGAGCAACTTATAAAGGAGAGCAACCGAGATTGCAGAAGAATCTTCAAAACTCCAAACCCTACCCTTGGCGACACAACATGGTGTCACAATAAAATGATAAAATGCAAATGATCCAGTGAATTCTTTTAGGGCTTATTCTTTTAAATTCTCAAAGAAACCCTAAACTTTAGCTGGCAAGTGATTTTTATCACTTTATAAAATTGCATCTTATTAATATTTAGAGCCTTGGTCGAAGTTTTTGTCATTTGGGAGTTGATAAATGTATTAAATATTCCCCTTATATTTTGCATGAGTTTAAAGCAAAATTAAAAAAATGTAAACATTATTAAAGTAATGTGTTATAAATTACTTTAATAAATGTCATAAAAATGCAAAGGTGAGAAATTCTATAACACCTATTAAAGTTTGTCTTAACTGATCACTTTAACATTTGTTTAAATTGTTTATCCTTGTTGCAAAGTCATGTAAAATTAGAAGGGGAGTGAAACTGAGGTCTTTAGCCTTGATTTTCAGTCAACTAGAGTTTTTTTGGAGTCCTCTTTAGTTAGACTAGTTGAGAGAAGGAGTTTCGAGCTATTTTAGCTCATTTTGGAGCAGTTGTGGGCCCCGTTTTTGGGGATTTTCTTCTTTTCTCATAAATCACTTTGGAGGAGATATTTTTAAGTGCAATTAGACTGTAGTGCCACCTCTTGGCACTTCGAGACTCATTTTGTATATAGAGGAATTTAAGACTTAGTCTTTTTTCCTTGGTTCTTACTTTTTGCTCTCTCATGCATTGTAGAGAGAAAGAGTTTTGTAACTCAACTTTTACAGTTTTGATATTCAATAGCTTTTAGTTTATTTTTCATGATTTGTACAAGCAGATTCCTTCATCAATTTAAAAAATTATTTTTGCCTTCTCAAAATCCTTGTGTTGTGAAGTTCATGAATGATTTGATTTAGTTTCTATGATTTCAATTTTGAATCCTCAAATTAGGTCTCATTTAAAGCCATTTTCATGCAAGAATATAGAACTTATGCAGGTAATTGGTTGTGTCGATTATTTTAGAGAGCTTGTAGTTGTGAAAACACACTATTTTCCTGCAAAAAAGTATGAAACACAACCTTCCATTGAAACACTTTTGTATAGGTTGGTCGAAAGATTGAGTTGTGCATAGAATATAACTATTCTTTTGAGAGAAATTATGAATTTGAAGAAAAAGTACAAAGTATTTTACCATTTAGGTGCATCACCTCCTAGTTTATGTTTTTCCACATTATCATTAATCCTTCTCTCTTTTCCCAAAAATCTTTAGTTTCTAGGATATCAAAAGGGGAACTAGCCCATAATATGGATACTCACCTTCATTATGAGCAACCCACAGGCTCAAAGGTGTTTCCATGTTACACAAGATTTTTGAGCCTCCAAGCTTAGCATTAGGGTGAAATGATTTGTGTTAACAATAACTACGATCAATCCATGTATCCTCCACCTATTTCCTATAAAATACCAAGAGATAACCATATAAGTCTCGTTGTGCCTCCTAAGATTAAACAAGTTTATAAAGTTAAAGATAAAGTGGTTGAACAACCTTCCATGGTTCCTTTCATTCCTTCCTTGTGGGAAGAAAAGAAACCTATGGTTGATAAACCTGCTCCTACATAATCACAACTTGAAAATCATACAAGAATAAATAGAAATGCTAAAGAGTGTAGGTGTAGATGTCATGCTATTGCTTGTAAATTAAAAGAAGAAAATAAAATAGAAAATCAAGATCGAAATTTAACTCAAACAAAGCATGATGATTCTCCACCTTCACGAAAACAACATGAAACCTCTATGGACATTATCATTAGGCCTCCAGTTGTGATTAACTTGGATGATGATGATGATGATGAGATTGCTAAGATTGATGAGGAAGTGCATAATGAGCTGAATTTATTATTTTCCTCTTCCATGAGTTTAGATGATAACAACCATGATGATCCTCCTATAAAGAGTGACTCACCACATGTTGAATTTGGTGATGCTCCTAGTACAACACTTGTCATTGTCCCTTTGGCTAGTTATTTTCCTTTTGCATATGATGAACAAGATTGGGATGTAAACAACCTACTATAGGTTAACTTGCATGTGCCATACTAGTCTTTTCTTTATTTTTTTTTCATGGTATTTGTGATTGCATGTGTATAATGTGATCCATTGTATAGTGCTTCTTGGTGTGTATTTATATATTTGTGAGCCTACTTTGGATGATCCTTTTAACTCTGTTGGTTTAAGGATACAAAGGAAGTGAACCTGTCATGACATTCTTCTAAATTTATATCTGCATTCTTCTATTTGTTGTGAACCTTTATCTTTTCTCTTGTCTTGTGTTTTCCTTTTGGGGATGACACAAGGCGTTGAGACATTTAGGTTTCTTCCATGTTGACCCAAAATATTTTCTTTACTTTTTCTCTCTATATGTCATTCTTCCTTTGTACTCGTTGTTCCATGAGTCATTTGGGGAATGATGGCGATTTCAAGTTTGATTATACCAATATAGCAAAGACAATGCTGACCCCAAATACATGGATCCCTTATGTGTTATATTAGGATTGCATGTGGGGGGAAATCTTTCTTTCATGACATAGCTCTATTTTGGAAACATGTGTTTTAAATAGGGCTTCTCAAATAAAACTCTCATGTAATGGCATTTATTGTGTTCTAATTTAAAGTAATTGCTTATAGTATGGTGTTTAGCAATATCTTTTGTGTGTCCTCACTCATTGTTTGCTTCAAAGTGTGGTATTCTTACTTCACGTGATGTCTCTTCTTGGTGGTGACATTGGGTTTGATGTACTTCAAGAGCACGACCTTTCTTTTCTTATGCCATTCCTCTTAGTGGTAATGCTATGGCTTGCATTCCCTAAGCTGTGAATATTTTATCCTTGACTAGTCATCTCTTGGTGACATTGAGCATGGGGTGATCCCACAATAGTGGTTTACAATTTTTGGGCAAACTGGACATTGCAATTATTATTTTTAACTAAATCTTCACTTTCGGGCTCTTGTAGCGGCTAAACCATGAGGAATTTGAAAATGATGCAAACTAGAGTCTCATCATATTTTGTCTGTAGATTCTAAAAATAATTTTTTCAAAATTTTTGGAATCAGATTGCACTTTTTTTTCATCTCCCACGAAAACTGGTTTTTTTCAGAAAACAACATTTTTAAAAAGTGACGCTCACCGTATACAACAAAACTTTTTTTGCATGAAGGATAAAATTCTAATTTTTTCGAATTTAGATTTGTAACTATGATATCTAGCACTTGCATTTGGTCTCATAGTTTTTTATTGAATATTTTTTCCTTAATCAAGTTTCAAAGTCAAACCAATTGCTATTCAGACATATGCGGACTGTATACAACATAACTTTTTCTGTATGAATCGAAATTCAATTTTTTTCTTTTAAAGGATCAAGAAACATCAATACCTAGCCTCAACATATTTTTTAAAAATATATTTTGATAATCTGCTATTTTTCCACATGTGCAGACCAAAGATTTTGATTTTCAGTGAAAAACCTATGTTTAATAAAACTAAAAAATAAAATACATAATGAAAGCAAATCATATTAAAATTATATTCAACGGATAGCTCATTCTGAGGACTATCATTATCTAGTTGGGTTTCTGAAGTTTTCTGCATTTTCATTTTCAAATTGAGCTTTGAACAACAATTTTTTATAAAAAAAATCAAATTTTTTAGGAGATAGGGGAAGAAGGGTGTTTGGCCGAACCTTTTAAAGGGGTTCGGCCGAACCTAGTTTGCTCGAACCCCTTTAAAATAATGAGGGAAATTAAGGGGGTCCGGGAAAATGATAGGGTTTATAAAAAAAATCCCTATTAAGGGGGTTCGACCGAACCCTAGTTTGCTCGAACCCCTTTATTTTAATATTTTCGCTCACATGTCAATGGGGTTTGAGCGAACATAGGGTTCGGTCGAACTCTGTGGTTCGACCGAACCATGTTAAAGGTTCGATTGAACAATTTGGTTCGGCCGAACCCCTTCACTTTGTGTAGAGGGAAAAAATGATTTTTCCCTTCCTCCACAAAAGTGTTCACCACTTATGTGGGTTCACCCCATGATGTTCCCTAAGGTGAGACCTTTCATGAACTAAGAAAAACCCCTTTGACTATCCTATCATATTGCATTTTAATCTTTGTCACGACCACTAAGTATAACATAACTTGCTTGCGAGTGGAGCCTTTTTTATTTTTCATGAGTGTCTAGCATAATGCAACTTGCTAGCCTTGTGGAACCTTTTTTTGTGGCACCTTATCAAACATATTAGGAGGTATAAATTTTGGTATGATTAACGTATGGGGCTCACCTAGTGGACACTAGATTTCACTAGCCCTCATGAGTGTATTTTGTTTGCATAATGGACAACGATTTTTCAGTTATGAACATTTTTTTTATGGACAACAATGCAACCACGGCTAGTCCATCTTTTCTTTTCTTTTCTTTCTTTTGCATTAATTTTGGCTTGTGTATCTTGTCTTGTTGATGTATATCATATGTATATGTGTGTTCCTTTCAACTTATGTCGGTTTGCCATGGGATCTTGATCCTAGGGGCTTGGCACCTCCTTCATCTTTGTCATCCTATCTCACTATCATTTGTACACTTGGACCCATCTTGACACTTATTTGTCTACTTTAGTGTGAGTTTGAGCGTAGAGCTCATCCTATCACTAAAGTGGGGGATAAATATAGTGACAAAAAATGTAATCCTTTACATTTTCTCACTTTGAACATTGCCTCCCCTTAATTAATTGGACTTAATTAAGCCTCTAATTAACCGAATTATGCATTCAAAAGCTTAATCAATCTCATTTTCTGAAAGGGGAACCTACATTAAAAAATTGCAAACATCAAATTACACATCTTGGAAAATGTGTGTCCTAGGTTTAGGGCCTAGGACCCATTCTCCCAAGGGAGAATGGGTCCTCCTTATACTTAGGATCCCATTTTTTAATATGATTTTGGTGGTATTTTCATGATTCAAATTTAAATTGCAATTTTCGGCTTTTGATGTTTAATTGTTGGGAAATTAGAAAATCACCTATAAATACATAGTTATTTTATCAATTCAAAACATCTAGCATCGAGGAAACTTTCACAAGAGAAAATATTATTTTCAAGATCATTCAAGAGTAGATTTATTAGTATTCTACATCAACATTCAAAATCTCAAGCATCATGTCAAAGTTATTTGCATTCATGCATATTTTTGGAGCTAACATTGTGATGTAGGTTTCAAGTTTTCAAAAATCAAATGAAGTGTCAAATCAAGCATCCAATAAATTCATTTCATACAATATCTAATCCTTGGAGAGATGTGTTAGACTTCAATCCTCCAAGGGAAACCATTGAAGGGTTTGGTGAGTTGCAACAAGCTAGTGTTCATTCTTCATTCCTTCTTTTTATCATTATTTCATTTCAAGGCTTGATTACCAAAATGGAGTTTGACCAAGGCAAACCCCTATTCACCAAAAATAAATAATTTTTCCCTCTTTATATGCATAGATTTGCAATTGAAAAAGGATTGAAGATTGATCAAAAGTGCAATTTTGCAAAGTTGTCAAAGTTGTCAAGCCATAGAATCTTACTTGTAAAATTTATTTCTGACCTTCTGGCAGTGAGATCCGAAGGAACCAAGAGTGCAAATCTAGGAGCAGAGGATTGTGAAATTAGATTTTGGATCCTTGTAGTAGGACCCATTCACCATAGGGTGAATTTTTCCTAGAACACTCAACAACAACTTTTGGTGACAGGTACATAATGTCTTACCCTTCTCATCGGATCTATCAGAAGTATGTTGTTTCTGATTATTTCATGCTTTAAATTGATGATTCAATTTTCACATTGCATAATTAAGTTCATTAAGCATATTTAGTTTATCTCCCCAAAGTGCATTTATGTCATATTTACTTGTCTTATCATAAGGAAAACAACCAAGATCTTCAATAGGGTTAACTCACCTAAGGGTTGAAGGTCAATTCTACATTTGGGGATCTCTTTTTCCTAGTGAAACAAGAAAGATAGGTGCATCATATATTCAATCACCCCTTTTGAGCCAACCTATTTTTTAGTGTTTCACAAAGTTCAAGTGTAATAAATTATAAATAATTTGTTAATCAATGAGAACAAATTTCTAACTAAATTTTGTAGTTTTAAAATAAATAAAAAACCAAAAAATCGTTAAATAATCATAAATTTTGTGTATCTCAATCAAATTCAAAAATTCAAGATATTTCAAAGAGCTAGAAAGAAGGAGAATAAAACCCATAAATATTTAAAAATGATGAGAACTTGGGTAAGAGCGATTTTTTTTGCAATCATCCTAAACAATTTAAAATAACATAATTCAACAAAGTTAAAAAATTGGGTTTGAATTGTCATAGAACGAAAATTCTTGATTAAAAAATTACTTTAAGTATTAGACATAGCCTTCAAAAATAGCCTACCCAAAAGGTAATTCACACTATTGATACTTAACAACTTATCCTTGTGAACTCTATGGATAACTCACACATGCACAGAAAATATGGAAACAAGACAAGGAACTATTAATGATTGAAGGAATGCCTCAAAAATGGTGTAATATAGACTATATATGAGATTGACGATAAGACGCCTCAAGGGTGCATAGTAACATAGGCTAAAAAGGTTGGATGATACACTCTAAGTATATTTAATATTACAAAGCATTTAGAAAATTTCATGCAAATTCAATAGGCAAGGGTAAAACTATAAGCCATGACCTGTTGTTACCCTCCCACTTGTGATAAAAATGAAAGATTTGGAATGATTTTGTACATCCATCAAAGCATAAAGAATAGAATAGTTGTTAATGTTATAGTTGCAATTGCTCAGGAAGACATGCATACAAAATGAGAAAGTATAGACAAGATACATGGGTTCATTTAATTCAACATCATGATTTGTAGGATATGAACAAAACAAGTTTGAATAAAAGACTTAAGAACTATCAAGCAAATGCAAATTCGTATGTACAGATTTTAATGCCAATAGGAAGCTTTTGGATCGGGATATGAACATTCATCAAGCATAAATAATAGATGAATTATCAGATGTGAAGTTACAGTGCATGGATGGATATTCATGCAATATATAAACATTGACTTGGAAATTGTTTGAGAGAGTGCCTCAAGAAAACTATGAAATTATCACTAGAAAATAAACACATGAAAATATTACATTGGTTTACAATTACCACAAACTATAATTGGTATATATATGGTACTTATGTGGTTGGAGAACCACCATTCCCTTCCTCCCCTCAAGTGGCTTAGTTAAGCCACATAGTGAACGTAATGTGCAGTTTCTTGTAAGTGTAATTTATTTCTATTTATAATTTATGCTAATGATGTTAATATTTTATTTAAATTTCTTGGGTTGGTTAGCCATTTAAATTTTTCAATAGCCTCTTTTTCCCCAAAGACTTGTTTGGTTTTGAGTTTAATTAAATTGTTGCATTGATACTTCTTTTGATTCTAGTTTTATTTTACAATTCTTTAGATCACAAGACTTTTATTTGGCTTTTGGGGTTAAAATTGTACATTGATGAATTTTATTTGAAGCATTTTAATTTTGTAATTATTGGAATGAGTGTTGTATTGTGATATATGTAAACTACCACATCTAAGAGGGATCCTTGGCAGGAAGTATAGGGGAGTAGATGCACTGGGGAATCTTATTGTGAGGATGGGGATTGCAAATGGGACCGATATGAGATGATCATAATCCATTCCCCCATAATTTTGTGAGTATCTATCTTTCGAAGGCTAACCCCCTTACACAAACGAAAGGTAGGTAAAAGGAAATATATGGAGGGGTCCTTAGAGAAGGACCTCAAGACCATCTTTCCTTATGATTATGGTATCTATGCATGTCCATCCTCATAAACCCCATTGTATGAGCCTAATATTGTGAATGATGTGTAACTATTGTGATGAATATTTAGATTACAAGTGAATGTGATACATAGATATATGCGAACTATTTGATGAAGATATTTATTCCTTGTGACATGATTACAAAAAAAATGCTTCCTAACATCAAGAGTGATGTCTATGCTGCAAAGGATTTTGATGACTATCCAATAATGTTAATATATGTTGGCATATGCTTATGCAATTTTATTCAAGTTAGTTAAGTGATTATTGAAACATGACATGGTGAGTGCATAATGGTTGAAAAGTTAAATGTGTTCTTGTATATACATTAATGTGACTTATGAATGACTTCTAAAGACTCCTTTTATCTTGTTTCATGGTATGTTGAAATATGTATATTGGATGTTCTTAGAATTTTCGTTTGAAAGAAACAACTAGTTCTACTCTCCTCCCTTAGCAACTTCTAGGAGGAAGTCTATATAAGGGGGGAGAGTGCAAGGCCACCCGATCAACTCGTTATAATGCATCTAGTGATCTTCTAGTAGTTGGTTAAAAAGTACCTTGTGGCATAGAATTCATAAATCTTATGATAGATTTAATTGCTAAATATATATTACTTTATTCCAAGGTGATAATGAGTTTAACTAGGTGAAGCTTACTTCCTATTTGTGATTAGTAATATTGTTGAAAGAGATTGAGTGGAATGATATTTTTATTTGTTTGACTTTAGAGAAAAATTATTTAATTTCTTATATTAATTTATCATGTATTATAATGTTGGTTATTATAGACCCATTGTGAAGATTTTATGAGATATTGGATGTGACTAACGAGGTAACATCAATGCAAGAAATTTATTGGTGTATAGATCTCAGGACCTTGCTAGGTATCTTGCTAACAATTCTTAGAAAACATTCTCAATTTAATGAAGATTGTAGAGGTATGATAGGTGTATGAATAAATTTTATTATTGAAATGCTACTCTATTATTATTATTTTTTTTTATCCTTGATTTTTGGGTTAAAGAAATTATTATCATTTTTAAGGATTTCTAGTTATTAAATCAATATGATTAATTACTCACCATTTGATTTATAGGTGTTATATTACCCTTATTAATTGATTTAAGTTTTCTATTCATACATACATCCATATACATGAGAAATATGATTGTATAATATATATATAAATGGTGTAGGATAACACTCTCCTAAGCCTCTCATCTCTCAAGTGAAAATTAAACAAATCCTAAAGGGAGAATAGATATTATAATATAATGCTTTGAGAAAAGTGTTAAAGAAATATATATACAATTCTTATTCTTGTGAATATCGATTTTAAGAGTAGTGATCTATAGATAGAAATGGATGTTTTATTATTTATTTATTTAAAGAATTTATTCTAGGTGGTAAAATATTAATTTAATATATATATATGGGAGCTAGTTTCTATGCTAAACGTTTATATTCGATTTAATTAGACTTGAGGATAAAATCAAATTTAGTTTCCATCCCTCACGTGTCTGGCTTCCATGGCTTGTATACATGACTGAGGAAAGAATGTTTCCACAGTGCCAATAAAGACTGTGATATCTTCTGTGTATCACGATTTTAACTACCAAGTTCAGGTTAAAATGTGGACTGGGAAGTGGGAGAGAAGGGGGTGGTTAGTCATTGCCGAAAGAACTGCACTAGAATTGGGAGTGTAGAGGCTACATGCCAAGAGTTTGGCAGGAAAAAAAAGGGGGATGTAAAACTTAAAGGACAGAGGATGGATAGGTGGGATTAGGGGGGAGAAGCGACATCAAGAAATGGCACAAGGGAGAGATGCATGGATTGGGGGGACAGATATAATTCTATTTGAATTTCTTACTTGTGAAGGGAGGAACAATCTAAATTAGAATAAAGAAGAAATAGCAGGTTGCATGGAGCAATTTATGGAGTCGGTGGGCGGCATTGAGGAACAGACTGAGTCTTGCACTGTGATGGTGGAAAAACCACGTAGAGATAGACCTGGAGGAGGTCACTTCAAAGGAAAAAGAAAAGTGGTTGAAAAAAAAGAAACACAGATATAGCTACATGCAGCAGAGGCGCTGAGGGAGATTGGGGGAGAATGGGAAATTCAGAAGCCATATGCAAATGAGTAATGGGACAGTTGCAATAATAAAGTGAATTGAATTGTTGAACGAAGGATATATATATAAAATTTATCATGATGACAAATTTACTTCAAGGAAAATTCATCATCAGCAATGTACACTTTCGAAAATTTATCGTATTAAAAGTTTAGGATTTTGTGGGGTGAATTGCTGATGATAAATTTGTCATAGCAGTAAATTTTTTACTGATGAATTGTTGACCCTGAATTTTTCGACGATGAATTTACATATGACATAAATTTGCTGGCGATGAATTTGGGTGATGCTATATATATATTCAAACAAGAGTGTAAGCGATGGTCGGGCTTTTATGGTGATCGACGATGAGGATTGGCAGAGGAAGAAGTGAGGAAATTGATGAGGTAAAAAGGATAGTAAGAAAAGGAGGGCGCTCCTGCAAAATAGAGGGGATCTACGAAGTAGAAGAGGACGAAAATATTTTGGGGGATGTGATGGTCGAAGGAATGGCATGGCGATCTGGTTTTCAAAATGCACTCTATCCATTTAATTTTGGGAATCAATTAATAAGGATTTGGGGGACTGGCTGCTTATCTCCATAGTTATGGTGACTCGACCTTCAACTCAGGTACGTTTAGTTTCAATGGAATTTTAATTAATCTTGATTTACTCTTTCATTTGAATGAGTGGCATCCTTCTAAGTGCCTCAGATCACTCCCTTGTTTTGAATGTAAGATAAAACTAGCTTTAGAATAAGGTAATAAGAAAGCCTGAGTTAGTATGCAGGCCAAAATCTACTGTTGGGTGTTTTCAACGTCTTATAACTGTAATGAAACAGACAAGAAGGATTCTCTAAATTAAATCATAGTTAAGTTGTCAGTTAATAAGCAGGGTGGTATACATTCATATTTTATGGATTGAAAAAACAAAATAAAGAAGGCTTAAGAAGCGATTCGCTCAATATGACTACATAATTCTATTCTAGTCAAAATGGGCACTTAAAAAAGATAATATCATATAAAATGCAAATACTACATTAATCTGAAGGTGTATCATTGGAAAAAATATTGAAAAACATATTTGATTCAATTTACAAACTGGTAATATGTAGAGCAGTAAAAATAGAGAGCAAATGATTTACATTGCAAACAAAAAGAGGAATTTCATTATATTCATTTGGGGTAAAAATACATTCAATACATGGGCTTTTTTAAAGCCATTGTTTTGGTGTGAATAACCACTCCAAATTCTCTTACGGAAATAATTTCTTCAAAACTAACAATTATTTAATTTATTACTAACTTAACTTTAAATTTATTAAATGTAAACTTTAAATTTACTAAATGTAAACTTTAATTTCCAACAACCCGCCCTCAAAGTTTACATAATAAAAATAAAATTTAAAAATGTAAACCTTAAATACCTACATATCCCCCCCTTTAAGGTTTACAACAGAAAAAATGAAAAACCAAAATTTTGTATTAGCATCAACTTAGACTCCTTTGGCTAGGCAAATGTCTTGAGCATCAATCCAAACTCCTCATGTCTAGATAAATGTTCAATTACCAACTCTTCATCAGCATTGATCCAAACTTTTCTTGTCTAGATAAATGTTTGGATTACCAACTCTACATTAGCATCGATCCAAACTCTTCATGTCTGGATAAATGTCTCTAGATTACCAACCAAAGTTCTGTGAATCGAGACTAACTTCATTATCCACAGTAACACACCTGCAAAATTATGGATCAATACATACTCAATCATCCATAAATGGTTTGTGGATTCAACTATCCACAAACCAACAACACAACTCTCTAGGTTTATAGATTCAATTATCCACATACCAACAAATCATGCTACATGCCCCATCTTGCTCCTGAAAGGACTCGAGATGAAACAAAATTTGCTTCTCATGCAAAATATCATCCCTAAGTGAGAAGCTAACTCAAGATGACAGTTGTCCTCCTGCCTCCAATATGATCTCTATTTAATTCTCAAAGAACATATAAATCTTCATTGTCTTGATCACACAATGCCATATTACATATTTCTCCCTCTTCCTCAGTGGTGATTAAAGAATTATCTATTTTTAACTTGCCATCAATAAGATCTCTAGCACGTTGAATGAAATTTACTAGAATACGTCCTCTTTGGTTACAATAGAAGCATTTGAATTTATTCTTTCCTATTGAAGAATTAGTTTTCTCTTTGACAAAGTAAACAGATTCAACAAAGTCGAGTGAGTTTTAGAGACTCTTTTCTCTTCATCAATTAAATAAGATAGATCACATTCTCTAAGCTCGGGCTTGGATTCAATTTGCTTAAAGTAAACACAACATTGTCAAAAATTGAGGGCATACTATTTAATAAAATAGCTTTGGCATCATCATCATCAATTGCACAATTTCTTCCAGCAAGTTGATTAAAAAGAGAACGAAATCTACTAATATGTTGAACAACACTATCACCCTCATTCATTTTCAAACCAAAATTTTTTTGCTTCATTCCCATTTTAGCACTTGAAGCCTATGAACCAAATAAAGAATTAAGACTTTCCCATATTTGGTTTGAGGTTTTTGTCAAATAAATATGATGTAAATATGCATCAGATAATCCAAGACCAATAATTGTTGTAGCTTTACAATCTTTTGTTGTCCATTTTAATAGTTCATCTGCATCTTATGGTTTTTTAATAGTTCCATTAACAATCTCCCAAAGATCTTTTTCTAAATTAAAACCAGTTGCACCTTGACTCAAGCCATGTATGAAATTCATGACCCTCAAACTTTGAAATAAAATATGATTTCTCCATTTTAAAATAAAATCAATCTAATCACTTATCACTCCATTTTTGTAGAATAACAGAGAGATCATAAATATCTAGAATGAATTGCAACTTTTAGTTTTTTAAAAAATCTCATACTATATCACCTCCTTATAGGTTGTTGGTTCACACATTGAAAAAATGCTTACCAAAGACCAAAAAATAGATTTTGATCTTTGTGCTAAAAACCCCTTCAAACACCTTCTACACAACAAGCCTCCATACACTCTTTAATCATAGACACACATGAATCATTGATGCTCTGATACCAATGTAGAGTAGTAAAAATAAAGAACAAATGATTTACATTGCAAACAAAAAGAGGAATTTCAATATATTCATTTGGGGTAAAAATACATTCAATACATGGGCTTTTTTATAGCCATTGTTTTCTCATGAATAACCACATGAAATTCCTTTACAGGAATAACTTCCTCAAAACTAACAATTAATTTATTTATTACTAACTTAACAGCTAATTTACTAAATGTAAACTTTAAATTTACTTTTTATCTAAACTTTAAATTTACTATTTATCTAAACTTTAATTTCCAACAGTAACACAAGTGTTGTTTAGAAATGATAGCTAGTGTCTACACTAAATGTACTAAATCTATTGGCAACTAGACATACATGACCTAGGCTATAGACTGTCAATTTAATCACTTTGAGGTAACATGCCATGAAGGCTAAGGCATAAAACATTGTGTGCCTCAAAATATAATCACTGCAATCGATACATCGACCACTCAAAATAGAAAGGTTGTAGTTTAGCGGTAAAATGGGACTAGGGAAATGATAGTCCCAACCAATTTAGATTTGATAACAAATCTTGAAGCATGATAATTATCCCTTTCATGAAAGGAAACAAATAATTGTTAAACTATGCATACACATGTTTGAGGCCTCTAATGTTAAACATTGGGAAACTTCATCTTCCCTTTCCAATCAACCTGAGATTTGGTCTATCTTGGATGATTTTTTATCATGGCAACCTATGTTAAAGAAAATAGCTTATACAGTCAGAAATTTTACATGATTGTTTTATAAAACAATCCTTTTTGTTCATTCTCACAATCATGGTATTTCATATGACTTTTTGCCTTGTCTTTATACTCTAACTGTCATGTTTTGTTAGACTTGTATCCTTTATTAAGTAGTTAGTCGATGCCCTTTTTATTATGGTCCTAGCAAGGCAAATTTTTGGATACGTATAGTTGATACAACAATCAAGCTATATTTGAACTGTTGGGTACTTAAGGTAGTGTCAATTGAGATCCTTACTAGCATACCCAATCAATTAAGGATGAGTATTAAATCATTTATCATTTTTCTCATTCTTTTGGATATTGAAGCATCTTTATAGATTGTGTTCTCAAAGGACCAATATTTTTCTAAAGAATGTTAGTCATACATTAGGTATACAAAAGTTTGAGAATTTAATTTAAGAGGTAAGGTGATTTGTAAATTTATTATATTGGTTTAGTCCTCAAGTTTAAATGTAATATGAGAGTGAAATGGGATTTATTTTACATTTGATCTTGTTTGTGGAATAAAATATAATTATACCAAAGGTTCAATAAATGAATGTTGTTTAAGAAGATCTCAATTTTTATACTTGATGAGTTTTATATAAAGAAATGAGGTTGATGAAAAATATTGAATTAGATAGTGTATTTGTTTAATATTGTTGTAAACCAAAATGGAAAATATGTTCCATGGATGTAATTTAGGGTCTTAAATGTTATTGATAACTCATGCTAAAATTAAATATTTTGATTTGTATTTAAAAAATTTCTCGATATTTTCTTTAATAAAATATTACTTATGGTATGGTTAAGATGTAGGCCTTTATAGTGTGACAATTGGAAAATCTTCCATCTACATTAGTCCAATTATTATAATCGAGGCCCATTTGATTATGAGTCTTCTTTCGAATTGTTAACATTATCATTGTTGTGTGTGTTAATGTCATGATTGATATTTATGTTATATGACATATTTTTAACCTAGTGGATTATACCCCTATGTTAGCCAACCAAGTGTGTGGTGGTTGAAGTCTTGTTGTTGAAATACGAATCCTCTATGCATCACATAGGCAAGGCCATCAAAGATGGCCCCCCAAGGAATAGGTCTAGCCCCTTAGGTCCTCCTGCAATTGCTTGGTAATAGACTTATGTGAGTTGGTTGTTTTGTGTTGTGATAAAAAATTTGGAAGTTGTGTCTTATCCTTAGCTGTATGTTTGGTAGTCAATTTTGGGCATTACAGATACACTGACTTGGAAATTGAATTGTTTAAGAGAGTGCCTCAAGAAAACTATGAAATGATCATTAGAAAATTAACACATGAAAATCTTATATTAGTTTACAATTACCACAAACTATAATTGGTGTTCATATGTATATATATAAATAATCCATGTAAAGATCTTATTAGAACATCGAAGTTGAAATGCTATTTTGCTACCATGTATAAACTCACCTAATATGGGAAGTGTACTAGTAGCCATTATAGCTAACTTTGCACACCCATAGATCCTAAATGATACATCAGATTTCAACGATTTCTTTTGGGTGTATTTGTATGTGACTTAACTGCTTATAGATATTGTTCTAGCTTCTAGTTAGTAACAACACATGTTGTGGAATCTGTTAAGTGTGAAAGGATAAAAAAGTAGTCATTTCAAAGTTTCACAGGCGATACATCACCCCTATTGTGCCAATAGCTATTCATGGGACAACCGATTAAAAAATAAATATTAAAAACACCTAATTCTAAGTGTTTATCCATGTGGGCCTGCTCACATTATACTCTTTAATGTTACGAGGGGGGTAATTTAATAATCTAACCACCCCTTTATGTCCACCCTCAGCAATGTATACCACTTCCTCAAAATGCATCACCGGGTATTTTTGAGCCCTAAAATAATTTTCTCCTATCATTTTTTGGGGATTATTTTACCCGCAAACTTCTTCTAGCCTTCCTCTTTAGCCCACAATACTCTTCGAAGGCTCCTCTTCAATGTGTGATCTCCGAGCTGCTAAAAGGTAACAAAGAAAATCCTCCCTCCTTGCATTTTGCAGGTACAATAATCAGTTTCTACTACTTCCTATGTTTAGTTTGTTGTGTTTTTTCATCATTTATCTCTATGGCATCAAGGGTTTCATTGAAATGATTTCTTTCACTTTATACTATGAAATCACTACATAGAATGTGAAATAAATAGAACATTGTCCGATTTTATTCTGAATCTCTGGTTTATTATCATGAAAATTAATGGGTATATGGTTATTGTCCCAATTTTTTGACCAGTTTCAAGATTACACATCATGCATGTTGTCCACATGACATATATCGTTTTCCCATTATTTCTCCTTATATTTTTGCAGACAATGATACGATTTAATTTGTTTTTCTTCACTTATTTTGTCAATATTACATCACTATGAAATACATACAACAAATGTGAAGTAACTGCAATTCGATTTTGGTTTAAGGTTATTGTCATGGTGTTTTTGACCAATTTCAACATTACACATCATGCATTCTCTCTAGTTTTAGGAAACCTCTACCCGTCATTTTTCCTTACATTTTGCAGACAATGATATGGGTTAATCTATTTTCCTCCACTTACCAAGTGACAATTTTGCATCACTATATGGATGTCGTGTAGGGTTTCATTATACCATGAAATAATTATCTGGATGGCGTTGAGAGTTTCATTGCAAATTTTTATTTCACTTTATACTATGAAATCATTACATATAATGTGAAATAAATAGAACATTATCTAGTTTTATTTTGAATCCTTGGTTTATAATCATGAAATTTAATGGGTGTAGGGTTATTGTCCCAATTTTTTGACCACTTTTAGGATATATATACACACACATCTATGTATAGATATATACATACACGTAGTTGTATACTCATGACATATTGTATGTTACATTATAGTCCTAAGCCTTGCAGACCATGCATGTTTGTGTTTATCTTGACAAACATGTTTATGCTTCAATGACATGTAATGTTGGTTATATTGTTTATGCATCAACTCCATCTACTATTGGCACCTACACAAACAGTAAATTGTGTAAGGCTCCCCAAGAATAAAAAAAACAAAGATTAAACCAAATATAAAATTGAATTCATTCAAGGCACCATTGAAATCATACATAAATGGCAATTGCACTGTGAAATGAGCAATTATTTCCCATATATATGTAGATGTATATATACATTATATCTATGTATATATATAAGATGTATGTCTACATATATCTAATTATATCTGATTACATAAAGCACTTACCACAAATCAATGTACTCATTTTCCACATTCCAATGATTTTATGAGAGGGAATTTCCAGTGTCATTTTCATTATGAATTCTCCTTTATTTTCACTAAATATCCTCTACAAAATTCAGAGCTTAGGAAGGCAACTATGTTTTGATCCTGATTGAAGGGCACTTATTCTGTTTGGTACACCCTGAATAACTAAATTTGTGTTTTCATAAATTAAAATACTATTATATATATATATGTACTCAATGCCTAAAATATTTGAGGCATAAAAATTATACTAATTTCAGTTAGCTATTAAAAATCGAAGGGTCCAAATTTATAAATAACAACATTATCCATTCTTTAATCATATCACAGTTACATCTTTATCACCCACATCTTATCATTCATGTTAAGCTTTCCAAATTTATGTATATATATACATATGCGTATATGTATATTTATAATGCAATATTAAAAATTTATAAATAGCAACACTTTCATTGTTCATAACATCATTCATGTGCTCCTTCTTCAATAAACGATTTATACATTTTTCTGTCAACATTAATCAGTTTATACATTTTGTTGTCAATAATAATGGTTATAAAATTTAGAGCTTAAGAAGGTGACCTCTGCACATCCCTGATTGAAGGGCGCTTATTCATGTTGGTACACCTTGAATAACTAAATTCATGTTTTCAAAAATCAAAATACTGTTATATATATGTTGGTACACTTTATATGTATGTATGTATATATATGGATATGCATATGTATGTATGTATGTGGATATGCATGTGCATATGTGTTTATGTATATGGATATGTATATGTATGTATTTAAGCATATGCACATGTATGTATGAATGTATGTAAGGATCCAAATGCATTATTAATGTTCTCTTGTAACTCATAATAAAAAATGTATGAATGTATGTAAGGATCTTATGCATGATGTAAAATGATGAAGGTGGTCAAAATATTATGTGATATAATTCTCCAATCAGAACTCTTATTGTTGTGTATTCTTCTTCTTGCATACAAAATTTTTGTTGTGCATGCAATATTGTAAGGATGATTTGATGTAGGAACATTACTACCCCCAATTATTACTATTTTTTTGCAGGCATGCGAGAGTGTTGAGAGTTGAACCACTTGTATGTGGATGATTGGCATATCAACAAAATTATGTTTTTTAACACACTAAACTATATTGGGAGTTTTTCTCTAAATACACGTTGATTTTTATAACTTGCGGTATATTGTGTTCATATATTTATTGTTTTTACGAATGCATATTTTTTTGTAGGATTGGATGTATGTATATTGGATTCTCAATTGCATCAAACTATTTTGGTAGGCATGTGAGGACTTCTTGGAATTAAATAGAAGACATCAAGTGTTAACCACACGTAAAGTCTTTGTGACTTTACTTTGGCAATGACCTAGTAGACTACATGTGTTGTTATATATATGAATGAAACATAGAGGAATTAAGTAATACTACAAAAAACCTATGACTGAAACATAGTGGAATTAGGTGATACCACATAAAATACATGGTTGAAACATAGTACAAACATATCAACATATTATTGAAACCATGTATTCACTTTCTTGTCACCTGTTACAAATGCGAGGTTCCAAATATAACAACAACAATATTATGACATTTTATAATCATATCAGAGTTATATCTTAACTCGAATTGCAACCATAGATTGCACAAAATCGACACGTATGAACTAGAAATATTTGATTTGCTCTACATAGTAGATCCCCAAAATATGCTGCTACATCGATCAAAAAATCAATCTTAATCAATTCTCCATATGGCTAGGAAAAGGAGGTGGTGTCACATATCTAGAGGCAACACAGTTTGGTTCACTTGTAGGCATTGTTAGTTGGTTAGGAGAGGTTTGTAGGCAACTTGCTATATGAGCAAGCAATGTCTAATTTGCATCTAAATTTAATTGTAATTGGTTTGAGTAGCCAAGGGCATTCCCAAATTGCATATTATTAATAGCTACAAAGGTCAAGGACAAGATGCTTATCATATCAAGCATAATTAGGTGTTGGGGTAGAAGATTCTCCATTATACTCTTACATTTTTTTCCTCAGCTTGTTTTGCTTTCTTTTCAGCTGCATTTTGTTCTCAATCAGCCTTGGCCTGCTCTTGTCTAATTTCCTTCTCCCATTTTCTAATCAACTTCTCCTCGTCTTCTTGCAGTTTTATTGCTTGCTTCTCCAACTTGATTGCTTACTTTTCTATCTAGTTTGCTTCACGTTATGCCTTCCTCTCCCTCATCTACTCCTTTTATGTTATTGTAACTCCTCATTTCTCTTCTTTTGTGCCTCTTGTTCATTGAGCATTTCAATGTAGATATCAAATGTTAATATTTGTGACTATCTACTAAGACAAAGCACTCCTGAATGACCTCCTCGTGATATTTGATGCACCCTTTACATTGGAAGTCCCAAGAATTTATTGGTTGAGCTTGTCGTTTGCTATCCATCCTCTTGGGTGCATGGAATGAAGTCAACATCTTGGTCACTTATGTTATTTTCATATTCAAAATCAACACCACTTTGTTGGTCCCAATTCGTTGCATTAGTGAAGTAATGGATTACCTCTACTAGATTAGTTTGTGGTGAGGATGGAATAAAAAGGGTAACTTCATCCTCAGTGAAATTTGTTTGCACTCCAATATTTATGGCTACTTCCTTTAGCCATTTTGGTTAGCTAGCTTGTGTTGGAAAAATCAGACCTTCTATTGTAGTTTTGTACCCTCATTTCAAGGTGCTTGAACATCAGGTATTTCTAGTTGGTTGCCTTGTGGTGGCAAACTAAGACCTTGTGCAGTATTCTTTGTACCCTCATTGCAGGATGTTTGAAAATCAATTGGCATATTATATGCATCAAATCCCACACAAAACCATCAATTTGATCCTCATTGTATCCAAACAATTTCAAGCAGGTCTTTGTTGCTATATACCATGGATCATCTTCCATTGTAACTACATCACTCTTTGTTCCAATAGTTTGTACATCCTCTTGAACAACGAAGGCCTCACTTGGCCTCATATCCTTGTCAAAAGAAAACCGATTTAGTGGCCATATTCTAATTACACATAAGCCACTTAGAATGTTGCATGGTGTCAATGTCTAGTTGATGCTTTGCTTGCAAGAGTTTCCAACTCTTTCCATTCACTTTCAATCTGGGGGTTGTTTGCCATCCATATAATTCTTTGTTGTTTGAAGTAAGTCTTGAAAGGAGAGAAAAACTAACATATAATGGTTGTATCTTGTGGCTGGTATGTGCAGGTAGCGCCAACAAGTCCATTCCTATATGCCTTGATTCTTCTATTGTCTTGAAGGCCACGTGGCTGCCATGACTGTCAAAGATAAGACGGGCCCTGTTCGTGGGTGAAACCCCATTGGAGATCAAAGTTTCAAAATATTCTAATGAATGAAGAAACAATTCCTTTGTCATCCATGCGTGTTCTTGGGCTACCATGTATGCCCCTACCTCACAATTTAAAATATAGTTTCTCACGTGCCTCTTGGATTTAAACAAGTAAAACCCAGGAATATTGCACCCAGCTACACTAACACAAGACAAAACTATGATCCACTCTCTACTTTTCAATATTAAATGTGGTACACATATCAAACCTAATTTAGCAATCACTCTCATGCTCCAATTTTTACCAGCTTATTCGTTAGTCTCATCATAGTTCCAAATTATACTCGTTCCATAGAGGTGCAATTTGTATGTATTGTCTAGGTTGTCATAGAATGATGCCATGATAGAAGGATGAAGCACAATTTCTCTGTCGATGTCCACTCCTTTAGCTATTTTGATTGTCAAATATGGGTGCCTTTTTCAAAAACCTACCCACCATGACCTCTCTGTTATCCCATTTGTGAACGGGTTGGGCCTACTTCTAGTTATTTGAGCAACAATAGATTGTAGTTGATTGACCTGTAGTCCATGGCCAATTTCAACCATGTCCTTGCACTATTGGACAACTTCAACCTCCTCCTCATTGGATAAAATGGTACGTGGTCCCCTCCTCTTTATGGTGGTAACTCCTAATAATCAAGACCTCAAACTACTAGCTAGGATACCCCACTTGATTGATGAAAACCTGATTGACATGTTCTTGTGTTGGATATTGGCATCTGTTCATTCCATGTGAACGAATGACCACTACCTAATGGGTACAAGTAAGGGTAGGTGCACATTGCATGATTCATCAATGCTGACAAATGGTTCAACATGAGTTGTTGGTTGTGCACAATCAAGAATTACTTCTTGGTTAGGGATTGTAATCACTTCCTTAGCATACAATGTATTAGTGAAGTGCACCCCACGAGTGACTCTAATTGAGCACCTTCCTCTTCCTATTAATATGTTTCCCTTTTTACCTGGTGCCATGCTTTTAACTTAACCTACACCCATAGTAAAACTAGTAGTACTTTTTATTGAAACGTAAATATGTTTGTCAATATCAAAAGTATAAACATGCATGATCTAAAAGGCTTAAGACTACATTCTACCCTTTAGATTGTTTCATGAATATATACAAACAAAATCTTGGGTGATTTCTCCTATTTCTTGCACTCAAACCAATGATCCATGAATGTAAATGTATGTTGTAGGTCAAAGGAATGTTCTTTTATGTTTCTTATAGAAAATATTAGGTTTGTAGTAGACACTTGGCTACTATACATTGGTGGAGGTTGCGGATAGGATTTCCCATGTGGTAGGACTTTTCTAACATTTTGCAGATCTTCTTGCCATGGATATATCTTCCTAAGCAACCTTATTTAAAAATAAATGATAAGGGGATAATTTTATGGAAGAGAAGAGGAGATAGCAAAGAGAAGAACATACACAACAAAACTAGATGATTCATAGTTTTAGTCTAGGTATATCTATATTGCACTGTAATGACTTGCATTCATCCCAAATTTATAACAAAAATTGTAATTATTGTAGATTGAGCGATCAAAGGAAGATTCAACGTTGATTGAGTGTCTCCATGTGCACGATGTTCATTTCTTGACGTGTTTTTGATCAATTAGCCATCTAGATGAATGCAAAATTCTTGTAAATATTTTGCAAGATAACTTTTCATAATAATAAATGAAGTGTATGGGAATTTGCATAGATTAATAAGTAGACTCATTTAATATTTTGCATCTATCTGTGGTTTTCTTGAAAGTGTGTGTAGAGCTCAACTTGCTTGTGAATTTTGAAAAATCTAGTCTTTTACGACGCGTTGATTAATAGATCACCCTATTTTCAGTTGTTACATATTTTTGTATGAGTTCATAGAGACTTTTTTTCCTGAATAGATAAAGGCACTAGTTTTTTATTGTCTCTCTCTCCCCATCATCCTCAACACACTCAAAATCAATCAAGTTAAACATCTTTCAATTTTCTTTAAGTTTAGTATGTTGTACTACCATGTTTGAATGTCTATCACATTTAAGGGGTTATCATAAAACACATTCTTAGATATAGATCTATATAGAATATTATCTATTTAATAGGGTGCTTAGCCTTACATATCCAAACTAGTACATAGGTGTATTGTGACACCAATCTTGGGATACACTGTGCAGTGGATATAGTTTGCTATAAGGAAGTTCTCATGTTTTAATCATCAACCCAACACCTTAGGGAAACCCCCTTGGTCTTGTAGACCCAAAAGTGAAGGAGGTATTACCCACCTCAATCATTGGTCCTTAGTTTCCTAACTGAAGACATGTTTGCAGTGATCTTCCCATATTTGACACTCCTTGCACTTAGAAGATTATCAAACCTCAAGGATTTGGGGCCTACAATTCAGATCACCAAGAAGTTCAAAATACAAAAAAAATATCTCAATAAATTTATCCACTTGCTTTTAGCAACCATGATTTGTTGCTCCTAGTTGTAGCTTGCTTACAAGAAAGTGGCAAATGAATAGTTTTGGCTAGATTGCAAGGTTGAATTTTCTCATGAACAAATGGAACTTGCATATAAAGTTGAATGAGTCAATTAACAAGTCCTTGTTCTTCTCAACATATTCTCTATTGCCCTTCTCTATGAGCATGTGTAATTTCTATTGTACTATTTTGATGGTAATATGAATCTTACCCATCTACGAACTAATCTCCTAGCATAACATTTATCTTCTAAACAAAGTTTATTGAGATCAATAGAAGGTCGAGTTTCTATTCCATTGTTCTTTTGATTTCCAATTTATTGTAAGTTTAATTTGTTTTGATTTAGTTACCAATTCACTTGAAGGAAGGGAGGAAGGCACAATTTTACCCAAGAAAGGGCCTACTTGAGGTGGACTATAGTTGGGTTTCTATCTTGGATATCTTAGGTTTCTCTATTTACAATTCAATGTACTCTTGTTGTAGGGTTTTAGTGTGACTCACTAACCTATAGTTTTTAACTTGTGTGTGTATAAGGTTCATTTTCTAATTTATTTGAGAAAGCATTCCAATTTTAGTTTAGATTTCGTTTGTGCATTCCACTCTTAGCAAGCATTTACTTTACTACATTATGTGCTTTGTTTCTTTCCCTATATGCAACATTAGAACCTTAGTTTCTTAAATAATCTATGGCCATACATATAATACCAATGTTGTGCCAATATATACATCCTTGGATTGACATTTAAATGAAGCGTCATCACGAAACAAAAGACTACTTGATTAGTAGATAGTTTATTTGTTGAGTTGTTTGTGAGCTATTGTTGCACCAAGTTTAATTGGAGATTGATTTTGCTTGTTAAAATAGAATTGATTAATCTAGAGTGATAAATAATAAATTAATGATAAATAAATATTTGAAAATCAATAACAATAAATATTAAGAAATGAGATAAACAAATTGAATTCATATAACAATATGCTTCTTAAAACTAATTATTATATTTACAAACACTCTAATCAAAATAAACTTAAAACATAAAAATATATAAATATACAATTTTCACTATTAAAAAAAACAATATTGAAAAAAAATTCTTTTATAAAAATATGAACCTTATAACTGCTAATTAATAGAGAACTGCAATTTCATTACACTACACTTGAACCTTTCCAACCTCAAATATTAAAGAATTACACATGCATTTTGACTAAAATAATAATCATTAGACAAAAACTACCTTTAAAACAAAACAATTTTTAAAAAATTTGTATGTATTAAAAGATGAAAAAAGAGAGAAAAACTTTCATAGATTAAAGGGAACCAACAAAAAGATTAAGAAAACAAAAATCCTATTTGAATTGTTGAAAACCATAAAAAAGACAGGTTCCCAAAGATAAAAGCAAATAGACAAATCATATGCTAAAAATACACGCTGACTTTTGCGGACTTCGTATTTAGCCGTCAATACTATTTATGGAAAGTTTTCACAGCTTAAACATTCTACAACTGGAATTTATTTTTTATGTTCTTTTGCTCAGTGCAACTCTGCAGAATTCCTTATTGTTTTATTTTGTTTCACAGGTTACAAATGCGATCGATAATTTTATCGATTTAATGATTTAGAATGGTGAGGGTCTCATTTAAGATTGCCAAGACAGGGATCAAGTACAGTCCCCCTTCAATTAAAAAAAGGCCCCTTCCCTCTTCATTGGACAATGCAGAGAAACCTCCTGAAGTAAATCCACATAAGAGAAGAAGAGCTGAGGTAAGATTTTTTTATATGCTTGCATGACTTGCTGCAATTTTGGACTGGAAAAGAAAGCAGGTAAAGTGGGTTTCTGAGAATTTATGGCTTTGATAATTGTAATTATCTAATGTTGGGTCGCTTGTTAGTTGTGGAAACTTTAGAAAATGTCTGCAAATCGGCAAGTTTAACTGTAGTTAGCCTATACCTGGCCAATTTTGGGTTTTGAAAATTTAGGGCATTTTTTGCAATATGGGGGTTGCATTAATTATTTACCGTATACAAATACCATATAGAAAGATTGCCTCAATAAAATATTAGTAAATAAAAAATACAAGATGTTCATCATAAAAAGTGTTAGTGTTAAGGTATTTATAAAGATTATCGATTTCTAAATATTCTTCATCATAAATATTAAGGTAAATTTAATTAGATTTCGTATTTGGCTAATCTTCATAAATTCTATTACAAAGTATGATGACCAACATTTTTATTTGGAAAAGAAATAATTTGTCATGTAAACCGGAGAAGGAAAGGGATAACATTCAGACATCGACAAATGCTTCTGCTCTCTACTTCCATCCGCGTGCCCACCCCTTTTATTATGCCAAACAATGAGACATCGAATCTGATGGATAACATCTTTTCCCAAATTAAAAAATATGCAAGTTAATAAATATTATTTGCAACTTAAAAATAATTTAAAAATGCTGTTCTTATCTTCGTGGGTTTGTGCGGATTCATCGATGTTCACCCAGGTTTTGTTTGGGTTCTCCTAGATTTGTTTGAGACAAACTTGTAGATTGTTTGCCACCCCTAGACGAAATCCCTTGCCTCAGCAAATTGGAATCCGAACTGGACCTCGATTTGGGGTCTCTATTGAACGAATCGGTAACATAGCCTCCGCACACTCCATTGGATGTTAATGATAATTGTGGTCAACGACTCTCGCATCTTCAAAAGTCTCAAAGCAATTGTGGGTGATGTGAATTGAGCCTCAACAACCTAATGCAGTGTAAAAAAAAAGTTAATAACAAATTAAAATTAAAAAAATTAAATATGTCATATAAATTAAATTTAAATGAACATTGAAATTTCATTAGTTTATGTTTAACAATTTCAAATTGGACAAAGTATTGAAAATTTCTTGTGACATATAATTGCGAACAATTGAATCTCCTGACCCTTGCTGTACATTTTTTTTATTCACTCTATGTGAGTGCCAATCTTTTGCATCACCAAGTTGAGGGAGTGGATGTTACATGGTGTCCGAAAAATGTGCTCTTATCTTTCCTTAACCAAAACACCTACTAGCTTGCAATATTTTGCATTGTCCATTATGACTTCGACAATGTTCTCAACATCCGTCATCTCTATGGACCTAATGAGGATTTTTGAAATGAAGTTTGCTCCTTCACTTGCCCCTTACAATTAATTGCTTAAAAAAAACATTGCTCCTTTAGGGGACATTACAATGACATTTATTAAAGGCTGGTTTATACAATATTTTCATCCATAAAAAATGATGGACACTCCTAATCCAACCCATGAATCCTTGATTGGTTTTAGTGATGTCTCTACAATTTTTTTTCCCAATAAGGCTGGTGTATGCTGTCTCATATCTAGGACCTTTGCAACCAAAGGGTGTTTGACTGATTGTTATCACCATTTCTTACCAATATGGTGTATTCATTAGCTTGGAAGTAAGAACATTGTTCCATGTACTCTCTCACTTCATAGTATCATCTTGTTTTTGTTCTCTAATATACACCATAATTTGTTCCTTTGGCAACCTCTTCTTGTTCACTCCTTGACAAACTTTAATTCCATAGCTGGGCATAGCACACAGGTGAGCTTTTGTTGACTATACAATTTCTTATACTCAATCCTGCAATGACAACACCAAAGAAACGCTCCACCTCTTGTATATTGTTCGATCATCATAACATATTTACATAGAGGTGATGCTTGATCATATTTTAACTCTCTACCTCCCTTTGGAATCACTAAACTTGAACTAGCAGCCATTTTGAATAGGTTTTTGTTATAAGAAAAACAAAAAAAAAGAAAATGTAGCCTTAGAGAACATGCAATTAAAAAACTAAAACCAAAAAAATAAAAAATACATATAAACATAATAAAAACAAAAAACAATCTAAAAAAATATTCAAAACTTTTATTTTTTGTAAAAAAACTTGAAAAACTCTTCAAAAACTTGAAAGAATCTCACAAAGTACTTATCTTTATTCGATAAATCTCCTTTGTGTAAGCTAGTTCCCTCTAGTAGCACTTAGCAAACATCTTTGGCACCTTTGCAATCATCTACCTTTGAAAAAAAACTAACGAGCATCAAATATGCAAGAATGGCAATTTGGAATGATATTGATTATTTTTGTGCTTTGTGCTTGTAAAATAAACTAATATAGATATCTTAAATACATCTATCTAAAAAACGTTGAGAGATATCAATCTTGAATTTTTTTTTTTACTTAATAGTTATTTTATTTTACTTAAGAACTATTTAAGTACTTTTTTATTTTAATTTAATTTTACTTTACAACTATTTAAGAATTATTTTATTTTATTTAATTGTTGACTTTATTTTTATTTGAAGAATTGTTTTTATTTACATAATGGTAATTTTATTTTGTTTACTCAATTTTTATTTATTTTCTTTACACTTATTTAAAATTTTTAATCTATTTTTACATTGTTCACTTTATTTTTATTTACTTTATAATTTTTTTCTTTTTGATAGGTAAGTTAGAGTATTATATTGATTGTCAAAAAGATATTACATTTCGTGCCCATGATTGTGGGGCAGAGGATGATCACCATTGTTTACCAGAACTAATTGCCCCCCCAAAAATGACCATGCAGGGTCAATATTGCATCCCAAAAACTACTAAGCCCGAGCCATTTTATACTGCCAAACATAGCATCAAAGAACCTAAACTATGGCCGAAGCCATTCTGACCAGACCTACTGGCTTAGAAACCAAACCACCCCACTCGACTATAACATTAAAGCAGATAGCAAGAGCATTTACTAGACATTGTTTTGTGCAAAGACTTTAAAGTCATATTTCCAGGAAGCATTCTAGACTGCCACCAGTTGATATTTCTCTCAGGAAATCCACCCCCGTGGTTGTCAGTTTGCGATGCCCTATCAGCTCCAAGCCATGAATATCCAGTAGGAAAGGGTAGTATTTAACCGTTTCGTTCGGATCCACCACAAGCCCCCAAGTCATGTGGGTGGGAGATACCAATTCACAGGGAAGCCATAGCCAGAGTCTCCTCCAACCCAACTAGCAAGTCCCTTCTAAACAGTCGTTGTGTTATCACCTTCGCCTCTACCTTCGTGACTTTTAAGTCTAGCAAACCCGTCAGGACCCGCGAGGAGATATTGGTATCCAACCTATATTCTTCAGCGCCCGCCATGAAATCCTTGCCAATGATGCATTTTATCGCTGCAAACATGAGGTAGTCAAGATGGTGAATGTTTCGGCTTTGCTAGAGTGATGTCACTGGGCTGAGAAAGGCCATTTGACGCTTACTGCTAAGGAGCTGGATTGGTGTGTCCATACCGCCAGTATCCAAACTCTTCACCGACACTTAATATGAACCTCGCCATAGCAAAATAAGGAAAGATTGCCAGATTTAATTCAAGCCTAGCGAGAGATTCAAAGAACTGTCAAAACACCAACTCACAATCACCTTGATTAACCGTCCTCCCCACCCGATCATGAGTACTATGAGGAACGTGCCAACCAACATCGTATGCCACAAGGCATGAGGCATGTGTTTATCACCTTGAAAAGACCTTTAGGTTGCATTGCAATAAATCATGATTATCAATGTCGACGATCAAACCACGTTAATGCCACCTCACCACCCATTATGCCACATCACCCATCAACGCGTCAGCCACTCCACATAAGACATTGTGTAGTGGCGCCCACCCAGCTGCTCACTACTTTATAATTATTTTTAATTTAGAATTATTTAATGTGATTATATTATTTAGGAAGAACTATTTTACATTTACAATGATGTGTAAATGATTGTCAAATTTAAGTTTAAAGGTAAGAGTTTTTGTTAACACACTCACGCCATTACACCCCACCCCTTGCTATCATTGTAGTTACGCCTCTCGACATAATGAATAACAACTATTTAGTGTCACATTTTGGGTTGTCAGTCATGTTTTAGGGATTTTCATGTTATTAAAATGAATTTTTAAATGTTTAGAAATCACTTTTTCTCATAAAAATGTGTATGCATCCATGAGTGTGTTCAAGCACATTACAATATGACCAGGGCACATCCTTTTTGCCTTGGATACCCTATGGGTACATCTTGGGAACTAGTGCCTGCCCTTGAATGGGAACTTGTCTTGGATACCCTATGGGTACATCTTGGAACTAGTGCTTGCCCCTGAATGGGAACTTGCCTTGGATACCCTATGGGTACATCCTAGGAACTAGTGCCTACCCTTGAATGGGAACTTGTTCGATCTTGCAACGACACCCAAATTGCAAGAACCTAGTAATATAATGATTAGTTATAAGATGGAATGGTTACAAGATCCATTTGTATTCTAACTATTTTAGGAACCTTAGTCGATTCTTGATTTGGAAGACCAGATGTAATAGTTTTGTTTTGTTGGGCATGTGGAGCTTGAAAAAATCTTTTCAATGTTGCTTGCAAGTGTTGCAAAGTTTGTAAGATGTGTTGATTTACAAATTTAGATTGGGTAGGTTTTGTGGATAATCCACTTTTGGGTATGTTTTCAGCCTTGGCATGGGTGCATTCCTATGAATTATCAAGAAGCAAAATGTTGTAGCTCTTTCCTCAACTAAAGTAGAATATCAAGGAGTAGTTCTCAAAATTGCCAAGGAATATTAGAATGATGCTTTCAGACATGAAGATGCCACAAATTGAGTCTCCTTTGTGACAATCAAGGGGTTCTCAAAATTGCCAAGAATCTAGTCTTCCATGAGTGTACCAAACATGTGCAAATACATTGTCATTTCATCAAATAATGTAGAAGATGTTTCTATTATGTTGCACTATTGTCTAACAAAGGATCAATCTACAAACAATCTTACCTAGTCTTTGGATCCTAACATATTTGTAAAATTTTGGGATAAGCTTGGTGTCATTAGTAGATTGATCATTAAGGGAGGGTGTAAAAGTATTTATTATTTAGTAATGGTAAAATAGTTATTGGCCATATGCTTTAATAAAGTCATTCTGACTTTATGATATAATTTATGCATTATTTTCTTTTAGTATGTGCTTTTTATTTATCTTGCATTCATAATGTGGTTTGTTATCCTTTTGTGTAAACATATATGAGAAAACTTTTGCTTCTTATTTATTTAATGAATATCTTGATAATCTTTATGTGTTGTATTTCCATAATAATTTTGCACCTTTTTGAAGAATATTTTTGTGTGGTAATACTCCTTGGCTTCTATTATGGTCCTTATTCTTGAAATCATGAATTCTATACCATTATAAATTTCACCCAAACATAGTCTATCTGCGTTAGTATACGTAATCATGTTGATCATGGGCATAGTGAAACTCAAAACATATTCCACACGAGCTCACCACTCATCATCTAGGATCAATGCTTTGAATTTTTTGGCTCTCTTTGTATTTCACTGCCTTTATACACTCCAAAGAGTCTTGATGATCATAGTGCTCAATGCATCTTGCACCTTCACAAGTTGTCTTAAAGCAATCGTGTTTGATGCAAATCGAGTTTGGGTAACTTAACATGGTGTAAAAAATAAAATGAATTAAAATATTAAAAGTTAGATGACATGTCACAAATAAAAAATTAAAAAATATACTAAAAAGTAAAATTTAAATTACCTTCAACAACCCCAAGTTGGAGAAGGTCCTAAAGATGGCTTGGGACATATGATGATTTGTCACAAAGATTTGAATGTCCTTGGACTCTATGTAGATTTGTTTGACCCATTTGATCTCCATGCCAATCTTGTGCAACATTAAGTTGAGTGACTGGACAACACATGATGTCCAAAAAATATGCTCATATGTTTCCTCCACTATTGAACCAATTGCCCTACAATTTTTAGGGTTGTCTATTATGACTTGAACAATATTTTCAAGGCTCACCATCTCAATGGATTGTATGAGGATATTGGTAATGAAAGTTGCATCCTTCACTTGGCCCTCACAATCTATGACCTTCAAAAACATTGCCCCTTTAGGTGATGTTGCAATGCCATTGATTAGTGGTTTATTTTTGCAATATTTTTCATTCATTAGAAATGGACACACCTATTTGAGGCCATGTATCCTTGATTGTTCTCAGTGATGCCTCTACTAAAGCTTTTTTCTTGGCTTGTAAGGTGGTGCACAACTTTTCATAGCCAAGACTAATGTAATCAGTAGGTTCACTAGCAATTATTGTCAGCATATCCCACCAATATGGTTATGTAACAAGCTTGAAAGGAAGCCTATTGCTATAAATACGATGGGTAATCCTCTTGTTTGCAACCTTTCTTGCCTCATTCTTGAAGGCCTTTTCCAATGGCTATCTTTTATTTGAAAAAAAGAGGAAGTGATGGTGTTCCCTAGGTCACACAAGTCAACCAGTTTGCCCAGGTTGTCTTGGTACCCCAAGTCTCCAAGGTCGTAAGGGCCGGTCCTAGGGACGAGCCGATTCTAGGCATGGAGTATTCTCTTCTTGGGAAGATGGTGGCATGAAAGGATGTGGGACACCTGGTTGTGATAAGCCACTAGGAGGTTTCTACAATCCTTTCTTGGAAAGAGGATGTGCTCTTTTCTTTGATCTATTACTTACCATGTTGGCATCCTCTTGTTCTTTAATAAATCCCATTATTTGTTGGTTTGGCAACCTTTTTTTATTTGGCCCTAGATAAAATTTTATTCTTAAGCTGGAAATAGTTCACAAGAGAGTTTTCACTCAACTATAAGAGCTCTTATACTCATTTCCAAATTGGCTATAATGCCATCAATAGCCCCATGACCAAGAAATTGTTCAATCATGGTTGTATGTTGCCAAAGAGATGATGCTGCATTAAATTTAAATGAGCTCTTTACATGTGGGGCAATTGAACTAGAACTACCAACCAATTTGTATGAACATAACAAAACAAAAAAAGTACAAATTAACAACTCTTCACACTTCTTTGATTGATCTTCTTCATACACCTCTTTCTCTCCTATTGGTGTAGGCTTTTCTCTATTGTAGTCCTCACCTTTAAAGAAAAATGCTAAAACCGTCAAAAACAACAATGGCAGCTTGGAGCACTTGTGTTTGTGAAATGAGGCAAGTAAAATAACTCTTTAGGGTGAAATTAGGCATTTAAGATACTTTTTGTTTTTTAAAATGTTTAAAAAAAGTGTTATTTTTTAGTTTTGGTTGGCTAGCCCATAGGTCCTCTTGGGTACACTTGGGTTTGCCTAGGGTCTGCCCTGAGTACCCTGGGTTGCCTACAAGGAACATGGTTGCCTTGGGCAAATGGAGGGTCATCCCAACCCTTGACCAATATGGTTATGGGGGGTTCTAGAAGAACCCATTAACATACTAATTCCACCAATATAACACCAACTTGGACATCGTTAGTGTTGTGAAGGTGATATTTTTTTGCATATGTTAACTTATTGATAGTGCAGTGTGTTTCCAATTGTTGAAGCCATTCGTCTAGTGCCTTGGTGTCAACTTTTCCTTGGAACATTGGGATATGGATTTGTACCTTTGATTGGACTTTGGTGTTGAAAAGAATTGGTATTTATAGTGGATGTTGTGGGACCTATTGGAAGCATTAGGTCACATAAATGTGACAAAAGTTCTTTTCTCTAATCTTCCAAAAAGCTTCTTTGATGGGTTTTTGGACTTTTGTAAAGTGTATTGTCACATCATTTGACATCTTGATCTTATGTCATTAGTTTGTTGGATAATTTGTAATAGAGCTGGGTGGTATGGCTTCTTTGCATTATAGTGAGTATTCATGCATGGCTAGGGCCAAAAAGGAGAATTACATGACATATTGTTACAAATTGAGACCGTAGAAAGGAGTGCTTTGATACCAATGGTTTGTGTTGAGTCTAGGATTTTGCACATAGGACAGTTCACAAAGTATTTATTAGAATGGCCTATCTATATAATTTGCACATTATATTGAACATGCAATGGTATTGCAATAACAAATACATAAGCACCATTACATGTGCAAGGAGAACATTGGGTAACAAGTAAAGCCCTTTATTCATCATGAACATGGTAATATACGCATGTAGAATTCTGAATTTATAATTTTAGAGCACAAGACAGATTTTTTTCCCATGGGTAGAATCTAGAGATGGATTGCTTGGCATTTAGAATGTGATATAGAGATCACTTTAGACAAAGGTGCTTTGATGCCAATGATCCATGCCAAGACGAGAAGTTTGTATGAAGAACAATTCATATAATATTTAGTTGATTGGTCTATATAAACAATTTGCAAATTATATTTAACATGCAATAGAATTTCAAAATTTAATGTTTAAGCAACATTACACATTCAAGAATTTATAGAATATTTAATAGATGGGTCTATCTAAATAATCTGCATATTATTAACATGTAATGGATTTGCAGAAACTAATGCTTAAGCACCACTACAAATTCAAGGAGAATATAGGATAGCAAGTAAAACTCTTCTAGCATCATGAACATGATATATATTTTTGTACAATGATAGATTTACAGACTAGGATTGTGTTTTATGTTTAGGATGAATCTAGAGATGAATTGCTTGGCATTGAAAATTTGGTACATAGATGGAATTTGCACAACATTTAATCACTTCATGCCCCAATCAAGATTGAGATGTAGGTTATTGGATTTGCAATAAACTACCAGATGGAATAGTTACAACATTTGTTCCTATTCCGACCATTTTAGATATCTTGGCCAATTATTGATTTGGAAGATAAAGTGTCATGTGCCATGTCAATGCATTTATGTTGATCTTGACAAGATGATGTGCATTTTGTAGTATTTCTTCCAAGAGTTGCGAAGTTGGCAAGCCACAAAGTGGAAATGGAAACACCTTGTGTAACTTGCAAGGGCTTCACTAGAAAGTGTGAGTCCAACCTTGGTGTGCTTGTGTCAATTAGGACGTTTCCTTGGTAGCCTATCAACACCAAGTTGGTTTTCTATGGAAAATATTTTTTGCTTAATGTTGATGTCACCATTGTCTATGATGACTATCAACAACATCAAAATACATAAGGTGATAGCATTTCCAATCTTAATTCTTTCCAAGAGTGTCTTGAAGTACTTTATTTCAGTTCCTTCTCTAGTATGGATATGATAGAGTTAACACTATTTGTATAGGGACTTGGAAGGTTCCTTAACCACCTCCATTCATTATCTTACCAAAAGGTGCTTGAATCTTCACCTTTGGTGTTGATGTTATAGCAGCTTCGGGCTCATCCTTCCAGCCTCGAGTCAAGACATAAAATTGCATATAGCCTATCGGCTATTTATTTTATTGAGATAATTAAAGTGAAGAGGCGCTTCACTTGGTAATATAATATAACATTAATTATTGTGAATAATTAAATGGGGCCGACCTAAAGAAATAATATTTATTAGTTATTATTTGTCAATTCTTTATGAGGCCGACCTACTTCAAGGGTCACATCATTTTGTATTTATACAAGGTGGAATTTGCTAAATTGATGATCAAGTTCATTCATCATATTCGCATTCCTTGAAGAAGTTCGCACTTGAGCAGCAAGTCATTATCTTGAGCAACAGATCAGAAGTTCGCACTTGTGTAGCAGATCTTCATCTTGAGCAGCAGATCATTATATTGTTACAGCAGATTTATTTTAAGGAGAAACATATTCATGTTGTAACTTTGCATTTAGGAGAGGTTCTATTATTCATTGTATCAATTTCGGCCTTGTGTTGGGCCTGAGTTGTAAGCAGATTTCTGCTCTTACTCCTGAAATATATAAGCGATATATTGCTGGGTTTTTCCCCTCGAGTTGGAGGGTTTTCCCAGGGTATCTTGTGGTGTTCTTTGTCTTATGTGTTGCATTTTTCTGATTGCTTTCATTTCTGATCCTAAAACTAACATGGTATCAGAACGGGTTTAGATCTGATCAGATTTGTCCAAGCAACTCTAGCAGATTTAAATGCAGACCTTGAGACGAACTTCATCATAGTGGTTGCGAGAGATAGTTTTGAAGACTTCTAAGGTTGTCAATCCTTGACATGTTAGAAGGCTACAGGTGTCATGGCCTGAGTTTTTTTTAATGATGGTGTATCTTTGTGTTTATCCTGTCTTTTGGCGTACCATTATGAATGCTTTGATAGGGGCTAACTTAAAGGTTAATAGAAATCGTTTTTTTTATGAAGAAATGAATGGTGATATTATTGGCAGAGATAATGGTTCGACGAAATTACAAGGAGCGAATAATTTTGAAGATGTTGGCTTTTATCTTGGAGGCTATCATTCAAGAAAATTCACTGCTGCTAGCATTTGCCAGGTCATACAAGAGACCTACAGCCAGGCCGTATAGACTTGATGAGAAGTCATTTTCTACTTTGGCTAAAGCGCTTGTGTTTGAGAGTGGAATTCATTGGTAATTGGGGCGGCTGGGGTAATGGTACCCATCTGCATTCTTTCTTGAGTGGAGAAAAGGATACTTGGAGCTAGGAGGCGGAAATTGTGTAGCTACAGCCTGCTGATAAATCTATATCAGATTTCCAGTATATATTGTAGACGTGGTGGAAAATATTTTGGCTCATTCATTTCCGTCTACTGGTGTAATAGTTATTGCCTGTTTTTTTTTTTTGAGAAGTTGAGCGCCTGAAGGAGTGTATGTGGATGATTCTGCATCTAATATATTTGTTTTGTGTGTGGGATGTTTGCTATTATGATGGTCAGTGTTAATGGGCTACTATGGTCTGAGATGATTTTAGGGTGTTGCATTGAAATAATTTATTCTGATAAACATATGAAGTTGATTAAATTATGTGCTGAGAAGGGTGCATAAAGTTTTTCTTTAGAAAAGGTCATCGCTAATTTCAGAGAATAGAGCCGTAAATTTTTCAAATAGTCCAAGTTGTGTAGAGGTTAGAGTATTATGATGCTGTTTCAGTGTATAATGTTTGTTGTTGTGGTCGAAAGCTTTTTCTGAGACTTTCGAAGAAAACTGGTAAATTTGAGGGTACTGATGTGTATTGCCCCAAAAGAGTTCTTCTGTTTGGACCTCCTAGAATTGGTGAAACACTACTAGCAAAGGCCATTGCTGGAGGAACAGGCCATTCTAGTAAGTAGATCTGAAAAATTATTGAGAGATAATGAGCAGATCCCAGGAAAGATAAGTGCAGACTTGAAAAACAACATTTAAGGAGATTCTAATTTCAATGAGATAAGTATTTCATGTTGAATAATGTTCATGAATTTCTATGTAGTTATTAATTCATGCTATAACATTGGGATAGTGAATCATGTATGCTTCTAGCATTGGTATTTCTCTTCGAGATAGTTGAGTTCTATGAACTTTTAGTAATCTCTCTCTCTTTATGCTTCCAGGACGGATGAAGGACCAAGAGGGTGATGAGAGATTGTGCAGAAAGGAAGAGCTCAAGGCATCTTGTGAGGAAGTCATGCCGACTGGAGAAATGGAGTCATAGCTTGCAGCCATAGGACTAAGTTGGTGGCTGGAGACATCTCTCGAAGATGAAGAATCTATTTAGATTGTCTTTGCGATTAGTTCTTTGAAGAGGAGGAATTAACATTCAGAGGGAGTTTTGTGACTCGCTGAGAAGAAGTGAAGGTTGCAATGTTGCAAGAATAGAGTGATTTGGGATGAGGTCGAAGAGGACAGTTCTGAATCTCTAGAGAGGTGTGCGCTGGAAACCATTTCTCTAAGGCAAGCGTTATTGGCAATCTTGGACAAGGAGGTCAGAAGGTTGATGCAAGTCTTGGAGACTCAGAGGGAGTCTACTGAACCAAAAGAGGATGGTGATCCAGTTAAACCTTTGGAACCAATTGATGGTTTAAGACTCATGGGAAGGAGTCTCATGTTGCAGATTGAAGAAGGCTTTTTTATAACCTTAAGTAGGCTCCTCGTGCTTGGTATGAGAGGATTGATTGATACCCGATGAGCTTGGGCTTCGCCAAGAATGATGCTGACTCAAACTTGTACTTCAAGGTAGTCAATGGTGAGACATTAATCTTGGTTCTTTATGCCGATGATCTATTTCTTACTGTAGAAGAACATCTCATTATCAAATGCTAGAAGGAGTTAGCTTCTGAATTTGAGATGAAGGATCTTAGATAAATGCAGTACTTCCTAGGATTAGAAGTGTGGCAGAGGCCTAATGAGATCATCCTAGCCAAGGGAAGTATACTATAGACATCTTGAAGAAATTTGGTATGATGGATTGCAAATCCATGTCTACACTGATGGAAACTACCTTGAAGAAGTTGTGTGAGTCTGCAACTAGTTTAGATCTGGTGGATCCTACTATGTACATGCAGTTGATTGGATCGTTGATGTATCTAGTCAATACTAGACTAGATATTTGCTATGCAGTAATTGCACTTAGTCAGTTCATGTGTGAACCAAGGCAAATACATCTAGTTGCAGCTAAGCATATCTTGAGATACTTGCGTGGCACAGTTGGATATGAGTTGAGATATTCTTTTGGTGTGGACTTGAAGCTGCATGGTTATACTGATTCTGATTGGGCAGGGTGTGTTGCTGATCGGAAGAGCACCTCTGGATGTTGTGTTAGTTTGAGGTCTGCGATGATCTCCTGGTGTAGCAGGAAGCAGTCTTCAGTGGCACTGAGCATCGCAGAGGCCGAGTATATTGCAGCTTGTGTGGCAGCTCGAGGAGCAGTGTGGCTTCAGAAACTCCTTGCAGGATTGTTTGGACAATCATTGGAGCCGACTGTCATTCATTGTGATAATCAAAGCTGTGTGAAGCTTTCTGTCAATCTCGTGTTTCATGACAGAACTAAACATGTTGAGATCAAATACCACTATATTAAAGATATGGTATTGAGGAAAGCAATCCAGTTGAAGTATATTAGCACTGATGAGCAGACGACAGACATTCTCACCAAACCTCTTGCCAGAGTAAAGTTTGTGTACTTTCGAGACAAGCTTGGTATTGTGGAGAATGAAGCCCTAGCTGAGAAGGAGTCTCAGTATCAGTGATCTTTTGATTTGCTTTAATGCATTTCTCTCTGAGAGAGATTTGAGGTGTAAGCCCTTGTTTAATGCATCTTTCTCTGTGAGAGAAATCTGAGGTGAAAGCCTTTATTTCCACCCTCTGGGAGTAGCCATGGTGGATGTCATGTGTGTGACTCCATGACAACATCATGTGAGAGAGTTCGTGATGATTTTCTTGTACTTGTGCTTTTCACCCTCTGGGAGTAGCCATGGTGAATGTCACGATGAGGTGATGACATCACGTTGAGTGATTCCATGATGAGCACTTGTGCACTTATGCCATACATGGAAGCGACCATGATGGTTAATATCACGATGAGGTGATATGTTCCTTTTCCACATATGGGAGTAGCCATGGTGGTTGGCATCACGATGAGGTGATGTGTCTTGTACAACTGGAAGTATTCCTCCCTAGTTGAGAGGGAGTGTTGATGTTATAGCAGCTTCGGGCTCATCCTTCTAGCCTTGAGTCAAGACATAAAATTGCATATAGCCTATTGGCTATTTATTTTATTGAGATAATTAAAGTGAAGAGGCGTTTCACTTGGTAATATAATATAACATTTAATTATTTGTGAATAATTAAATGGGCCCAACCTAAAGAAAAAATATTTATTATTTATTATTTGTCAATTCTTTATGAGGCCGACCTACTTCAAGGGGCACATCATTTTGTATTTATACAAGGTTGAATTTGCTAAATTCATGATCAAGTTCATTCATCATATTCGCATTCTTGAAGAAGTTCACACTTGAGCAGTAGATCAGAAGTTCGCACTTGTGTAGCAGATCTTCATCTTGAGCAGCAGATCATTATATTGTTACAGTAGATTGATTTCAAGGAGAAACATATTCATGTTGTAACTTTGCATCTAGGAGAGGTGCTATTATTCATTGTATCAAATTCGGCCTTGTGTTGGGCCTGAGTTGTAAGCAGATTTCTGCTCTTACTCCTGAAATATATAAGTGATATATTTGCTGGGTTTTTCCCCTTGAGTTGGAGGGTTTTCCCAGGGTATCTTGTGGTGTTCTTTGTCTTATGTGTTGCATTGTTCTGATTGTTTTCATTTCTGATCCTAAAACTAACATTTGGGAGGTTGTCACTTTTAGACATTGAGCCTAATCTCCCTTTAGCCCATTCTAGACGATCAAGGGTCACTTGAACTTTAGATGTTGAATTTCAAACACAAATGGAGATAGAGTAGGGAGATATTGACCTCCCTCTTGATGTGTTGCAAGTAAGGCTCATTGGTCTTCTTATTCTTCTACCAAATATGGTAGGCGAGATACTCCTCGACATTGAGGATCATTTAGTTTTCATTGCTCACAATCTAGGTTATAAGCATATGTTTGTTGGAAATGTTGTCATTGATGTCAAAGTGAATGAATGAGATTATTGTCATTGATGTCAAATGAGAACTATGTCAAAGGAAAATTAAGGAGTCAAAAGGAGAGATCAGATATGAATGAAGATAAAGATAAGACTAGGACAAGATTTGTGAATGGTCAAGGCAACATTGCATTTTGTAGATGAAGCTATTACCAACAACATTGATGGCAATCTCGTTAAGGTGGTTTCAAGTGCTATAATAGGTAAATATATTGATAATTGTTTGAGGCCACTGATCGATTACATGGCAGCGCTTACATTTACTTTATATTCCTTGAAGAATGCTGGTTGATCTTGCTCGTGTTTATGCAAGATAAAGTCAACTTAATATATCCGTAAGTGGCTGACCTTACTCATGAGGTTTATATATAAACAACAAAGGTTTTAGATTTTATGGGAGAATTAAAAGCATGTCATTGGTCGACCTCATGTTTGGCACTCAAGATAAGGCATTTCAAAATGCTGGCCGACCATCTTTTTATATTTGTCACAAGACTTTTATATATAGAGATATAATGGTGCCCAAGTAACAAGAACAAGTTCCGACTTAAATTGCCATCTCTTATTGAGAACAGCGATTGATTAATGAAGGGTAGTGAATGATAATGAGCAGCGATTGAAAGTTAATGAACAGCAATTAACATGTTATAAATGATAGCCGACCCATGCTAGCCGACCATACCTTGACACCTTTGTAAAAGGCAAATATTAATTGCCCATGTTAAGCTATTAATTTATTAAAAAAGGCAGCAATTAAATTTAGAAGGCAGCGTTTGATTAGAGTGAAGAGAAGATTTGGGAATTAGTTTTAATAAAAGGACATATCCTTTTAGAAGGATATCTCTCTTCTAAAAAGATGCATCCTTTCATATGAAGGTAAAGATATAAAAGGAAATCAGATTGTAAAAGAGAATCAATAATAAAAGGTGCAGAAAAGTAAGTAATGAGAAAGAAGTGAATAAGTGCAGATACAAGCAGATCTAGAGAAGGAAATACGAGGAGCAAATCAGATCTATATTAAAATATATAAAGAGAGTGTTAATATTGTTAAGGGAGAAATTTATGATGCACATTTTTGGGGCAGATTTGTAAGTGACATTAGAGTAGACCTTATGGCAGAATTATAAAGGAAAGTATTGCATTATTTGAGATAAAATTTGTGAAGGAAAGTTGTTGCATCATCATCAAGAGGACTTGTGAAGGAAAGCAATTACATCATCTACAAACTAAGTCGTGAAGGAGAGCACTTGTGTGATAAACGATAGATCATCCACAAGCATAAGTGTGAAAGAAAGTGCATTTACAATCAAATCTTTGTTAAGACAATATCATCCTTTGAAGAATTTGGAGGTTGGTGACTATCAAAATAAGAGATTGGTGTCTCTTGTTGAGTTGGTGCTCAGTTGTGGGGATTAGTGTCTCTAGTGGGTTGGTGCCTACAAATTCTACAAGCGGGGATTGGTGTCTCTAGTAGGTTGGTGCGTACAAAAGAATATTTGTAAGAGAAGTAGGTTGGTGCCTACAAAAGAAGGTTTATAAGAAAAGTAATATTTTGCCATGGTTTTCTCCCAAAAGGGTTTCCACGTAAATCATGTGTTCTTCCTATGTTGCATAATTGTGTTCTTCCACAACTTTGATTGTCTTCATTAAAAATGCTCTTGTAGATCCGTGGAATCAATGAGAAAGTGATAGATGTCACCCTTTTCGCAGTTTCGCGCTTTGATTTATTCCTAATAAAATATTCCTCGTGGAACTGCAGAATCAAAATGCAAAGGAACAAAGAATGTCGAGGGCGGGAACAAAAAACAGATTCGGACTTTTGGACCTTGAGTCCAAATATCCAAAACAAGTCTGAAGTTTCGAAGAAGAAGGTTGGGGCTGGAGATAGAAACGGACTCGGACTTTTGGATCTTAAGACCAAAAGTTCGGTCGAGACCTGAAAGTCCGAAGGGATCAAAAAAGGAAAGGGGACGAAAGTTGGAAATGAAAAAGGAATATAGACATTTAGACTAAATGTGCAAATGTTTGATTGGGTCCCGAAAGTTTGACGGAACAAGAAGGCGAATCAAAAACTTGAGAAGAAAACAAACTTTTGGGTTTTGGTCCAAAAATCCGTTTAGGACCTGGAAGTTTGAAAGGACAAGATTGAAGAAAATAAAAGAGGAAGAAAGGAAATTGGGGAAATGAAACGGATTTGGGGTTTAGACCAAAAGTCCGATCGGGTCCCAAAAATACGAAAGGCTCGAAAGAGAAATGAAGGGAAATTTGGGGATTGAGAAAGGACTTAGGCTTTGGACAAAAAGTCCGATCAGAGCCTGAAAACTTGAAAGGATTGAAGATAAGAAAGAAGAAGGCGGAATTGGGGAATGGAGATGGACTTGGACCTTCGTCCAAATGTTTGTCAGGGCTTGAAATTCCAAAAGGCTTTGGGAAGAAAAAGAAAGGAGAAGGGAAAAGCCATCCTTTGAACATTTTTGCAAAATGGGTTTTTTGGTGCAGCTTGACAAGGGGGTAAAGCAACTACCAGAGGCCTTCTTGAGCATGATAAACTATTTGGGATCTCTCAGATCGGTTTTTAATGATGGTTTATGCAAGTAAAGAAGGGGTGGCACAAAGTGACAACAAGTCTATATGGGCTCTCTTAGCCCATCAATTTCTTGTATGGGCATCATTAGATCCTATATTGCCCCCTATACAATGGTATATGGAGAACGTATTGGTCCTCCAACTTTGGAATTTGATACAAACTAGAGACAACTTTGATCTCCTACTTATGTTTCTGTTAACTCCCTTCACTTGCTAATTGAGGGATCTTCCTTTTGTGTGGCTATGTTTACTTGAATCATACGGCTTTATTATTTTGGACCTTTCTAGAGATAACCTTTCTTGGATTCATCCCCTTCAGTTTGGCTTTTTACTGTTTGTGGTAGTTACTTTTTCCAATCCTGGAGTTCCATTATAGATCCAATTTGTTATTGTAACTTGCTGTGCTTTCAATTCTCATTAATCAACTTTGTTCATTCATGACATTAGTGAGATTGTTTTTTCTGTCTTGTATTTTAATATTTTGTATGAAAAAGAAAATAGTAGTTGTATCAAATGACATTTTCTTTTATTGTGATCGCTAATGTTAAGAGGGTATTTCCCTTTATTGTGATCACTAATGTTAAGAGGGTACTAAAATTATCTACTTGTGCAGGTTGCTTTGCCAAAGATTAATGCTGATCACACTACACTTTCACTTTTATCAACAACCTGCAAAGGTTCTCCAACAACATCTGGTGGGCTGAGTCATACTCACCCTGTTTAGGTTGCATAATAAATATCATGTCTTGTGCATTATAAGTTGATATTTTAAATGTTTCATTTTGTGCAATAAGTTATTTGTTGATTTAAATGTTCTTCAGCAGAGCACGAGGTTTCTTTTGCTCTCAATCTGTTCCTTGATGGATTTTCTGTTGGAAAGCCCACAGAGGTTTGCAAATAAACAATGGGTGTTATTTTGCAATTGTTATTGTGTAGCTGTATGTGGATGATTTGCAAATGTCTGTTTTAGTTGTGAACCTTATTTCTTCTTCTAGTAACATATTCATGGTTGGTAACATTCTGTCATTTAGCAAGGAAAGCAAGCACCATCAGCTCAAGAGTTAATACGCTCTGTGCACCCATATAACCGTACAAGTGAGACTCTTTTCCAGGTGAGGCTTTTGTCTTTGCGAATGCCAAATTATGATTTTTCTCATTGACTAATTTATTTTCTTTTTTATGCGCACTGTACAACCTTGATTGGCCTAATGGTGAAAGTATGTATAGTCCACAGTGGAGGTCACATGTTGTGCACCTTGTTGAACAAAATAACAAGGCAAATGGGAGAACAATTCCCATGTGTCTCACCTGGTGGTGACATAATTATGAAACTAACTATATAGTTACCATTAGTTAGTAGATATCGACTATTAGAACACAAGTATATCACTTATCTTCAAGATTCAATACATATAGAAAAACCCCCAATGTAATTGCAACTGGTAGAGCAACAATCTTCTAGAAAGCCAAACCGTATAGAAGTACCTTTTATAAAACAGTCACAAACTTCTCCCAGTTGTTAAAGCAAATCCTTTTTTTTCTATTTTTGGGTGGTTCTGAGTTTATGACATAAATTCTATTATAACTGGAGAGGCTGGTTAATATATTTGATCTTAAAAAAATGAATATTAATAAGATTTATATTTTTAGAGAAAGCCAGAAAGTCAACTTTCTTTCCCTTATTGAATTTCTTGTGGGTTTATTTCAGTTTTAAGTTTGTGTTTTGTATGAATTCTGCAAATAATTTTCTCATCTCTTGTGCCATTTTTTTGGGTATATTTGAAGTTTGAACCTGCTTTTTTTTTAAATTACTTTTGGATTATGTTTGAAGCTGAGATGAAATGCAAGGATATGTTAACCATAAGACATTTGCATGGTATTTACATTATCAGTAGTAAATTGAAATCACAGTTGGGGGCTGTCAGGTCCAACTGCTAAATCTTCATCCTTACTAAGCCATTCACACAAGAAAGTTTTGGATGTCATTTTTGAACCTCTCCTATTTTTCTTTCACCCTGTTTTGAGTGAAATCACCTTGTTTCTATAGGTTTTGAGTTCCAAGTGCTTATATTTTATGTTCTTTGCGAAGCCTTCAGTGTCATCAATCCTCCTCGAATAGGATAATTTTGGCTTTTCGTTTATTTAGAGGATGATTGTAATTCATTAACCACCCTGTCATTTTGAGATCATTTCAAAGAAGTGTATTGGTTGGGGTAGAGATTATTAGATATTTTATTCCTTGAACTATCTGATAAGCACTGAGGTTCCTTCACTTTATCCTGACAACCGATTGTGGCTTTTCATTTATTTAGAGGATGATTGGCAATTATTAACTGATCTGTGATTCTGAGATCATCTCGAAGAAGCGTATTGATTGAGGAAGAGATTGTTAGATTTTTTATTCCTTAAATTATCGGATAAGCTCTTAGGTTCCTTCTCTTTATCCTGACAACTGATTGTTTGGACAGTATTTTTTTCCAGGTGCCCGTTTTACATTCTCCCCATAGAGCATTTAGTCTTTCAAAAAAGTTCTTCGTTATGCATGTTTTACCTACTTTTCTGATATGCATGAGTCTAGCTTTTTGGAAGTTTTACAGAACATCAACAATGTCTGCACAATCTTTTTTTGTATCTGCCTCAATAACAGGCATTGAGTTGCCTTTTATGCCTGGCTTTGTCTAATAGTTTTCTTCAGAAATTTTGAGGCTTTCCAGCAAAGCTACTCCTGTTTGAATGTGGGAAAATTTACCAAAATCAAAACATTAAGCTAAATTATCTGCTTCTTTACATTTAAGATGATTCTTCCAAGTTCCACTTTCAACTTGACCATGATTTCCTTCAGTAGCTCCATTGAAGTTCAATTTTTACTGGCCAGTTGCTGCGGGATCCCAGTTGATTGCCTCATCTCTTTGGGATTTAGCATCTCTCCCATTATAAGCCATTCACTGTAATATGGTCCTCCATTACTTTTTGAATGATGTATATTTTTATCCTTGATAGGTCATTTTCTCATAAGCCTTTCAATTGCTATTTTAATCCTGGCAATTACTCTTTTGTGAAAAGCTAAATAGTTCCATTGATGGTAAATTTTCCACTTGATGATGGATAGCAATTTTCATATTTTTTTGATAAAGTGGGATTTGAGCTTTAATGACAAGCTTTTACACACTCATTGAACTTACTTGGACAAACATGTCAGATTCAATTTCTAAAAAACCAGCTGCAGACTTCTAAAGCAAAAGGGAATGGCATAAATAGATGAGAAGTTGATTCTAAGTGTGAGAGACACAATAGACACTTGGGAGTCCCTTTGTAGAGAAGTTTGCCTGAGTTAAAATTCTATTCTCAACTTCCAGCTAAAGAAATTCTATTGCAGATAGGAGATGGGAGATGATTTAGGCTGGAAGCTACATAGAAGGCTTTTACTTCAGGCTGGTTGAAAGAATCATACAACAGATTTTGGTGATTGGGCACATTAAATATATAATGCTTTCTTGTTTTTGAAGGAAGGATAATCTGCAGTTTAGGTTTTCTGCATGAATTCTCTTAACAGTTTCAAGCCCATGGCTTCAAGATTTGTTTAGCATAATGGCCTTGACCATGTATTTTATGGATGAATAAGTGGTGGATAAAATAAAAGAAACTTTGAGTAACCACAACGTGAGCATTCAATTCACTTTTCATTTAAAAAATAGGGTTGCTGGATTTAACATTTCTCTTGGCTTGGGTATGCATTTTGATGTACCAGTTACATGTACAGATAGGGTATGGCTAAGATACAGCCTGGATACCATATCCTTTTGTGGCTGAAAGAAAACCCTAATTTTGGGTTTGCTGGATATGACTGGATACAGTAATAATGGTATCTGTGCTGTATCCACATCGCAACTGTTTAAAAAACATAAAAGTGATGTTTTTAGGTGAAACCCTGAAATTTTGAAACACTAATTAAAATTCACAGTAGCATTAACCCCTAAAATGTCCTCAAGCAATGGTGGCTAGCTGTTTCAGGTAACAAAATGCTTTTGAGCAGTAAGAACTGGGGGTGTGGAGTATTTGTTTATCAACAAGTCCATGGGTGTGGAATATTCGAGCAGGAAGAAAGAAAGGGTGGGTCCAAGGCAGTGGAGTGTTGAAGCAATAATAAGAATCAAGAAAGGGTTCTTTGAGCTCTCTGCTCCATTTCCAGCAGCCAATTCTTTTTAAAAATAATTTTTCTGAATTGAATGTGTGTTTTAATACTCCATTACACCTGTAAATTTTTTCTTCCCTCTCTTTTCTGTTGACCTTTAATATCTTGCCGACAATTCAATCTTGAGCACTGAACCTGCATAAAATGTTCTTCTCAAACTCGTGCATCACCTTAGGATAAAATGCCATCTCAAAAATTTGTAATGAACATTCCATGTGAATTGAATGAAATTTAAGCCATTAGGGATAAATGAAATCTATGTGAATGTTTTATTTTGGATTTTGTGAAATTCTCATGAATGTTATTTTAACTTTTAGTGTTGGCCATGTTCAATAAAATATTACTATTTTGATATCAATTTATATCTTTTAACTTTTATGGATTTAAGTATAAAATAGTTTAATAATAAATTAATAAAAATATTTAAAATTTAATTATTACTATATAATTTAAAAATTAACAATAATATTCAAAAAGTTAAAAAAATAAAGTTTATCCCTTGCTGTTATGTGGATTATTAAAGCAATGGATGGAAATGAACCCTGGAAAGTTCTGGTTAGAAACAATATCCAGCAAGCTGTCCCTAGAAAGGCAAAAACCTGAAAACATGTCCCTTTGTGTGATCTCTTATTAGGTAAATTCCCAGTCTCCCCTTTTGGATCATGCGTTTTCAAAACCATTTGGAAGGGTTGGGAACAAGTAAGATGTCTGATGAAAAATTGTGATAAGGTGGACAATGAAAACAATAAAATATGTTTTGCTAGTTCAATATGGTGGAATGTGTACCATAAAGAGAAGCCCCTCACCCTATTACAAGGCTGCTCTGCTAAAGCATGGGCAAAGAAAGGAATTAACTGTTTTGAAGACATCTTATGTAACTCCCATCTAAAATCCCGGGCTACTCTCAACACAGAGTATGATCTGGCCCCTTCCCAATGGAGAACTTATTCTGTTCTGAGAGAGTCATGCAAAAATCTGAAATTCCCAGTCAGTAGCAACTTTTGCTGTGTTAATTCTTGCAGTGATAGCCTGGCTAAATACAAATGGGATGATGGAACTGAGCTGTATAAAGTGAAACCCAAATGCATATATAAGTCTTTGGTTGACTCTCTAAGAGATATCTGGACACCTAAATAAATGTTGGAACATTAGCGAGGGAGACAGAAATTGGAACAAATTTTTTAAATGGACATGGAATAATGTCCTAGAACCCAAAAATGCCTGTTTAAAATGGCTGCTGTTATTTCAAAAACTGCCTTGTTCACTCTCTATATCAAAACTATAAATCTGTGAATTATGTAGAAAGCCTGAAAATTGTTCTCATATCTTTTTTGATGTTTCTTTGCAAAAGAAATCTGGTATATGTTTTGTGCAGATCTGGGTGGTTGGGGGGAACTAAGAAAGATTAAGAGGCAGGAAATACTGTTTGGACTAATAGAGGGATTTGATAATTCTAATAATTTATTTTGGCTATTATTATCTACTGAAATATTATGGTTTTTATGGAAAACAAGGAATGAAGAAAGATTTCAAAGGAAAAAGAGATCACTTACTGAGACTGTTAGAAGTGTTGATGTTATAGCAGCTATGGGCTGCACTTCCTTTGCACAAATTCCAAGGAGAAGATCGAGAAAATCATGAATTAAATAAGTAGCCTTAGGCTATTTAATTCATGACTACAACTTTTATTAAATGGAGAGGGCCGACCCTATATGTTTCGCATTTACTATTTGTTGCATGGGCCGACCCTAATTGTATTTATCTTTATTTATGTTTTTCCTAAGAGGGCCGACCTAGCTTGAAGAGGCGCCTCTCTTGTATTTATACAAGGTCTTATTTGTCGTTTGTTTATCCATTCAATTCAAGCAAGTTCACAATTAAGAGCAGAGCAGAATTCGCACTTTCATAGCAGCAGATTTGATTCAAGGAAGATATCATATTCATTACATAGTTTGCATCTAGAAGAAAGGCGATTTCTTTGTATCAAGTATTGGCCATTGTTGGGCCTAAGTTGTAAGCAGATTTCTGCTCTTGTTCTACTTTATATAAGAGATTCATTTGCTGGGTTTTTCTCCCTCAAGAGGAGGGTTTTCCCAGGGTATCTTGTTGTGTTCATTGTCTTATATGTTGCAATATTACTAAGTGCTTTCATTGTTTAATCTGATCTAAGAAACACTAACATGGTATCAGAGCGGGTGTGAAAAAGATCGTGATCAGATTTAGTTTGCAACACTCACCTTATTCTTTTTCTAAATTTCTCAAGATGGTGAACAGTCTGAAAATCGAGGATAGACTCGAAGGAATTTCGAACTACACATCATGGAGGTTCAGGATCATGCTCACATTGGAAGAGAATGATTTGGCTGAGTTTGTGAAAACAAAAGTTCCCGAACCTGAGGAGGAAGAAGAGAAGTTGCAGTGGAGGAAGAAAGATACTAGGGCAAAGAAAGTGTTGGTTGATTCCGTCAAGGATCATGTTGTACCGATTGTCTTCAAGTTGGATACGGCAAGAGAGATGTTTACAACCTTGGAAGAGATGTATGAAATCAACAACACTAGTCGAGCTCTTGCACTGAAGCAACAACTTCATCATGTGAAAATGGCGAAAGGAGAATCTGTTATTACATACTTCATGAGGATTTCAGAGATAAGAGATCAGCTCTCTACAATTGGTCACATGATTGATGACAAAGATTTGACTATGCTTGCTCTCAATGGTCTTCCGCTTTCATGGGAATCGTTTATTCAAGGAATCAGTGCAAGATCTAAACTTCCCAAGTTTGATCGATTGAGAATTGATTGTATACAAGAGGAGTCGAGACTAACAGCTAGGGGCATTGGTGAAAGTTCAAAGAATGAAGAATTACAAGTTCTTGCCTCTCATTCGTCAAAGAAAGGAAAAGGCTTTAAGAAAGGGTTCTTCAAGAGGAATCGAGAAAACGGAAATGATGGTGCTCCTGCCTTCAAAAGGAAACGAGACATGTCCAAGATTCAATGTTTACGCTGTGATAAGTATGGTCACTTTGCGAAAGATTGTCCTCAAAGACCTAAGCAACAAGTTGCCACTACAAATGTTGAAGAAATCGCTCCACAAAAGGACTCCAGTGATTATCTGTTCTATTCAGCTTTGTCAAGCAATGTATCTACTGACGCCAACACTTGGCTGATTGATAGCGATGCTTCTAGGCACATCACTGGTTTCAGGGGTCACCTTTCAAACTTAGTGGAGAGCAACTCTAGTGATCAAGTTGTTATTGGAGATGATGCTAGATATTCTGTGAAAGGAATTGGAAACTCTTCTCTTCACTTGGATTCCGGGATTTCATTGGAGTTGAATGATGTACTGTAGTTCCAGGGATAAAGAGGAACCTTGTCTCAATTTCAGCATTAGAAGACAAGGGTTATCGAGTTGCCTTTTCTAAAGGCAAAGTTCTTATATGGGCAAAGAACTCCAACTTCAAAACTGCTCAAGTAATTGGTGTTAGACATGAATGTCTCTACAGGTTATGCACTCGTCCCCCTCAAGCACTTGTGCATAACAGTTCCAGCATGTGCGATCTATGGCATCGAAGATTGGCTCACATTCATTTTCGTGCTCTACCTATCATGGAGAAGATGGTCACCGGTCTTCCAAAATTCAATCAAGAACACGAAGGTACATGCAAGGGATGCGCCCTAGGCAAGAACACAAAAGGTACGTTTCATTCTAGTGAAAGTAGATCTAAATGTATTTTTGATCTCATTCATTCTGATTTGTGTGGTCCAATGTCTATTGCATCTTCTAGTGGTTTCTTGTATTATATTATTTTTATTGATGATTACTCTAGAAAGACTTGGATTTATTTCTTGAGATCTAAAGAATCTGAAGAAGTATTAGAAAGATTCAGAGAATTCAAGGCGCAGGTTGAAAACCTGTTTGGGAAAAGGATCAAGGTTTTGAGATCTGATAATGGTGGAGAATACACCTCTGGCACCTTTCGAGATTTTTGTATTGAAGCAGGGATTAAGAGGGAGTTCAGTGTTACCTATAATCCACAACAAAATGGTATTGCTGAAAGGAAGAATAGGTCTATTGTGGAAGCAGTAAAAGCTATGATACATGATCAAGATCTACAAATCTCTTTTTGGGCTGAGGCATCAAGGATAGCCATCTATGTTCAGAACAGGAGTCCCCACAGGATCTTGGAGAATAAAACTCCTGAAAAAGCATTCTCAGGGGTGAAACCAAAAGTTAGTCATTTGAGGATCTTTGGTTGTCTAGTCTATGTTCATATTCCAAAGGAAAAGAGAACAAAGCTAGAACCTTCTGGGAAGAAAGGAATTCTTGTTGGTTACAGTGAGACATCAAAAGCCTACAGGATATACATACCAGGACAAAAATCCATTGAGATTAGTAGAGATGTCACATTTGAGGAAGATGTTGCGTGCAGAAGGTCCAAGGGCACTCCTATGGAGATCGATGAAGAAGAACCTCCTCAAGATATGGAAGTTGACCATATTCCAGAGAACCTGAAGGAGGCTCCAGAACCTAAAGAAGATGTTGATCCAGTTGAACCCTTGGATCCTACTGATGGGCCTCTAGATATTGTGATTGGAAAGAAAAGACCTCTTTGGGCTTGTAGGACAATGCAGAAGGCAAAAAGTTTTGTAGCCCCAAGAGGAGCCTTCAGAGAAAGCAAGAGACCTCACAAGTTCTCTAGTTATGTCGCCTTGATGAGTCAGATTATTGAGTCAGAGCCTTCAAGTGTCGAAGAAGCTTCTAGTCAACAAGTATGGAAAGATGCCATGTCTGAGGAATATCAGTCCATACTTAAGAACGATGTTTGGGATATAGTTCTTAGACCCAAAGGCAAATCTGTGGTGTCTTCTAAGTGGCTCTTCAAGATCAAGCATGCAGCTGATGGGAGCATTGAGAAGCACAAAGCAAGATTCGTGGCTAGAGGCTTCTCACAAAAAGAGGGAGTTGACTATGAAGAAACTTTTGCTCCTGTGGCTCGATATACGTTTGTCAGAACCATCATTGCTATTGCCGCATCCAGAGGATGGAAGATTCACCAAATGGATGTAAAGACAACCTTTCTAAATGGTGTAATAGAAGAAGAGGTTTACATTGAGCAACCCGAAGGATTTGAGGTACATGGGAAGGAGTCTCATGTTTGTAAGCTGAAGAAGGCCTTGTATGGTCTTAAGCAAGCTCCTCGTGCTTGGTACGAAAGGATTGATCAGTATCTATCAAGCCTGGGTTTCTCAAAGAATGATGCAGATTCTAACCTCTACTTCAAGGTAGTAAAGGGTGAAGCTTTGATTCTGGTTTTATATGTTGATGATTTGATTATCATTGGTGAAGATCATCTAATTCTAAAATGCAAGAAGGAGTTAGCTTCAGAGTTTGAGATGAAGAATCTAGGTCTGATGCATTACTTCCTTGGCTTAGAAGTTTGGCAAAAGCCAGATGAGATGATTCTAAGTCAAGGCAAGTATACCATTGACATTCTCAAAAGGTTTGGTATGATTGACTGCAAACCCATGTCTACACCTATGGAGACTAATCTAGATAAGTTGAAAGAGGCTTTAGCTAGTTCAGAATCAGTGGATTCTACGATGTATAGACAGTTGATTGGTTCATTGATGTATCTAATTAACACTAGACCTGATATTTGCTATGCAGTGAGTGCACTTAGCCAGTTTATGTATGAACCAAAGCAAATACATTTTGTAGCAGCTAAACATATCCTGAGATATTTATGTGGCACAATTGGATATGGGTTGAGATATTCTTCAAACGTGGATTTGGAGCTGCATGGTTTTACTGATTCTGATTGGGCAGGATGTGTTTCAGATCGGAAGAGTACCTCTGGTTGTTGCTTCAGTATGGGGACTGCTATGATCTCCTGGTGTAGCAGGAAACAGTTTTCAGTGGCCTTGAGTACAACTGAAGCAAAGTATATAGCAGATTGTGTTGCAGCTCGTGAGGCAGTGTGGCTTCGTAAGCTCCTTGCAGGATTGTTTGGACAATCAAAGGAGCCTTCTATTATACACTGTGATAATCAAAGTTGTGTGAAGCTTTCTGTCAATCCTGTGTTTCATGACAGAACAAAACATGTTGAGATCAAGTACCACTATATTAGAGATATGGTGCAAAGGAAAGCTATACAGTTGAGGTATATCAGCACTGAAGAGCAAACGACAGACATTCTCACCAAGCCTCTCGCCAGGATTAAGTTTGTGTACTTCCGAGAGAAACTTGGTATGGTGGAGAATGCAGCCTTGACTGAGAAAGAGTCTCAGTAATCAGTGATCCTTGATTGATAATGCAATTCTCTGCTGAGAGAGAGTTGAGGTGCAAGCCCTTGATAATGCAATTCTCTGATGAGAGAGAGTTGAGGTGTAAGCCCTTGATAATGCAATTCTCTATTGAGAGAGATTTGAGGTGAAAGCCCTTGTTTCCACCCTCTGGGAGAAGCTATGGTGGATGTCATGTGTGTGACTCCATGACAGCATCACGTGAGGGAATCCGTGATGATTTTTATTTATACCATCTATGGAAGTAGCCATAATGGTTAATATCACATTGAGGTGATATTCTATTTTGTTTTCATTCTAATATGATGTGTCTTGTGTAGATGGAAGTTCATCCCTAGCTGAGAGGGAGTGTTGATGTTATTGTGCAGCTTCGGTCTGCACTTCCCATGAAGAAAACAAATCATATATGTAACCTTGAGCCGACCTTATGTTTCACATTTTCTTTGTATTAATCTTGAGCCGACCTAAAGCTATTTCTGTTTATTTTATAAAGGCCGACCTAAATGTAGAGGCGCCTATGATGTATAAGTTCAAGGTCATTATCCTTGCAAAAGGAAATTCGAATTCAACAAGCAAGTTCGCTATTCCATTAAGAGCAGAAATTCGCAATTATCATTAAGAGCAGAAATTCGCAATTATCATTGAAGAACAGAAATCGCATTTGCTACTGTAGTCCGATCTCAAGGAAGAACAGATTCATTTGTATCTTGTGTATTAAGGAAAAGTGCGAAATCATTGTGACTCTCTATTAGCCATTGTTGGGCTGTGTTGTAAGTAGATTTCTGTCACTGTGTTATCATATATATAAGAGATCTATTTGCTGGGTTTTTCTCCCTCAAGAGGAGGGTTTTCCCAGGGTATCTTCTTGTGTTCATTGTCTTATGTGTTGCATTTCTATTGAGCAATTTATTATCTAATCTGATCTAAGAAACATTAACAGTCTACACCTATGGAGACTAATCTAGATAAGTTGAAAGAGGCTTTAGCTAGTTCAGAATCAGTGGATTCTACGATGTATAGATAGTTGATTGGTTCATTGATGTATCTAGTTAACACTAGACCTGACATCTGCTATGCAGTGAGTGCACTTAACCAGTTTATGTGTGAACCAAGGCAAATACATCTTGTAGCAGCTAAACATATCCTGAGATATTTATGTGGCACAATTGGATATGGATTGAAATACTCTTCAGGTGTGGATTTAGAGCTGCATGGTTTTATTGATTCTGATTGGGTAGGATGTGTCTCAGATCGGAAGAGTACCTCTGGTTGTTGCTTCAGTTTGGGGACTGCTATGATTTCTTGGTGTAGCAGGAAACAGTCTTCAGTGGCCTTGAGTACAACCGAGGCAGAGTACATAGCAGCTTGTGTGGCAGCTCGTGAGTCAGTGTGGCTTCGTAAGCTCCTTGCAGGATTGTTTGGACAATCAATGGAGCCTACCATTATACACTGTGATAATCAGAGCTGTGTAAAGCTTTTTGTCAATCCCGTGTTTCATGACAGAACAAAGCATGTTGAGATCAAGTACCACTATATTAGAGATATGGTACAAAGGAAAGCTATACAGTTGAGGTATATCAGCACTGAAGAGCAAACGACAGACATTCTCACCAAACCTCTCTCTAGGATCAAGTTTGTGTACTTTCAAGAAAAGCTTGGTATGGTGGAGAATGCAGCCTTAACTGAGAAAGAGTCTCAGTATCAGTGATCCTTGATTGATAATGCATTTCTCTATTGAGAGAGATTTGAGGTGCAAGCCCTTGATAATGCATTTCTCTATTGAGAGAGATTTGAGGTGAAAGCCCTTGTTTCCACCCTCTGGGAGAGCCATGGTGGATGTCATGTGTGTGACTCCATGACAACATCACGTGAGGGAATCCGTGATGATTTTTTAATGCATTTCTCTTTGAGATTTGAGGTGAAAGCCCTTGTTTCCACCCTCTGGGAGAGCCATGGTGGATGTCATGTGTGTGACTCCATGACAGCATCACGTGAGGGAATCCGTGATGATTTATTCGTGCTTGTGTATCACCCTCTAGGAGAGCCATGGTGAAAGTCACATTGAGGTGACAACATCACATTAAGTGATGAGCACTTGTTCATACCATCTATGGAGGTAGCCATAATGGTTGATATCACGATGAGGTGATATTCTATTTTGTTTTCATTCTGATATGATGTGTCTTGTGCAGGTGGAAGTTCATCCCTAGCTGAGAGGGAGTGTTGATGTTATAGCAGCTATGGGCTGCACTTCCTTTGCACAAATTCCAAGGAGAAGATCGAGAAAATCATGAATTAAATAAGTAGCCTTCGGCTATTTAATTCATGACTACAACTTTTATTAAATGGAGAGGGCCGACCCTATATGATTCGCATTTACTATTTGTTGCATGGGCCGACCCTAATTGTATTTATCTTTATTTATGTTTTTCTTAAGAGGGCCGACCTAACTTGAAGAGGTGCCTCTCTTGTATTTATACAAGGTCTTATTTGTCATTTGTTTATCCATTCAATTCAAGCAAGTTCGCAATTAAGAGCAGAGTAGAATTCCAACTTTCATAGCAGCAGATTTGATTCAAGGAAGATATCATATTCATTACATAGTTTGCATCTAGAAGAAAGGCGATTTCTTTGTATCAAGTATTGGCCATTGTTGGGCCTAAGTTGTAAGCAGATTTCTGCTCTTGTTCTACTTTATATAAGAGATTCATTTGCTGGGTTTTTCTCCCTCAAGAGGAGGGTTTTCCCAGGGTATCTTGTTGTGTTCATTGTCTTATATGTTGCAATATTATTAAGTGCTTTCATTGTTTAATCTGATCTATGAAACACTAACAAGAAGACTCATTTATTACAATATCTTTGTGCAGGTAACAGTAACAATGAAGATTTCCAAGGACAAATTTGTGAGACTATTGAAAGATGAAAAAGTTGAAGTCAACAAAGGAGAGATCAAATATGCGAGGCATTGGCCTTTCAAGAAGGAAGATAACATCCTGTTCCGAAAGAACTACTTGGATTTTTAGAGAAGATACAACAAGAAATACATGCTGGAAACCTTACAAAGAGACCTAGGAATTTAGGGAGGTCCTACAGTCTATGTGAACCAGGGTGAAGATTAGGCAGTTGAATGACTTGGATGAATGTAGTGAGAGTATAAATTTCTGAATCACTCTCTTATAAAATATGTGATAGTTGTCTTTTGGTGTAGTTTTTTTTGTGCGAACTAAATTTTTTTGAAGGTGGCCTTGCATAGCCACATATAAAATATGTATCGAGCTGTAAATCCATGATGTAAAAGCTTCCTTTATGTTATTGGTAAACCATAATTAATACAAAAAAAATGGTGCACAACTGAATTATGTAGAGTAGATGCGAAGGGATTGAGAGGAGTAGTGGGAAAATAGTGATAGACCTAGAGGAAGAAGTGTTCGTCAACAACCTATTGGAGCATGTAGTGATTGGGCGATTTGTTTGTCGTTTTTAAAGAAAGAGATCGAAGATTGGGTATCAACAAACTGGCCAAATTGTTATCCTCCCCGTTTTCTCTTGAAGGGCTTTTTTGCGCAAAATTTCAAGATCCTAGTGCTCGAGATGAAGCACTCCTGCATGATTTGTGGAAAATGATGGAATCCACACTATACATTCAAAAATGGATACCAAACTTCAATCCGCTTGCATGTTGCTCATATGCTGAACTGATCTAGATAAAGATTTTATAATCTTTCGATGGAATTTTGGACGAAAAATCTATTTCGAAAGTTAGGCAACAGTTTAGGCATCATAGTGGAAATCGACGAGAAAATAAATAGTAATTCACTTCTTTTCTCTAGGATCTGAATCGCCTTCATACAACCTATCCCTTTAGAAATCTACATTGATAACCCAAATGGTGAATGGTGCCAACCAATTGAAATTGGAAAAGAGAAGTTTTTTTGTATTTCTTGTGAAAGTTGCTCCCACTAGGAAGAGAATTGCCTAGTTAGTGAGAATTGGAAAACAAATTTGAGATGGGTCTCAAAGCAAAAAGAAAAATTAGAGGCATTGCTTGAGGATAAATCCATTTCTCCATGCCCTAATTTTAATGAGGCCGGATCGTCTTCTACAAACCCCATGCTAGAGAAACCAATTCTAACAATCTCGATGTAATAGAAGAAGGTAAGATTGACCCAATCAATGTAGAGGAAAAAGCACATGATCACTAGATCCTTGAATTCGTAGTAAATTCAGAAGAGGATCAATACTCGAAGGAGGAAGGTTATGAGTTGGATGACTAGGGATCGTTGATCCTAGATGCATCTCTCAATCGACATCTAAAGCGCTAAATAGTGGTGACAGAGTAGAGAAGAAGGGTCAAAAGACGAATAAGTAGAAAAGAGAAGAGTTTGCTCAAGAGAAAGGTTTGACAAACATTAAAGAATACATGTTGAGATCTAAGGGAGGAAACACCTCCCTTAAAGGACAATGAAGGTTGTGACATGGAATTTAGGGGCCTAAACGCCCCTAACAAATAGTGCCTGACCAAGCACCAACTAAAAATATGTTGGTTGACATAGTCTTGTTGCAAGAGATGAAACTCAACTCAAGAGATTCTAAGCTCTTTCCAAATCCATGCTCGGGTTGGGATGAACAATACATCAATGCTATTGGGATGGTTGGTGGATTGGGGGATCCGGATTTAATGGAGGCCAAGCATAATTGTGCTTCCTTATCAATGCATACACAAATTTGATGATGTGTTAGGTACTAATTCGTTTGTCAATTCTTGAATTGTTACTATTCAATGTCTATGGTCCAATAAAGAATCAAGATAAAACTAGACTATGGGACTCTTTGAGCATTCAATTATCAAATTATAGAATGGAGAAGATCATTTTGGGCAAGGACTTCAATGCAATATTGAAAATGGATGAGAAAAGTGGAGGCCTTCATTTTGAACCCCCATCCATGAAAGACTTTCGAAGGTTTGTCGAATCATTCGGGCTTGGGGATTTTATCTCAAAAACAGGATCTATACTTAGACAAATCGCAGAGTAGGATTCACTAATATCTTTGAGAAGCTAGACCAATTCTTATATTCTATTCTATGGCTCAATGCTCCCATTTTTTTGGAAAAAAAAAATGTCCTCTTCTCCAGCTCGAACCACTTCCCTATGGAACTCTCAATTAGGAAATACACCTTGCCTTGAAAGTGCTGTTTCATATTTGAAAGAATGTGATTTTGTCGATATAATCTGATTGGCCTAATTAAGGAATGGTAGGAAACGGCTCCATAGAAGATTGGGACTAAAAGTTTCAAGTTCATGAATAAGCTCCAATTCATTAAAGAGAAACTATGGGAATGGAACAAGATATCCTTTCAAAATATCTTTGAAGAAGCATTGAGAATTGAGAAGGAACTATACCTAAATGGAAGGGTAATTTATGCTCGAATGTTCTACGTGGATTTCGTCAAAGAGAAAGAGCTAGTGGCGGAGCAAGTTGAGGTATTAGCAAGGGAGGAGAAATTTTGGAGATCAAAGTCCAGGGAGGTTTGGTTGTTGGAAGGAGAGTCCAACACAAAATTCTTCCATGACTCTGCAAAGGTGCGAAGATTTCAAAACAAGATCGAAAAAATGATCAACAACTTGAATGGGCAAATCATCAATACACTTCCAAAATTATAGACATAGGCTATCAATTTCTTCCAAAATTCCCTAGATGGGGTGGTAGATTGTCTTGAGTCAAAAGCGTTGCTTGATAACATCCCTCCAATTATTACAAACATAGACAATGAAATGCTCACTGTGCCATTCACATAAGAGAAAATTAAAAGCGCTTCATTCCAACTCAACCTTGATAAATCTCTCGGCCTGGATGGCTTTTCGACCCATTTTTTACCAAAAGTGTTGGCATATTATTGGAAGGGAGGGTTGGGAAATCACAAACGATTTCATAAATGAAAGAGATTCATTAAATATTTAAACAATATTGCAATAGCGTTCATCCCAAGAAGCCTAACTATGCATCATTCGTAGATTACCGATGGATAGCCTTGTATAATACGATCTACAAAATATTAGCAAAGGCAATGGTGAATAGACTAGAACTTAATCTAGAGTGAGTAATCTCATTCAAACAGAGGAGGTTCACTTCGGGTAGAGATATTGCTGATAGCATCATAGTTGCAAATGAAATGGTTCACTCAATAAACAACTCACGTTAAAAAAGCATGATGGTCAAATTGGACATTAGCAAAACCCATGACTGTTTAAAGTGGTGTTTCTTGATCTGCGTGATGAAACATTTTGGATACAATAACTTATGGATTGATTGGATATATTATTGCATATCCATTGTCTGCTTTTTAGTACTTGCCAATGGTGTTCCATGTGGCTTTTTTGAAAGTTCAAATACACTACAAGGAGATCCTCTCTCTCTCAATTTTTGTTTGTAATAATGGCTGAAGCACTCAAAAGAACAATTGAAAAAAGCAGAAGGTATGGTTTATGGAAAGGCTTATCAATGGCGCAAAACGTGGATCTTGTGACACATTAGCAATTTACAGACAACATTGTATTGTATGGGGAAGTGACAATAAACAAAGAAAAATTCATAAAAGAAACTTTGGAGATGTATCTTGTGGTTTTCAACCATAAAATCAACAAAGAGAAATCAAAAAATTATTTCATTCACACTAAGAAGTTTGTATAGAAGAAAATAGCTGAATTGCAAGGCTTTTCGATTGATGCAATTCCTTGTAAGTATTTGGGTGCTCTAGTTGGATACAATAACTTATGGATTGATTGGATATATTATTGCATATCCACTGTCTGCTTTTTAGTACTTGCCAATGGTGTTCCATGTGGCTTTTTTGAAAGTTCAAATACACTACAAGGAGATCCTCTCTCTCTCAATTTTTGTTTGTAATAATGGCTGAAGCACTCGGAAGAACAATTGAAAAAAGCAGAAGGCATGGTTTTTGGAAAGGCTTATCAATGGCGCAAAACGTGGATCTTGTGACACATTAGCAATTTGCAGACAACATTGTATTGTATGGGGAAGTGACAATAAACAAAGAAAAATTCATAAAAGAAACTTTGGAGATGTATGTTGTGGTATTCAACCATAAAATCAACAAAGAGAAATCAAAAAATTATTTCTTTCACACTAAGAAGTTTGTATAGAAGAAAATAGCTGAATTGCAAGGCTTTTCGATTGATGCAACTCCTTGTAAGTAATAAGTGCTCTAGTTTTCAAAGGAGTCGTAAAAACTAACTTTTGGTCTAGAACTATGGAAAATTGCAGCAATAAGGCCATTTCTTGGAAGGGGAGATTGCTTACCCTCGTTGGTAGAATAATGATGATTAAGGTAGTTTTGGCTGCAATCCCAATATACGCAATAGACAATACTTTGGAAAAATTATTATGGGATGGATCGAATGAAGTAAAGTGAATCCTTCTAATACCTTGGGACATGGCAATAAGAGATCAATGGGATGGGGTGCAAGCATTAAAAATCTTAAGTTGTAGAATATGGTGTTGGGCACCAAATTGATTTGGAAAATGTACACGTCTTCGGACAAGCTATGGTGTAAAATATTACAAAATAAATATCTAGACACCAATGATCCTAGCAAAATTCTAACAATTGTACACTCCCCTAATGGATCTCACATATTGAAATTTATGTGGGAGAGTTGAGCAATCATCATTGATCATTCGACATGGTAGGTAAATGATGGCCAAATGACGGACTTTTGGCATGACTTGTGGAATAGCCACTGTCCCCTATCAGATAACGAAGAACTTAGGAATTGCATGAATATTCTCGTAAACACTAGTAGTAGTAAACTTGCAAATTATGTGAAATATGATGAACTAGATCCAGGTCGTGGCCACCAATGGATTGACTTCGATGATCTTCCAATTTGCGGCAATGCAAAAAGAATCTTTAATGAAGTGGTTGGTTTGTGGGGTACACTTATGAAATGTGCCCCTTAATTTTTTCTTTGAATTTTCACAACACAAACCAACACTACGCCAAATGTTAGCGTTAGCTCCCCAAAGATAATCAAATTAAATGTAACCTTCGCCAAGAATGTTCACCAAAATCCTTTGAAAGGCGAGGTGATAGCATATGGGAAGGGGTTGTTAGCAACCAAACTGGAATGAAGAACAATACGAAATTGTGGCAGGCGGAGAATCGACCATGAAGAATCCACACAACCACTTGTTCAGTGGGGGGAAGAGAAATTACAATAATGAATAATTCATCCGCTTAACAACATGCATCCACTCAACAGTGGGGATTCGCCACTTAAACAGTGGGTGAGAAATAAGAAATGCAACTTGTTCTTTCCTCCACATTGGCTGTAAACCGACCAACGGCTACAATGTTTGAATTAAACACAAAGTAAATGCAGAAATGAAGTTGACTGGAACAGTATTACTGTTTATAGTCTTACAATGTACAAAATCTGCAAATTACAAAACGTTAATGCTAGATAATCAATGCCAAATGATGAAGGATAATCTCTCACACCTCTAATCTTTTCAATTGCCAGAATACAAGTCAAAATCTGAACTATTGTCAATCTGATATGAATTACCAGCAAACTGAAATATAACCAGCAACTTAAGACACACCATAAAATGCTCATAACAGCAAACTAAACACACCAAAATCCTCACCAATTCCTCAAATCTTCTCCAAATGATCTGAAATTGTTTGCAATAGCTTCTAAAGAGCAAGGCACCGAATATTCATTTTTGAAATGGCAAAAAAACCTTGAATATTAATTGTGCACGCATTCCAAAGCAAGCCCAGCAATGGTACGGCCTCCAAGAGGGGCAAACTTCATTTAAAAATTGGAAGCTTCAAATTAAAATCTGCAACCTGGCAAATAGAGTCGCCCTTAGCCTAGAAATGGATGGCATCAATACCCATAATGAAAATGAAATCCCTCAAAGAGTTGCAAGTGAAAATCTACTTCAGCTGTATGAAAACCAGCAAGCTCAAATCGGGAAATTATCATCAAAATCACCAACATTGAAGCTCAATATGCACTTTTGAATGAAGCACACTCCCAATCGACCATCTAGGGAACCATAGTTTCAGGCCCGAAGAATGGTGTAAAATAGCTAAGCTTCCCCTTAGCAGGGTTTTGAAATCAATTGAGTAGCATAACTTTACAATATTTTCCAAAGATCAGAAATGAATGAGCAATGGCCTGCTTTTATAGAATTGAAGACGACTGTTGGGTTTCCATCTTCCTCGAAAAGGGACGCCCATTTTACTTTTGCAATAATTTAATTTTTAAAACATTTGATTCACCTTTTTCTCCTCTTCATTTTGGCGTCCAAGTTTCCTTAGGGAAATATTAAGAATTTAAATGTTTAATTTGTTTAATTCCTTCATGAGGCGTCCTCCCTTAATGGCCCCCTTTTAAAACAACATTAAGTCATTAATCTAGGCCATGGGACCTAAAATGAATTCTAAAACATTAATGACTTAAACAAAATCATTTCACCAACATGAGCCTGAAAATGCTGAAAGCCAATTATGCTCCAAATTGCACTGCCCAAAATGGAAACTATGTTGACTGCTGATGCTACTGCCCAAGATGGCACTTATAGAAATAGAACTTACTAAAAATAGTAAATTCTGAAAAGTTGCCCAATGCCTCTGCATGTCATACCACTACGAAGCTCTCTGAAAACCCAAAAAGAATCCGCAATCCAAATATCGAAACTCCAATGTGCCGACTAAGAATAACAAGTTCTGGGAAAGGTTGTCAGATGGAGATGCATGTTACACCAATCCGTAGCTCTCCGAAAACCCAAAAAACTCCACCAGACATGCATCAGAAACTCATACATGCAAACCATAAAAAATGCTTCAAAACCCAATAAGACAGGAAACCCTAATTTTACCTTTGACGAGTCTACGGGCTTTTGGAAATAGGCTATCAATTATTGAAGTGTGTATGACTAAAATGGGCACATTACAGGCCGCCTTTCCCAAAATTGCTTGTCCTGAAGCAATTCTAATGCCATCCCAAAATCACCATGCTGAACCAAACTGAAACTGAATATGATCCTAGGGTCCCAAATCAACCTAGGAGATCGATAGCACCAATCGATGAAAGCACTACTCTGTAGAATGCCAACACAAGAGACCTCCTGATCAAGACTAAACTGAAACACCATGAGAGAAAACTCCAAAAAGCCAATATTGGCTTCTTCATCTTCAACTGTTGAATTGCAAACCCAAGTGATTCCAGGATTCCAAATCATTCTCAGGAACACTGCTCCTTTAATCTGCTGCGCTACTCTGTGTAAAACATCTGCATACCAAAGGTGGAGCAACATCTCTTGGTTCACAAAAGACAATACACCAAACATGACAATGCCCGGATCCCATATCAGTTTGTAGAACCTGCAAACCTTGCTGTCATAATTCTGATCAGCATCACAAATGTTTTCAAATATGTCACTAAACCAATGCCAAACAAACAACAATGCTCCACACTCCATCTCCATTGGTAAGGATGTACCATGCCTCCATTGAAGCAAACTAACATCACTGAAAAAACTCCAAGAATTATTCACATAGTTCACTTCAAGAGTCTATAATTGACAAATCAAATCAGCTAATAACCCGCTGCCCAAAACAGAAATGTATGAGATAATACCAAGAAATCCACTGTCTGTCATCAAAGAACAACTCATATGTGAATTTTGACCATACTGAATCATTCCCTTGCTCATTTGAGGCAGAAATTCAATCCAAGAAGGAGACAAAGAGACCTGAAAATGAATTAACCAGCTACTAAACAGGTCTGAAATAATCATAGTGAAATCTGCTTTTCGGAAAATCAGCATCCAAGAAGGTGAACAACAGCTGCAACATAAGAATTTCTTATCAAGATTGGCATAGCTGCTCATGAACAAGGCTGGTGGCACCTTCAGCAAGGGTCCTAATGCCACCACAAACCATCTTTTGATCACATTTCCTTTCCCAAACACCGATTTATGATCAAAAGTCATGAACCAATGACAGAAAAAGAAGGTAGCAACAATCATAGAACTGAAATTTTGGCACTTATCTCTCCAACCAACCTTCTTTTTATGCATACTAATCTTCTTAAAAATATACTTGGAATCCCAAATTCTTATTTTCAACTAGAGACATTTCCCAACACAAGAGCAAATGATCACAACTACATTCTGAATACAATGTGCTGGTTTATCCCTTTTAGAATATTCAATATTACCTCCTTGCCAAGTAATGCAAGGATCCCAAACCAACAACAATGAAGAACCACTTCTCAGACGGAGAACTGCTCTCACATGAATCCTCTGATTTGCTCGTTCCATCTGAATTGACGCTTTTTGAAACTCCAAGAAGTATTCAACAAACCTATGTTCGTTGAAGAAATTGAATCCAGAATCTTGTATCATAAATTTCCGAAAAGATTCCATGAATCCTTTATCAAATACAATTCTGAAATCAATCACTCTAAGAGAAGGTGAAGATGTACTAAAATTTGACCAGAGTCTCACAAGCATACTCAACAAATAATAAATAAAATCCTCATCAACACGCCAATCAACTCTTTGTCGATGAACAATAAGAATGTCTTCATTTCTTTGTGATCCAAGAGTTACCATTCCTTGCTGAATGGATGCACTAGGAGCAGCAGTAGATTCAACTTCATGTAACTCACGTATCAACTCTCCAATGCTGGAAGACAAACTAAAATTTTCTCCTTAAGTAATTTATGAAGAAATTCCTTCATCATTTTCAAAAAGAGGATTTACATAAACCTTACTAGCACCTTTCTCATACAAGAGATTATCAAAAGTCTGAAAAACTTGTCGATGAGAATTTGAATGCTTTAGTCTCTTAGGACAGCATTCCAAATCATATGTTTCTTGTATGAGATCTAGCTCATCAAGAATTTCCTGAAGCTCCTCTACTCTTCTTTTGTTTTCTTGCTCCCATGAATATTGAACAGCAAAAATCTGATTCTCTGCTTCATTTAAAGTCTCATGCACTTCTTGCAACTTGACTTTGGTAAGCTCGTTCCACTCCAATGCCTTGTCGGCAATTTTGGCCACTTTGTCTTTGTCACGAATGATGTGCAAAAGACTAGATTTAATTTCCTCCAAGGCAAACTTAATGAACTTCATATCATCAACAAAAATGTAGCATACAACTTCTTCCCTAGGCACATCATAAATCAAATGTTCTACATGCCTATGAATTGTATCAAGTTTTGACCAAATTTGAATTACATTTTCAGCAGTTTGTGAACTTGAACTGCAATTTTCATATGCTGGCTGAGATGAAGTACTACAATTTTGATGGATAAAGATTTCAAAAATGGTTTGAGTTGTACTCCTCAATTTGTCTTGCATGTGATGGACTCTCTTCATCATTCCATCCGTAGTGCCTTCCAATTCCTTAGCCTTCTGCCTTAGTTGGACTTCAGGTGAAGAGAAATCTGCCTTATAACTACTAGAAGCTTCTCTTTCTATGTTGTCTTCTACACATGATTCTAGGGAGTTAGTCAAATCAGCTTTGAAGTGGGAAGAAACTTCAGCTTCCTCTTTCTCTTTCTCCTCCTTAACTTGACTTTCAAACCAACATTCTCTAGAATCGTGAAGAAGCACTTCGTTGGTCGAACACTTATCTTCTACTAACCGAACTACTCCTTCATTCGGATCTGCTTTTGTGGCTTCTTTAATCACATTACATTCTTCTACAGAATGCTTGGATGAGTGCAAATCTATAGATACCCTCTGAACATTTGCTATGAATTCAAAGGGGTTCCAATTTTCATCCCCCTCCTCAGCTTTAGAATTCTCCTCTTTGTTCTCAACAGTCTTCTTCAAAAATGGTTTCAACTTTTCTTTGCGCTGACTAAAAACTTCATTAACTAACAAATCAGTAGTGGAAGAAATCTACTCTTCATGTTCATAAGCATTCTTGAGTAGGGATTGGACAGTTTCGGGAAGAGAATCAACTTCTTTGATGGTGTCAATTAGAACATTCTTAACAACTGCAAACACTCCCTCTTCCTGCTCACTCCACGTCGAAGTGAAGAGATAATTAAACAAATGGTACATTTGATTTTCCATCTCCAATTCTATCAGAAGGATGCAAGTTCTTACTTCTGAAAATGTTTTTAAGACAACTCTCCTTGAAAACAAACCACTCCTAGTTTCATCCAAATCTTGGAAACTCTCCATTATTATATTTAATATGATCATGGTTTCTTCATAATAGGGAAATTGTGGTTCCACAATTCTTATCACTTCCATGAAGCAAGAAGAAATCAACAACTTGGTTTCTTCATCTGGATGCCTTAGCCAATAGGGCTGATTCAGAAAGGTTACAACAGGTGCTAATGCAAGCTACATCTCCTTTGAATGTGATTGTTTCACTTGTCTCAAACATTGTTCTCTTCATTTTCCCTTGAATGAAGTTCTTTGTCAAGTCTTTTTCCAGCCATATAGAGAGTCTCTGCCAACTTCATTTCTTCTTGATTAGCCATGCCTAACTGCCAACTTCTGGATACCACAAGGAGCTGAACTAGAATCTGTTTTGACTTTCGGTGTAGTACCGGAGATCTTTGTCACTCATCTGCCTAAACATGAAGCACTGATCAACAGGATGGTAGGATCTTCTGCTCTGATACCACTGAAATGTGCCCCTTAATTTTTCTTTGAATTTTCACAACACAAACCAGCGCTACGCCAAATGTTAGCGTTAGCTCCCCAAAGATAATCAAATTGAATGTAACCTTCGCCAAGAATGTTCACCAAGATCCTTTGAAAGGCAAGGTGATAGCATATAGAAAGGGGTTGTTAGCAACCAAACTGGAATGAAGAACAATACTGAAATGAGGAGAGCAGAGAACTGACCATGAAGAATCCACACAACCACTTGTTCAGTTGGGGGAAGAGAAATTACAATAATGAATAATTCATCCGCTTAACAACATGCATCCACTCAACAATGGGGATTCGCCACTTAAATAGTGGGTGAGAAATAAGAAATGCAACTTGTTCTTTCCTCCACACTGGCGGTAAACCGACTAGGGGTTACAATGTTTGAATTAAACACAAAGTAAATGTAGAAATGAAGTTGACTGGAACAATACTACTGTTTACAGTCTTACAATTTACAAAATCTGCAAATTACAAAGCGATAGTGCTAGATAATCAATGCCAAATGATGAAGGATAATCTCTCACACCTCTAATCTTCTCAATTGCCAGAATACAAGTCAAAATCTGAACTATTGTCAATCTGATATGAATTACTAGCAAACTGAAATGTAACCAGCAACTTAGACACACCATAAAATGCTCATAACAACAAACTAAACACACCAAAATGCTCACCAATTTCTCAAATCTCCTCCAAATGATCTGAAATTGTTTGCAACAGCTTCTAAAGAGCAAGGTGCCCAATATTCATCTTTGAAATGGCAGCGAAACTTTGAATTTTAATTGTGCACGCATTCCAAAGCAAGCCCAACAATGGTACGACCTCCAAAAGGGGCGAACTTCATTTAAAAATTGGAACTTTCAAATTAAAATCTGCAACTTGGCAAATAGAGTTGCCCTTAGCCTAGAAATGGATGGCATCAATACCCAGAATGAAAATGAAATCCCTCAAAGAGCTGCAAATGAAAATCTACTTCAGCTGTATGAAAACCAGCAAGCTCAAATCTGTAAATTATCATCAAATTCACCAACGTTGAAGCTCAATATGCACTTCTGAATGAAGCACACTCCCAATTGACCATCTAGGGAACCATAGTTTTAGGCCTGAAGAATGGTGTAAAATAGCTACGCTTCCGCTTAGCCGGGTTCTAAAATCAATTGAGCAACATAATTTTACAATATGTTCCAAAAATCAGAAATGAATGAGCAATGGCTTGCTTTTGTAGAATTGAAGATGATTGTTGGCTTTCCATCTTCCTCTAAAATGGACGCCCATTTTACTTTTGCAATAATTTAATTTTTAAAACATTTGATTCACCTTTTTCTCTTCATTTTGGTGTCCAAGTTTCCTTAGGGAAATATTAAACATTGAAATGTTTAATTTGTTTAATTCCTTCATGAGGCGTCCTCCCTTAATGGCCCCCTTTTAAAACAACATTAAGTCATTAATCTAGGCCATGGGACCTAAAATGAATTTTAAAACATTAATGACTTAAAATAAATCATTTCACCAACATGAGCCTCAAAATGTTGAAAGCCAATTATGCTCCAAACTGCATTGCCCAAAATGGAAACTGAGCTGACTGCTAATGCTACTGCCCAAGATGACACTGTTAGAAATGAAACTTACTAAAAATAGTAAATTCTAAAAAAATTGCCCAATGCGTTTACACATCGTACCACTGCTAAGCTCTCTGAAAGCCCAAAAATAATCCGCAATCCAAATCTCGAAACTCTAATGTGCCGGCTAAGAATAGCAAGTTCTGAGAAATGTTGTTAGATGGAAATGCATGTTACACCAATCCAAAGCTCTTCGAAAACCCAAAAAACTCCACCAGACATGCATCAAAAACTCGTACATGCAAACCATAAAAAATGCTTTAGAACCCAATAAGACAGGAAACCCTAATTTTACCTCTGACGAGCCTACGGGCTTCCAGAAATAGGCTATCAATCACTGAAGAGCATATGACTAAAATGGGGACATTACAACTTAACAACATGAAGGATAAAATAATATGGCGTGGATCAAAATTTGACAAGTACTCGATGAAATTGGGATATTAGATACAAAAAATTGGCACTTCTTGATCTTGGCCCAAGAGTCTTTGTTGGAACAAGTGGGTTCTTCCGAAGGCAGGAGCTTTTATGTGGAGAATCCTCCACAAGAGTTCTCACAGGAGACCATCTACACTCAATTGGAATCAATGGACCAAGTTGGTGCGTGATGTGTAAAGCTAGTGATGAAGCGACTGATCATCTCCTACTAAATTGCCACTATGCAACCTCATGTTGGAACTGGCCACTCAACAAGCTTGGATGGACTAGTCACGGTAGAATGACATCTTTGCAGTTTTTAGTAGCTGGCTGAACCTATACCAATACACCTTTTGGGTAGGGATTTGGCTTGTCAACCCCTCTATGCTAATCTGGCATATATGGAAAGAGAGAAATCAAAAATTCTTTAATAACTTAGAACTACCATCTAAATCATTTGTACAAATTGTGGACAAAAGTGTATGTGAATGGATGAACTCTCATGTGAACAATAAGAGAAAACAATCCTTTACGTGCTAGGATGATTCACTAATGAAATGATGGAATGGCCTCAAATTCCTTGCAAATTACTCATTTTTAACAAATTTTAAAGAGAGGAGAAAGCGGGATAGGTGGTATACTCCACCTAGTGGTCGACTAAAATCGAATTTTGATGGAGCTTCCAAAGGAAACCTTGTAATATCTAGTGTTGGAGGTACAATAAGAGACAAGTCAGGATGGCTAATTTGGGCAATATCGAAGAAGTTACCAATTGGTACAAATAATGAAGTGGAGTTTGAATCCCTAGTCGAGGGCTTTCAAATGTGTAAATTGAAAAATATCAAAATAATACATAGAAGGCAATTCTCAAATGTAGATTGAAGCCATCAAACATAAAAAAATATTGAGCTCGAAGTTGCAACCTTGGCTAGAAATCATATGGGACTTGCTATGGGGCGTGGAGGATTTTTCTATTTCCCATGTATATAGGGAATCTAATAAGGCTGCCGACTTTATTGCAAATTGGGGAGTTGTATAGAATGAGAGTACAGTAATTGCGAGTTGTGCAATTGGATGGCCTAGATTGGGAGAAATTTTGCAGGTGAATTGTGCAAAATGTGAAAGATAATGTGGTATAATGATTTCTTGTGTTACCAAAACCTCAATTCAAATTGTTTGTAATGTCCCCTTTTTCGCTTGGGTCAGTGTTTGATTGATTAACCTATCATCAGGTCCTCGTAGGCTAATATTGGTGGTTAGAGGGCCTTGTGGGGGAGTTAATTGGTTCTCCAGTTGGCAGTTGACAAAGTTTTCTTCTCCAATTCGTTGGTATAACCTGAGGTGATCATCTCCATGGGTTTTTGACTCTGTTTATGCATACTTACTATTTTTAGTAAGTCATTGGGATGTTGGAGGCCAACCTTACTATTTATAATAAGGCATCTGGATGGGCAAAGTGAGTAGTGGGTTAGCTTGTGGTAAAGTTAGAATTAATTAATGTTGATTAATGATGGAGTTATGGAATTTTAATTATTATTAAAGTATTACTTTGATAATAATTAATTATAAAAGTTCATAATATTATAATGACTTATTTGACTTCATTATAAAAGTTTATTTAATGTTATAAAGTCAAATTATATAAGTCATTGGTTTTGGCGCCTACTTGAGAAATATAATATAAAGTAACAAAAGCAAATAAATTATATTATATTTAATTTGTAAAAGGCACTTGGGAAATTATGCCATTTTGAGGAGGGTATAAAAAACTTTTGAAAAGCTTTATTCATTCATTCATTAAACACTTGATAATTGCTTTGTTGCTTTGGGATTTGGAGAAGGAAACCAGGGTTTTCCTTCAATTTGATCATGGAGAACAACAAATCTCTCTGATTCAAGCAGCCTACAGGTATGAGATACCATCCAAGGGTTGCAGTTGTTTGGTGGCTTTACTTCTGAAGTCACATTGTGCTTGATTGGAGTTGTTTCATCGACATTTTCAGGGTTTTGAAGAGCAGATTTCTGTTTGTTGAAAGCATAATCAATGGAGATCATTTTAATTGCTGTTGCATATCATTAACCAGGCCATACTACTGCAGCAGTAGGCCGTACCGACCATTAATGTTGTGGGTGTAGCATCTTATGCTGGATGTGTAAGGTCTTAGGTAGAAATGCCTACCTTTTGGCATCATTTCTTCTTCACTAAGGGGCGGCTAGGCCATTGTTACCATTTGGCTGCAGGATGAAGGTGGAAATATTATCATATTATGTTAGGCGTTGGATTTCATGAAGGTTGCTGCTGCTGTTAATGAATATCGGACTTCCAAAATTGTACTTCAGTTTTCCGGGTATGAGTATATGGTTATGCAAAAGAATGATGAACTGATTTGAATATATATACATTGTATTTACAAAACTATTTAAAATCAGATTTGAAAGTATTGTGTATTTGCTTTCATAGCTTGCTGTTGGCAAATTGTCTATGTATTCAATTTCTTTAATTTATAAATTCCTGGCATTATATCTTTAAAATCATACAAAGAGCCTAAACTCATAGAACAAACAAATTCAAAAGGCAGAAATTTTAGTTTGCAAGTGTCCACTTGGGGTGGGACATTTCAGTGGTATCGCACCCCATTAATACAGATGTGCTTTTTCATGGATACATAGCTGAAATAGAAAAAATCATGGTTTATAAATGTTTGGGGAGAGCAAGATGCAAGTTATGTATCAGAGAACTTAAAAGGATTTCGGGAGCCTAACCACCAATGCAGGGATAAAAAGGTGAAGAAACTTGAAGTAGAAAAATCAATCACAAAAGAAGAGTCACTTGCTTGTGATTTGCAGCCTACAAGTGATCATGGGGAAAGAAAAAATCCGTCATCATGTGGGAGTCCTAAAGAAGATGAGATCATGTTCACAAGCTCACTTCCGCCATATGGGAGTTTGGATCAAGAGGAATCACATATTACACCTTTGAGTTTTTAGGTTGATCACAAAGAGGAAGAGAATGCAAACATGGATCGGCCACTTAGAGATGTTGAAAGCATGACACAAAGGTATGACAACAATTCTGATTTTTGCAATAGTAGTCATATTTCCTTGCATCATCATGAGATAGCAACCATTTCACGTGAGGATGATGGTTTTGTGGAGTCTTTTAATGTTGATACTCAAGATTTGGGTGTTAAAGATGAATTATGTGTTGTGGATTCATGCCACAAACATTCTGATTTTGTATATCAGACTTTGGAAGATGTGAACAAGACACAAGTTTTGTGTGATGGGTGGTTACAAAAAACTAGGAAGACAAAGTTAATGGTTGCCCAAGCAAAACTGCGTTTGCAAGAGTTCAAGGAACGTTGCAACCAGCTAGATCAAACAAAGAAGCAGAGGGAGTCACACCTTAGATCTCTAATTCTTCAAAGGGAAGAATGCGTAGAAGTTGAGCATACAAAGGATGAACCCCTTGAGATGAGGAAGCAAGAGGATCATGAAGATGTGCATGAACAAGAGAAGAGGTATGATTCAGAAAATTCTATTGGTATTCATAACTTGCATCTTGAGTTTCATGAGATACCTCTAGTTGAGAGCTCATTAAAGGCTCAAGTGCTAGAGTTGGGTGAACAAGTGGATTATACACTTAGTGGATCAGCCACTAATTTCATTACTACACATGTGGATGGAAACATGGGTGAGCCAGATTTGTATTGGTTTGTGAGCATCCATGACATACTTAATGAAATACGATCCATTCATGTTGATTGCTCTATGGCAGAGTGTGTAGCTTCTCTACTTTAGAGATTTGTGTTGCATGTCATGGATATTCTTGTGCACAATTTATACGGGGATGATTGTCAGTGTTGGGATCCAGGTGGTGACAGGTTTGGCACGTCAGTTTGGTTGGATCCCAATGTGCTTCTTTACTACTCTCAACATGGGGAAAGTTATACCAGAGTGGTGCAAGGGAAGTCTACAGGTAATGTGTATGGCGGACTTCCATTCTAGTTATGGGATCCAAGAATTTCTATGTTTGGCAGATTTCTCTACAACGGGTTAGTTGTTTACAATGGTATCAGAGTGGTTTCCTGCCATCTTGTTGGGTGTATCAGAAATATTCTGAGTATGTCAATGGGTTACTACAAGATTGAAGGAAAAAACAGGGAAAACTATGAACGGGAAGCCAATCAACTTTTTGAGGACTATCAGAGCATGCTAGATGATTTTAAAATACAATACTCTTTTAATAGATATCTGAACTTTGTTGTTACTTTGAGTCCTAAAAAGATTGGTTTGGTAAAGTGTATTAGGAGGATGTTTAAGGAAAAAACTTCATTTAAAGGTGCAAAATTCAGTCATGGAAAATATGTTGCAATGGGCAACAAAATGAGTTTTCATTATGGTGCACCCATGGTTCAGTGCCTATTGATGGGCACAGTGTGAGCATGTATGATGGAACCTTCAAATCAGATAATGATGATGGTTCTACATTTATTCTCAATGACCAGGTTACAGGACCTCCTTAAATGAGCAAGAACCAAATGAGAAGACAAAATCTATGCTTTTCATGCAGAGGATTTGTTATTGGATGTTCTACATATTGATTTGGGATCTCGACACTCAGATGATAGGCCAGAGCATCCAATTGAGATTGCTTGAGGTCAAGCAATTTCGGGGAGGGCGGACAATAATGTCCCCTTTTGAGCTTCGGTCAGTATTTGACGAATTAACCTATCATTAGGTCCTCGTAGGCTAATATTGGTGATTAGAGGGCCTTGTAGGGGAGTTAATTGGTTCTCCAGTTGGCAGTGTTTCCTTCTCCGGTTTGTTGGCATATTTTGAGGTGATCATCTCCATGGGTTTCTGACTCCGTTTATGCATACTCACTATCTTTAGTAAGTTAGTGGGATGTTGGGGGCCAAAATCTAGATGGGCAGAGTGAGCAGTGGGTTAGCTTGTGGTGAAGTTAGAATTGATTAACGTTGATTAATGATGGAGTTATGGAATTTTAATTATTATTAAAGTATTACTTCAATAATAATTAATTATAAAAGTGCGTAATATTATAATGACTTATTTGACTTCATTATAAAAGTTTATTTAATGTTATAAAGTCAAGTTATAGAAGTCATTGGTTTTGGCGCTCACTTGAGAAATATGATATAAAGTAACAAAAGCATATAATTATATTATATTTAATGTTTAAACAACACTTGGGAAATCGTGCCATTTTGAGGAGGGTATAAAAAGCTTTTGAAAAGCTATATTCATTCATTCATTAAACTCTTGATAATTGCTTTGTTGCTTGGGGATTTGGAGAAGAAAACCAAGGATTTCCTTCAATTTGATCATGGAGAATGACAAATCTCTTTGATTTGAGCAGCCTACACGTGTGAGATAGCATCCAAGGCTTGCAGTTGTTTGGTGGCTTTGCTTTTGAAGTCACATTGTGTTTGATTGTAGTTGTTTCATCTACATTTTTCAGGGTTTTGAAGAGCAGATTTTTGTTCGTTGAAAGCATAATCAATGGAGATCATTTTAATTGCTGTTGCATATCATTAACCAGGCCATACTACTGTAGCAGCAGGCTGTACCAACCATTAATGTTGTGGCTGTAGCATCTTATGTTGGACGTGTAAGGTCTTAGACATAAATGCCTACCTTTTGGCATCAATTCTTCTACACTAAGGGACGGCCTGGCCATTGTTACCATTTCGCAGCAGTATGAAGGTGGATCTAGTCTGTGTGATTCTCTGCAAACATTCTCTCAGGGATACAACCTTGAATCTTAAAAGACCATTGAGGGAAGGAAAGATAGCAACCAAAACCTTAAAGTCTTTTCTCATGATGGCTAATACAGGTTTATTCAAAGTAGTATTTTCCTGCGTTGTAGACGGGGCTGTGACCCAAATACAACAATTATTTGAGATAGCTTTCGAAGGCGTGGATTCAACAATTCTAAAGGTCATAGGTTCCTAATGGTGGTTGGAGGGATGCATACATGATGGTTGAGTTTATGAAGTATTCTTCTCCAATGTGATTCAAGCTTTTGGAGAAAAGAGTTGGGTTGTAGTCTTGACTGCCTCACTGCTGCAATCAGATCTGAGGCCTAAAGCCATGAAATGCATCTCAAAGATTGCGAGTCTCCCAATTGGTGTATGTATTGCAAGAATTTTTGAAGCCAATGCAGTAAAACAAAAGAAAATTACTCGTGAAGTGCTAGAGCTTTATCGAGATGGACTGAATTGAAAGAACATGGTGACCTTTTCCCTTAGCCAATATGGGGACTTACTTGCTCCTACGCAAGCTGTCCGAGTAGCAAAGATGACTGAAGGAATCTATTTTGTGATGTCAGTAAGGACCCTATGAACTCTGTTCTTGCTCAATAGAGCGGCTATAATTGTCTGAAATGTTCTAATGAAAGGGTGCTACCCCCTTGGTATTAAAACAAGAAAAGTAACAATAATATTAAAATCTTTGATATGTTTTTAATTTTCAAAATTTTCCTTTTTAATATGGTATATTAATATTTACAATCTTTTTAGTTCAAGAAGTAATAATAAATATTATTTTAAGATGTTCTAACATTGAATGTTAGAATACAAATCTAATATAGATTTTAATTAAATTTTAACATTAAGCAATTTATATCAAGGTTACCCCAAGTTTCCGGGACGGGGACGACAGGGGGCGGCGGGACGAGTCCCCAAGTTTCCGATTTTTGAGGCCAAAATTAGGGACGGCAGGGGACGGCTATATAAAATATAGGGAAAATTTAAATATATAGGGAAAATTTAAAATATTCATATGAAAACATGGATAAAGCATACATAATATATGTTATAGAACCTTAACATATAGCATTTGTGTTCAATATTCTTTGTCAATACTCAATACACATTGAAAATTCAGAATTAACATACATGAATCATAATACAACCTCCAAGTTATACTTTATAAACTTATATCAAATTACATAAGGTTATTTCCAGCTCACAAATTGTTGCACTCAAGGAGTTTTGGGCATCAAATTGCCTTAATATTCAGCCTATTTCCAATTGTGAAGAACTGTTTAAAAAGGTCAAAATCCTAAGTCTTTGTCTCTAAAACCTGTTAGTGAACAGCAAGCAAATAAATTCAAGTTTACACACTTTTGGAATAAATTTTTGTTATTTTTATATATCTCTAATAGAGCATCAAATATTTATCTTGTGAGTGTTCCAAATATTGTGAAAGATATATGAAAATAATTTGAACGAACAACTCAAAAACCAAAAAACTGAAAACTATTATATATATGTAAATTTTATTTTTAAAATTTGTTTTGACATGGGGGACTACTGGGGGACGGCTAAGGCATCCCCTGGCTGTCCCTTGCCGTCCTCGGGACTGGTCAGCCGTCCCTCTTTTGGTCAACCCCGTCCCCCCATCCCCGAGACTTTTCCTGAGATTTCTACAAAAAGAGGGACGGTTCCCTGCCGTCCCCCAGTACCCGGGACGTTCCAGGAATGGGTACGGGGCATTTTTGGGGGGGACGCGTCCCTGGGTTTCCCTGATTTATATAGTATATACAAATTCCTTTATTTAAAGTCAACTGCATTTAATTTACATACTTAAATTTAAATTCATATTTAAGTACTTATGGAATATTACTAATTTTTTTATACATAAAAAAATTAATGAGTTACAGCTGATATTTTATCTGGTTCCTCTTGTACTTCATCTCGCTCTAGGAGTGTGGGTATTAGTTTTATCCAATCCAGTTATTCACTCTCTTCGAAGAATCTGGATGATGTGGAACCATAGTTACGAGACTCAGACTCGGGTTGGACTCGGCTAGGGTGACTCGACTTAGGACTCGGGGACTGGAGACTCGGACTCGACGTAGACTCGGCAAAATGAAAAAAAGTTGAAAAAACCCTAGAAATTTAGAGATTTTTAAGGATTTAAAACTTGTTTGAAGCACCCTTTATTGAATTCAACACAAATAAAAGCAAATTTGATCACATACACAAGTGTACAATGATCACATAAGTATAAAGTACACAAATTGTAGTTGCGTTGTTGAAGGAAATAGCATACTGAGATTTATAAAATTAGGCAAATGTATACAAAACTCATGGAATATGAAATCCATAACATCAAATGTTCCATACAAATATGAAATATCAAAACAATAGCTATAAGTCTATGACTCTATGGCATAGTGGAGCCAGCATCCTTCCTACGAAGGCGTCTAAGGGTCCTGGATGATGTTGCAGCTGCAACCATAGTCTCTGCCTGTGTCTAACTCTCCATGCCACTCTCACCAACAACAACTATGTCTCCTCGTGCTCTAGCCTCCTCCTCAGCCATGGCTACAACCTTAGCCTCTCTCTCTGCTTGGTCCACCCAATCAAGGTCCTCGTCACTAAAAATTGCATCTGTAGCCTCAGTGATCCACTCAAACTGCGGATCAACCTCCTCTAGATTGATTGGGGTGTTGTTGTGGTCAAAAAGCTTCCTGTATCTGAGCCGAAGGTTGTAATGAACATATATCAAGTCATTCATCCTCTCCACTGTCAATCTATTGTGCTTCTTGGAGTGTATGTGCTCAAACATACTCCAATTGCACTCACATCTAGATGAACTGCATGGCTGGCTGAATATACGAATGGCAATATTTTGCAGGTTCGGTGTATCAAAACCAAACATCTCCCACCATCTATTTGAGATGAGAAAAAGAAACAAAATCAATCTCATTTCAAGTTTCAAGTTCAAGTTCAACATTTAATAATAAATTACAATATAAAAAGATGAAAATTATGCCCTTAAATATATTTTACTTGGCAGTAATGTTGTCCTACTATCTTTGCACATTTGACGTGCAAAGAAGTCTCCTTCTGCCTAACTGAAGGCATCTATCTCGTGCCCTATCTATGTAGTAACATCGGGCAACATCCGCTCTATTGTCGAGTAGAGCCCACTAAGAATTTCTCTATTTGCATGGAAATGATGACGGAATTGGAAGGCCAGATTTAGGAAACATGCGGCTGCATGGATGGGCCTATGAAGTTGGTTTTGCCATCTCCTATCAATGATATCCCAAATGGGACGATAATTCTCCTCAACTGCACCATAGACTAATCTAATGGCCTCTTTGGCCCTATCCATGCCCTCATATATGTAGCCCATTGCGGGCTTCTCCCCATCTGCAACTTGTAGGAGAACTAGCAAGGGCTCAATAAACTGCAAAGTGCAAACATGTTTGACAAATAAGTGTGAACGAAAATAAACAAATAAAAGTAAGATATGATTAAAAATTAAAACATAATAAAGAATTAAATTTTACCTTCACAATCTCCTCCGCTTGTGTCCAAAACCCTTGCTCATCAAAAATGCAATCAGCCACAACAATCCCTACAGTGCTTGTAGAAAAGGATGAGGAAGACCACTCCTCACCAACAAACATGCGCCTTAAAGCTGCCTTTGACGGAATCAAGGATTGCAACGTGATAAAATTTGTTGCAAACCTAGTGATGCTAGGACGAGACAACTCCTTCAACCCCGTGTATTGCCTCATAAGGTTAAGCACCCATGTATGGTTGTATACAAATTTGCAAATGTTTTTTGCTGCATCCACACATGTTTTGATCCATGGGAGCTTGCCAAGATCCTCCATCATGAGGTCAATGCAATGGGCGGCACATGGAGTCCAAAATATAGTAAGGTGCCTCTTGATCAATAATCTACTAGCAACAACATAATTTGCTGCATTATCTATCACCACTTGCACTGCATTCTCTTCTCCCACATCAACTATCACCTCCTCTATAGCCTCACACAAGTATGCGGCATTTTTGAATTGGGTGGAAGCATCAATGGACTTCATGAAGACAGTGTCACCTGAAAAAATAAGCAAAACCAATTATTCAATAAATTAAAAAACATAAATCAGCCATATTAAATTATTAATCACTAAATCAAATTCAAATTTCAATGCATTGAGGGAAGTACAATTACCTCCGGAGGAAACTAGAAGTTAAGCAGTGTCCTATTTCTCCTATCGGTCCAACCATCAGTCATGATGGTGCAACCAATCCTTCTCCACTGCACGTGCTGCTCCTCTAATTGTGCTTTCACATCTGCCACCTTTTGAGTCAAAAGTGGGCCCTTTAATTCATCTTTAGTAGGGGCTTTGAACGCCGCCCCACATATGGTTATGGCATCAACCATGTTTTGCCAAAAAGGTGACCTAAAACATGTCATAAATAAATTAATAAGTTACTTACATAAGTATTTTAAAATGAAAGTTTTAAGTTTTTAACTATAAATTTGAATTCGATAATGAGATACATCTCTAAAATAATAAAATTTAAATATAAATTTTAAAACAATTAAACGAAAAAGAATTACTTGGCTACATGGAAGAGAATGGTGCAATAGTACCAAAAGTTTGCAATTGTCTTTTTTGCTGCATCATGTGCGTCCTTGTTCCAACCCATGCTCTCAAGCGACGGTTGGAAACCAGGAGTAGTGCGTGGTACAAAATATGAGTCCAGCCTAGATTTACGAACTCTAGGGCCAATGCTAATACTGCCACTACCTTTGGCAGTAGCAGCGCCACTAGCACTAGGAGTATGCATAGGCATAGCTGGTGCAGAAGCAGAAGCACTAGCACAAGCACTAGCACTAGGACGGTATGGAGGCATGGAAGAAACATCTCTAACAACACCAAGTCTGTGTCCAACTCCAACACTCACCAACTCCTGCTTCTGTCTCTTTTTCATTTCTTTTTGCATTTCAAAAGTTTCTAATTGCACCTGCACTTCACAAATAGCCTCAGGAGGTGCTATAGTGCAGCCCGCTGCATCATAGATGGGCATGCGTGCAATATGTTATTTTAATCTATTTATGCCTCCATGATATATTGTTTTGCAGTATTTCCATTTTGCTTCTCCTTTTTTCATTCCGAGAAAGATTTCAACATGTTTCCAAGCAGGATTTTTTCTGCTTGGGGTTTGAGACATTGTGAAAATAATAATATGGTTTGATTTGCAAATGAATGTGGCTGCAATTACAAGCAGGGTTTCTAAAATTATTTAAGTTGCAAGCAGGGTTTGTAAAAAAAAAATGCAAACTCCAAAAAACAATGATTTTACAAATTACAATGAATTATTTGTTAAAAAAACACAAAAAAAACCAATTAAAATCAAACTTACCTCTTAGATTTGGCTTGGAATGCAATGCAAACTCCTCCCAATCACTAGTAATGAGCTCTCAATGCACCTCCTTGCTGGTATGAAGCTTCCCAAATGATATATGACCCTGGATTTGTCTTCAACAGCTTGCTAGTTGCCCTCTCTTCTCCTCCTATTTTCTTCACAACTCTCTCTTCTCCTATTTTGCCAAATGAATGAAATGAGGTTGCTTTTAGGGTTGGGGAGATAATATAAGACAAAAAAAAAAACAAACTTAAACTTGAGTTTTATTTTTTTTATTGGCTTTTTAACTTGCTGTTGCCAGCTGCGTCCAGGGCTCGGGACTCTCCTGGAAGTGGCGAGTCCGGCCTGGACGCGGCTAGACTCGGTCGCGTCCGAGTCCGAGTCCGGGTCCGGGCTCCTAGGACTCGGCTAGGGGTGCTTGGCTCGAGACTCGCCGAGTCCGAGTCCGGGTCCGGGCTCCTAGGACTCGGCTAGGGGTGCTCGGCTCGAGACTCGCCGAGTCCTGGAGATTCCTGGCGAGTCCCGTTACAATGGGAAAGACCATGCATGGAAGCATGGCACATTGGGCGAGATCAAGGGCATGGTGAAATCCAATTTTTGCAGGTTTAGTATGAGAGGAGCTATTGATAGATTAAAATTCCACCTTGCTTGGATTGCTTGCCTAGATGTCAATTTGTGTACCCAAGTATTGAAAGAAGTGAGGAGACAAATTGATTTCCTACTTCTTTGTTATGAGGAGAAGAAAATTGAAAGGAAGAGGATTAGGGAATAGTGGCATGGAGGATGAATTCCACGCCCATCCTCAAATCATCATCTGGAGATTCTTTTATTGGGCCATAGATTTGGGATTCCTTCATTTAGGAAAGTTCTAACTGTTTAATTCTCCTCCAAATTTATTCATTCATCGTAGTGTTCTAGAGGCACAACCCACTTGAAGGTATCACTTGGAACCGAGAGAAACATCATGAAGCTAGGATGGGACCAACAAATTTTTGGTACTACAATAATGTCACTTAATGTGGCAAACAACCTGTATTAGGAAGGGTTGGTAAATGTATTGTTAGTTGGTGGTTCGGGTTTTAAGACTATAATTGCTAAGGATTTCATTGGTCCATTGCTAAAGTAAAAAAATACCTGGCTTGTAGTAGATGATTAGATGAAAGTATGGTGGAAAAAGGGTTGCAACATTTTATTAGATGGATGGATAGGTAGGAACAAGCCATTGATAAACTTTTTAGTGGCTTCAGGTGGCACATTGTTGTTCTTGATGTTCATAGATGCCTCACATGAAATCAAGAATGTTGAGACTTTGGGTGATTTGTTGGAGGGGGTGATCCAAGGGTTTGGGGTGAGGAATGTTGTCCAAATTATCAACGAGAATGCAATAACACATATAGCCATAAGGAGACTTATTTGGAAGAGGCATTCAACCATTCTTTTAGAGCCCTTGTGCTTCTCATTGATTGGATTTAAGACTTGAGGACATTGGGAAGGTTGGATGGATCAAAAGTGTGGCTGAAGACACTAGACACATTATCAAATTTATCGACAACCATACTTATGTCGTTAGTTTTATGAGAGAGCACACAAATGGCAAGAAGCTTGTGTGAGTGAGGGTGGCACAATTTTCCACAAACTTCATCACTTTGTAGAGAATACGTTTGTGAATGATGTCTCGATAGGCTTTCTATATTCCAAAAATCTAGAAGGGAAGAATGTTGGAAAGATAGTTTTTGATGAATTTTCTTCAAGAATGTAGAGATAATTGAGGTAAGTAACAATTACAAACCTAAGTTTTATAGAGAATATTATATTTGTTTTTTTCTTTTTTGGTTAAATTGTTTTTAAATTTTTTCAATTGTTTAGGTTACAAAGCTTTTGGTCATGGTTTTCTATTTGGTTGATTGGGAAAACATGCTGATGGGTCATCTCTATGAGGCCATAGATAGGGTCAAGGAGATTATTTTGCATTATGGCAGTAACAAAAGAAAATATGAAATCATTGGGTGCATAGATGAAAGAGCCAAGTCTACCAACCAATACATGCCATGGAATACTTCTTGAACCCTAAATTTATTTCTTTGACACATCTAAGGATGATTAGGAGGTCATGGAGGGCTGTTCTACATGCATCATGAGGATGACACCAGATGAAGGTCTCAAAAACTTAAATTCGGATGAATTGGAGGTCTACAAGGTTATGGAGAGGAGGTTTTTTTCTTCACCTTTAGCCATTCAAAGGGGGGGAAACCAACAACTAGGTAAAACAAATCACCTTTAATCACACTTGTCTGATAATTGCAATTTTAATTTTAGCTTAATACTAGAAGCTTGAAAGATTTAAGTTTTTAACTTTTACTTAATACATAATTTTTTAAATGTTTTATTTATAGATTTGTGTTGGAAGATTTATGACATTGCTGCACCAAATCTTTAGAGACTAGCTATTTGTGTTTTACTTTTGTCCTAGCTCTATAGTGTTTTTGAGAGTGAGCACAATTGAAGCTTATTTGAGAGGATTCACATCAAGAAGAGAAACAATTTGACCTAGGAGCACCTCAGTGAGCAAGTTTCTAGGGTGGGGATGGTCGGTGATAGGGAGATGTGATTCGGGGACAGATTTTTTTGAGGCCATTTTAGGGGATGGCAAGGGATGACAAAGGAGACCGCTGATAAAAAAAATGGGAAAAATTTAAAATATAGGGAAATTTCAAACATTCACATGATAACGTTGATAAGGCATTCATCATATATATTAGAGTTGAATTGGAGTTCACATGAGAGTCAAACAAACTAACAAAATTTATTTGCTTTCATTAAAGAAGACTCTTTCAACCAATGCTTGCCAATCTGCTTTTAACATTCAAGAAGACTTTTCTCCTAAACCTTCTCACATTCTCTTAGATCAATCTTTTGATTCTCCTCATAAATGGCAAAATGAAGTCACTTTCTATTGAATTCTACTCGATCACTCACTAATATCTTCCTTTTTCTAGGGTCATGGTGCTTGATACATGCACGAATTAATTCTTGACCTTAAATGGAGATGGGAAAAAGGCTGCTTCATGAGTTTGCTATTCCATAGCCTTTTTGCTATTTTACTTGTTTGTCTTCTCCAATTCCAATTCTTGCACTTTGACATGTTCTATACCAGTCTTTGATTTTAGAGTATTCTATCACCAAAACTATTATAGTATCCACAGTTTGAAAATGAAATTGCATGTTTGAAACCCTAGGATATATGAAGAGTTGCTATTTTCCTTTTTTGTATATGAAGTGATCAAATTGTTGAGCAAACCCTTCCATGACTGTCAGCAAACTGATGTAGGGAATGCTGCTGTCCAATGTTTATCTCAGTAACAAAGACAGAAAAATACTTACTCAAATTCAACGACATGACTGCTATTATAATGGATGATATCTTGCTTTGGAATGACTGAAAATCTGCTGAAATAGTGACGAAAAAACATTAAAATAAATTTTAATTGATTTTGGGCTTTTAAAAAAAATCAGTGTTTTTATGTGGGTAGAGTCAGCCATCCTCAGGAGAGTCAGCCATCCTTGGGACAGTCAGGGGATGTCCTTGACATCCTTGGTTGTCTTTGGGATGCTCGGCTATCTCCACGAAGTCCTTGCATTTTCGGGATGATAGGACTTTTTTTATTGGGAATAGCAGGGGATCATTTCTGAGGAGTACCTTCATATGCAGAATGTCCCCAGTATGGGTACAAGGCAAAAAATCTTGTGGTGTAGATCTAATGTTCTCCGGTGAAGATCATGTTGAATTGGAGAGAGAAGCAGCAGAACCAAACATACTTTAGGAATTATTCACTTCTCATGATAATTGAGGTTTACAATGTTGAAGGTCATTATAGGTGATTTTTGTTGTGCATATGAATAATGATACAAGGAAGAAGAAAGTGTTGAGCAGGTTAGAGATGGAAAAATGAATTGACATTGGTGGTGGTTGATGGTATAAAATCATAAATGTTTTCAGATTGTGATTAATCACAAGAAATTGCTGCTTTCTCTGCTTGGCAGTATTTTTAAGGAAATCATGATGTTTTGTTAAAAACGGTGGACACAAGTTTTGACCAATTTAATTGGTAAAATTTTTTTGCAATTTTTTACCAATCAAATTGCTATTTTCTGCTATATAATGAATTATGTTTTTCTTCATTCTTGCCTGATTTCTTTTTTCTTTTTTAGACTGTAGAAATCGGTCAGGTATCCGTCCCCCTATAAGCTGTAGTGCGCCTGGTAAACTTTTTTCACGTGACCGGTGGCGTTGATGTGACACACTCTCCGGTACCACGGGTTCGGGGGGAGACTAGACCTTGTGACCTCTTGCTTGCAATAGGATGCTTTAGCCAATTGAGCTAGGCCCCCCGCCCCGCCTGATTTCTTTTTGGATCTTCTATATGCTTTTTGATTCTTTTTGATTTTTTAGTCTTTTATTATGCCCTAACACTAAATTGTAATTCTTTTAAAGTTTAGGGTTAGGGTTAGGTTTTTAATGCTTTCATATGTCCTAATCAAATTAGGACAGATATGAACATTGGAGCTTTATCGTCATTACCTGCAGCCTCCTAGTAGGTCATACTTTGTAGTAGCTAGCCTCATTGGCTCCGTCCACTTTGTGTCAATTTGTAGTTTGTAGGCTGATTCTGTATTTTGGTGAGTGTAATTGATTTTTAGATTTCAACTTCAAAGTTGAATGTAGTAATGCACTATGCGGTGTGCATTGTAATAATCAATCTCAAAATTAATTAGAAAATTCCATATTGCATAACTCATGGTGTACATTCTTGTTTACTTTTTACACACACATTCTCTCTATGTAATGTCCCCTTTGGGGATATTCCTCGTTTTTGCCCTAAAACCACAATTCCAATTAAAATAAAAAAATTTAATATATTTAAGAGTATAAATTTATCAATTGAAATGCCCTTTATAATATAAATCTTGGTTTAGGTCCTACACACAATATTAGTCACTAGAAATTGACATTAATTCATAAGCCATGATAACATCTATTTTTACTAACATTAGTAGGCATAATGATATCATATAAACATTGTTCATATTGAAATCCAATTAAAGCAATAGCCATTCCAAAGTATATTCCTATAATAGTCTCATTAGGAAGTCATTTGAAATGTTTGCAAACCACAATCTCAAGGTTGGTCGCCCTTGTGTTTTGAGAGCATAGAAGGTGGGTCACCCTTCAATCTTGTAGTTCACCTTGGAGGCTGTCCGTCCTCCATCAAGCTTGGAAGTACGGAAGGATTTCTGGTCCATTCCACCCCCAACCCAAGAGCATGGAAGGCTGGTCGTCCTTCATCTCTCGTGAACTCGGAAGGTTGGCCTGCCTTCCTATTTGCAATCTTTTTCTCCTAAATTCAAAATGGATTATCATATATATATATATATATATCAGACAAAAGGTGGTAACATAATGATTCAAATGAATCACCGGAGAAGAAGTTGGGATCTCGGTAAGGCGACCCAACTTGATTCCCCGATGTGTTGAATCCGCAGAAACTGAAAACCCGCCGACCCACTGACTTCAAAAGGTTAAGGTTGATGCTGATAGATCTGATCTATATAATAGCTATGGGGTAGGGGTACTCGATTGACTTGGAACACAGTCAATTCCATATATATATACATATATAACTTACTTCCTAATTATATTTAAAACTTAAAACCTACTTCTAATGTTTATTCCAATAGATCTCTTATTATTTCAAATCCTTATCATGTCTTGGATGATTGATGTCTTAGTTATTGATATTTGAATGATCATTGTCTTAATGATTGACATTTGAATGATTTGAAGCTAGAAGGGTTGATGCTTGAATGATGGAAGTTTGTATGTTTGATTGATTGAATGAATTGATAATTTATGATGATGATTTGCTGATTGATTGTTTGCTTGATTTGATAATTCATGATCGATTTGATGGATTCATGAGTGATGATTGAATGAGTGCTGATTTGATGCATTGGTGAGTGATGATTGATAAGTGATCCTTGAATGCTTGGAATGACTTCTCCTTTATACTTTATTGGTGAAAGAGTCACCATTTTTCATAAGAATTGAGTCTCCACCCTTCATTGCTGCCTTTTTGAGAATAATAAATTATTTTTCCAAATTGATCTCTCTTGCATGTCCTCCTCAAATGAAACCTTCTCCCCTTTATATCTTCCAATGTAAGGGAGAAGTCTCATCTCTTCATCATGTCTGCTCTTTGCGAGAGTCACAACCTTTCACAATTACCACCCTTTGAAAGAGTACAACCCTACACAATTTCTGCCCTTTGAAAGAGTACAACCCATCATAATTTCTGCCCTTTGAAAGAGTTACTTCCTTATTTTCTTCCCATTAAGCCCTCCTTGATTCATATGGTCACTTTTTTTTTTCCCTTTTCTTTTTCAAATGAACTCTTCTCCCTTTTATATCTCATGTTTGAGGGAGTCACAACTCTTTATTTCATGCCTTTTGACCATTCATTAAACTTAATTAAACTTTAATTATATTATATTTTATTTTTACTTTTTTTTAATATTTTAATTTAATTATTATTATTATTTATTATTAAATCCTATTTCAAAAAGGGGACATTACAGTCCGCCCTGCTCAAGGTAGATTGCTTGTCCTCAGCAATTTTAATGTGGAATAATCATGGATAGAGTGTTCAAGGTGACTCCAAATAGGAAAAGGCTTGGTGTATGCAACTTCTAACTTTTCTTTTATGAGGATCTATCTTACAAGTCCACTTCCTCTGTGCTACTTTGATATTATCTCAAGTTTCAAATTTGAATCAGGATTTGTTTTTGCCTTTACTTCAAAATTGAGGTATCCTAATAATTAAAGATAAGCTTTCTCTCGTCCTTAGAGAGGAAGGACGAAAGGTCATCAACCAAAGAAATTGATTTCTGTTTTAGCATCACTTGTATTGGCAAAGGACCCATTTGGTAGATCTAGCATTTGCGCAATAACACGGATATCTCTCTGAGTCAAAGCAAAGGCGAGCTTTCCACATATTAAGATGAGGATTAGAAGCATGACACACATCTATGATCTCAATGGTGATGTTTTCTAGTAGTGCTGGTCTTCCTCCCCCCTTAACCAAGATGCAAAACATAGGAACATTACAGTGATGCACTGTAGATGATATAATATGTCTTAGTATAAACTAATTTCCTTATTTTGTATGAACTTATGTGCACCAATGTGAGTTTTGTGGGATGGTTATTCAAGGTTCCTTCCAATGAATACCATTGTATCAAGGCAAACTTAGATGGGCATAATACTATTTTGGATCAAGAACATTGTTTGATAGCAAAAGAAATGCCTTGTCCATAGACGTGTTACAGTTTCTTTATTGATGATAGACCATACATGGGATAGCTATGTTATGTATAGCAGGTAAGAGTATACCCTAGGGTGAAATGGTAATGCTTAGCTATACATCATAAAATGTAGACCTTATGATGCTAGGAATACATTTACTGAATCCTAATTGTTTGTGTGATAGTTGTACCTTAACACAATTGAAAATGTTATGAGTTTGATTGTTTAATATTCATAAGAAGCTCGACATAGTGACAGATCATGTACAATCATGTTCTGTACTTAATTAGGTTTTAATACTTGTTTCAATCTTGATTTTGAGGTTACTCAGCTCTCTTGGCACATGATGGTGGCGAGGTGAATCCATTGGAGAGATTCATTCATTTTGGACTTATAATCCTAAGATTTAAAATGAAAATATGGCATACATTCAACTCTCATATAGTGCAGTTCACACTTCATATTTATGCTTGTGTTTATTATTAAGAGGGGAAGTATAACCTTTGTATTAAAATTAATAAGAGAATGATGGACGTCAAATCTCAATTGTCATGTCAAATTGCTATAAAAGATCTTGGTGTCACAAACTTTAATTCAGTTATGGAAATTGTAAATGGTTGTTTATACTGAAAACTCTAGTTGGATTAGAAAAAAAAATATGTTGAGAGGATATTGCAAGGGTTGAAAGTGCACAAATGCAAACTTGTTAATGTTCCTGTTTCTGTTGGTTTAAATTTATATGTAGAAAATAACAATTCCAACAAATGCAATTTATTTACAAATAGAATTCTATAAAATTACATAATTGCAATACAATTCAGAGAAAATCTTAATTAAGTAACATTAAAGCATTAATATCAAGGATCTATGATCATATACAAATAATCTCTGTTGAAATCAAAATATCCTAAATTCATTTGTATCTATTTCATAGCTTATTTCTAATAGCCAACCATAGTAGGCATCTGATGGAAAAGCTTGATAGGATGCCAGGAGATTGTCCTCCTCAACCAAGCCCAAGGGCATGGAATGGACCTCCAAGTCATTCGGCCCCTTGGCCCACAAGTATGGCAGGACCTCTAGTCCATCCATCTTGGGGTTTGCATATTTGATGGGGGAACTGACATGCTACATCTTCCTACCAAACATTTCACATTGATTCCAAACGTCAATAACTTAATTTCTACAACATATATATATATATATATATATTCTAAAATTATTCTTCAATTTGATTTTTGAATTCTTTCAATTGCTTATTGATGTCTAATTTATGCCCTGGTCTACACCAGATCAAACATTGTGATATATAAAAAAGAAAACCAGGGAAGGAACTTTGAACTGAAAATATGGTCTTTAAATATTTCCACAGAAGTTTGGATCATGCAATCTGCTAACAAGAAAGACCTGAGATGAACAGATTAGAAGATGTATAGGGTTTTGTTAAAGCCAACTAGGCTAGAGATATTGATTTCCCAAGATTTACAAGTGGTTATGTGTTTGTATTATGATGCATGATGACTGTCATAAGCTTAATGTTTATAGGCTACATGACTGTACACTGTCATTTATGGTGAACCTCATATGTTATTTATCTGTACCTTCATAAGGATGTCATTGCATTTTGATACTTATCCACTATTCCTTGACATGTATAGGGTCTGTGAGGTGTATTCATATCTCATGTTTCTCATGGTTATTCATAAAGGAACACATCCTATACTTTTCTGCATACCTATTGCTACTGTCCTAGTTGGTCTGTGAACAACACTTTATCCTCTTTTCATTGCTTCATACCTTCTCTATTATACTTGGAGATCACTGTCCTCTTCAACAGTGAACATTATTGCCATGCCATGAGTCTTGGCTCTCTTGGTTTTCATTTTACTTTTTGTCACTTTAAAACATAATAACACTATCATTTATTGACCTCTACTAACCCGTGGGGTATTAAGCCCCCTCATACCTTGCCATGGTGAAAGATACCCTCTCAATTTTTTCTTGATTTTCAATGACAATTACAGTGTAATCATGCACCTGTTAAGATTAGCTTCAAACCAAAACGATGCGGAAAGAACTCTAACCAAGAATGCGCCCTAAAACCACTTAAGGAGGAGGGGCGGGCATATGGTCAGAGGATCCCTAGGATCTACTTAATCAATAACTGAAATGATTACAATTGAATGAGAGGAATTAAAGTCAACACCAAGAATGTGCACACAAGATCCTTTAGAAGGCGAGGTGCTAACATATGGCGGAGTGCTAATTACAAATTGAAAAGAACTTAGGCGGATAACCAGTCATGAGAGAATTTCCACTCTTCCACCAAAACAGCGAGGGGAAAGAAAATACAAATAAACAATTCATCTGCTGCGGCGGGCATCCACTAAGGAGTGGGGATTCACCACATGACAGTGGGTACAAGATAGATTAAAATATTCATTCTCCACACTGGCAGTATACCATCCAAGGGTGCTTAATGTGAATTAAATGAAATAATTGCAGCAATAAGGGATTGGAACAGTACTACTGTTTACAGTCTTACAAAATGAAGAAGAGCTGCAAAATTACATTAGATTACAATAGCTATGAAGCACATTGAAACTGGAAGATCCCACATCAGATATCTATCCAACTTATTGAAGAGAGAACTGAAAACTCAAACTTAACAAGTCTGATATAAAAATCAGCAAACTGAAAATGAATTACTAGCAAATTGTAGCACACCAAAATGTTCATAACTTCATCATATCATCACCAATTGACATGGAATCGTTTGCAGCAGCTTCTAGGAGTAAAGACACCCCTATTCGAACACACAAACTGCACCAAAGTCTCCAAATTTAATAATGCACGCATCCCAATGTCATTTTGGAAAGTACGACTTCAAGAGGGGCGATTTTTTCATAAAAAATTAGAAACTCATTAAAAATCTGAAACCTCTTGGAGAGGGTCGCCCAAGGTTTAGGAACACATAGGTAAAATACCCATATCAGAAATAAATGCAAGAAATATTAAAATAATGTTATTTATTTATTTATTAATGCTCAAATATGTAATTTATTGTATTTTATATTGATAAGATCGTCTCCGATCTTATCTGAAGTTTCTTTTTAGAAACTTTCTGTTCTTGTATATTTTGTAAATTATTTAATGAGCTCTTTGCTCATTTGTTAATACATCAATTATTTTACCAATTACTTGTGTAATATGGATTCAGAGCACAGGAAAAATAATTCTTTCGAAAAATTTATAATTTCGTTTTGAAATTATTTTGCTTTGAAATTTTTCGAAATTATTTTGTTTAATTTTCTGGCGCCTCTCTTTCTCTTCTAAAACTCGTGATTTTTTAAGAAAACGTGTTGAAATTCGCGTCTATCTTCTGTGAAAAGAAAATCACAATCTGATTAAGGAGACTTTGCAAAAATCGTGGCTAAGGGTTTTCTTAGCACGCGATTTGGATTATTCTTCTTACTCGCGACTTCTGTGTTTTTCTCTAGCTGCGTGAGAAGTAATTTGGGCGCTTTTTTCTTGTGGGTCGACTTATTTTTGAACGTGATCTTCAGGCTGCACGTTTTTCCTTTTGAACGCGTTTTTTCTTGTTGTTTATACATGCGTTTTTTGGGCGTTTCTCTTAAACACGTGTACTTCTGCCTGATTGAAGTCTTGCTAGCTGATTCACTCTAGTTTTTGCTCGAAATCTGTGATTTTTGAAGACGTTTTTTCAGTATCTTCTGAAAACGTGACCCGCGCCTAGGATTTTGAGATTATCTCCTGTGATCAAAGTTAGAAATTTTTTCTAATTCCAGATTCCTTTTGGGTTTTTCGAGAGCTCAACTGGGTTGGTCTTGAATTTTTCTGGGTGCATTGTTTTCTGTGCCTCAAATTTTGTGCCATTCATACATTGTACCTTCTGCAATTTTGTACCAGAATCTACCTCTGTTTTTGCATTGGAACTCGTGTCTCAAGTTTTGTGCATTCATCCTCTTTTCAGTACCTCCTTTTTCGTGCCTCGAAAAGCGTAAAGATGGCGAGTTTGACCAACATTATGTTGGAAGGCAGCCAAAGATTCAACGACATAAATTATAACACCTGGAAGCAGCGGATGATGACCATCTTTGAATACCGTTGCCTTGATCAGATGATTCTGGGCAATGTTACTCGACCCACCACTACAGACAAAGCCTAGGAAAAGTTCAATGAGCAGAATCGTGAAGCGATGATGCTTATCAAACTTTCAGTAACTAATGATCAGCGACCTCAGATTCCTCTTGGCAAATCAGGGAAGGAGATGTGGGATCACTTGAAGGGTTTGCATGAAACCTCTGACAAAAGCCATGCTTTTTTCTTGAAAAACATGTTGTTTTCTATTGTCATGGATGAGAAAACAACACTGTAGGCACACTTGAACAAAATCCAAGAGATCCGAGATCAACTGGAGGCTATTGGTCGGAAAATGGAGGAAGAAGACATGGTCGTGATCACTCTTGAAAAGCCTACCTAAGTCTTATGAACATTTCATAGAGACTCAATTTAATGAGCTCTTTGCTCATTTGTTAATACATTAATTATTTTACCAATTACCTGTGTAATAAGAAAAGAACTGCAAGTAAAATCAACCTTCATCCATGGCTGCACTAGCAACTCAAAATCTGGAAAAAACTCCAAAATCTTCAATCTATGAGACTCAATCTGCTAGTCTGGATGAGAAGCAACAATAAGACCAACTAGGTGTTATTTTTCAAACACGAAATTGGATTGGAGCTAGGAGGTAAGCATCCCTCGAAGTGAAAACCAAGTTGTCATATTGACAGCATAACATTAGCATAAGTTCATGGATGATAAGAGTTGGAGCAAAACTTCTCTTTTATAGAAAAAGAGGTGACTTTTCAAATTCCCAAAACTACTCCAAGAATGGGATGCCAAAAGTTCCCTTTTTGAAATATTTTAAAATTCATAAATAATAAATCCCTCTTAGAATGGCGTCCACTTCAAGGCATAAATGAACTTTATTAAATGTTTTCTATTTCCTTCATGAAGGCGTCCCCCTTCATGGCCACCTTTTAAACACAACTTAAAGTTAATGTGTTAGGCCAAGGGGTCAACTTGAAATTAAAACATTAATGCCTTGAAATATATTATTTCACCAAAATGCTTTTAAAAAGCCAAAAAATCAAACCCCAACAACTACTCCAACTGAAGATGACTTACTGAAGTGCTGACAACTGTTCACTGCCAATAATAGAAATTACTAAAAATAGTAAATTTCGGGAAATACCAGAAGACCTCCAAACAAAGAAACCCTGATTTCACCTCAACGAGCCTACGGGCTTCTGGAATAGGCTGAAGATCACAGAAGAGCATATGGCTAAAAATGGGGATATTACAATCAGCCCTTCCCAAAATTGCTTGTCCTCAAGCAATGCCACAACACTCCAAACTGATCCCATCAAACACATAGGATCCCGAGGTCCCATGTCCATCTTTGAAAAACCCCACCATGTTGATGCTGCTCCACTCTGATCAAACCAATGAGGTCATTGCATCGGAACTGCACAAACCATCCTTGTAATCTCAAAGAGATGATATGCCAGAAATTCAAACTGAAAAACATGGAAGGAGTGGAATAAAAATCTATTAGCATTTCATGCCCAATAAACTTTGAGAAATTAACATCCGCAATGACAATGTTAATCACCATTCTGAAAACAATGAAGAATAATCTAAGCAACTCAAAAATATTCTCATCAACATAACTCCTCAAAGCATCAAACCGAATCATAACAACAAATGTGTCTCCATCATAGGCAATTGCAAAGGGAAAAACAACTCTTTGCAAAGTCATAGCAGCCGTATCCTCAAAACTCCATAAAGATGTATAATGGCTCCTCTGAATAATTTTGACATATTCAAGAAAATTTATGAAAACTTCCACCAATCTCTCCCCCAAAGTCTCAAAAAGTTGAACCAAATCGAGCAAAGGTTTGCTGCCCCAAACACTAGTGCAAGAGATTGAACAAAGATGATCACTGAAAAAGAATTTGAACATCATCCAAATTGATCCGAATCACAATGAAACATCATTTCCCACTTTAGAGGCCATAAACCCTCATTGAAAAGAGATTGCGAAGAGAAAAAATGAGTGTACCAGCTGCCCATGAGGTCTGAAATAAACCAATTAAAGTTTGATTTCAGGAAAGTCAGCATATAAGGAGTTGAACAACTGTTGCAACTTTGGAAAACAGTGTTCATAATATGACAACTGTTCATGCCCAAGGCTGAAAATATTCCTTCAAGGAACTCCAACCCATTATTAAACCATCTTTTGTTCGAAGCATCTCTCCAATCCATCAATGGATGAACCAAAGGAACCATCAAATGTTTGGTAAAAATGGGGGTAGCATCATAAGACTCTGAAAATTGGATCCTTATCTCTCCAAAGATTCTTCTTTCTACTTGTAACAATCTCCACCAAACCATGTTGAGGATACTAATCATGGATACCCAACTGAAAATATTCTCCAATGCACCGGAAAGAGTACACAACACTTCTCCAAGTGCTAATCAAAGCAAACTGCAAATTCAAGAAGTTAGTGTCTTCTTTGATAAACCCATGTAGCCCATCCATGAAAACATCAACATCAGTGGAGCACAGAACAAATGTTGTCCTCAATTCCCATTCCCCCAAAGGACTAGGATGAGTCAAAACACCACTCAACCCAAGAGATGGATTATCAAGATCGTAAATAATCTGTTTTGGTCGATCTTTCTCCCGAACTTCATGACTAATAAGTCTGGAATCTTCACTCTTTGTTGCTGCAGTGAAGTTACCAGCAGCTACCAAGACTTGTTTTGTTGACACCTTGAAGCCAACAATGAAGAAATCTCCTTGAGTCCACACTTCCCATGTGAAGAATTCATCCTTGAATCCACTTATGCTTTCATTATCAAAATGCCCTTGATGATTACTACTCACAAAACATGGCACACCCTCATAGAAAATATCTATCACCTTATGATTATCCAAATCATGTGAAGATGATGGCTGTTGTCCTCAACAATACTTTCTACATCCCTTTCATTGGTGTCTTCATAGAATTCAAGCTCTTCTTCTTCATCTACTTGAGGATGTCCATCATTAGTTGCTGATCCATAGAATGTAACGTGATGAATACCGCAAACATTACCAATCACTTCATTTACCACATGGCTGCAAGTTATTACTTCTTGTGGCAAATCTTCTTCCCTACTCAAAAGTTCACACTCTTGATATACCTTCCAAATACCATCATCTTCATGAATCTCCTTAGTATTAAGCAAGGTTTCATCATTTTGGAGTTCATTTATACCTTCAACTAATTGCTTGATCTCCACAATCCTTATATTAGCTTCTTGTCCCTCAAGTGTGGCTGCAATAGGTGTTTGATTTTCTGCTTTGCATAAAGAATGATGAACTAAGGTCAGATCAAGACAGAGCCTATCAACCTCTTTCTCCTTCTCTTGGTAAGCATCATAAGTCTCCTCTGCAAACTTAATGACATCCCTATCTGTGAGCAAGTGCAAATAATCTGACTTAATGGATTCCAATGCTTCTTTGATGGTTTGCATCTTGGAAAGAGTGTCTCCATCCTTAACTCCATTTTGTCTTTCTTCAAACTGGAATTTCCAGTAGAGTTCTTCAATACAATTGTGGGTGCTATCAATTCTTGATAACACTTTAACCATTTTCTCTTCTTAAACCAATAAGTTATCCTTCAAAACTTGCAGCTCTTTAGGCCCTTGATCACAATCAACAAAGAAGCTTTGCTTATCAAACAACAACTTTTCTGATTTATTTTTATTGACATGATTTTCAAAATCAGCCTCCTTCCCATCCTTTTCACTGCATAACTCCTGAATAGAGGGCTTGTCAGCAATATCTTCAGGCAATGGATCATCAAAAGATTCCATTACTTGCTCCCCTAAGCATTTCGGTATCAAAACACCTGGATCCCATGGTCTCATGAATTCCTGATTGTAATGATCAATAGGGAAGAACTCACCATACTTCTCTTGGACTGTTGACTCTTTGAATGAGTCACTCCTCTTTCCCCTTAAACTGATGTCTTCATTTATAACTCTTTCCACGGGCGTAGTTTGATAATCAAACCCAATACTATCCATGTCACTATCATTGTATTGGAAAAAAGAATCATCAAAGCTGGTTGCTTTGAAAATATCATCATTCTCTACTTCAATGGACCTTCCATGAATAGGTATGTTATTGATTTCATCATTAGTAGCCCCACACATAACAAAGAAATCTTCTTGGTTACTTGTTATGAACTCTTCATTAACTGCATTTTCTTCAAATAAATCATTTTGAAGGTCTACCATACATTCCTCTTGATTAATGAAATCTTCTTTTTCATACAACAACTCTCTAGGTTCATCTCTTCCCTTTTCAACATGTTCTTTATTTGAAAAGTCAAGTGAGCCAATTTGATAGTCTCCATGCTCTCCTGAAACTATGGTTGCTTCTTGACCCTCTTCTGTTGAATACATGGTCAAATGCACACTTGTAGATTCTTCTTGAGATTTTGCTACCAAATCCACGGGATGCCAAATTTCAATCTTTTCTTTGGTGAAGGAATTCTCCACATTATTTTGAATTGTCTTCATTAAAAGGGGCTTCAATTTCTCCTCACATTGATTGAACAAATCATGTAACAACAAATCAGCAATAGGAGAAAGTTTTTCTTTTTGTTCACTCCAAGTGGATATGAAAAGGTAGTAGATCAAGTAATCAATCTGATTATGCATTTTCAAGTCAATCAGCAAGTTACTTGTCTTGAGATCTGAAAATGTCTTCAAGAGAGCAACTCTTCTAAGAAATTGACTGCTATAGGTTTCATCAAGATCTTGGAAACTTTCAACAATCTTATGAAGAATCTTCTTCATAATTTCATCTTCATAAGGCATCAATGGTGCTACAATCCTTATAACTTCACTAAAGCATGAAGTAACAACCAAACTTATTTCTTCCTTTGGATGCCCTATCTAATAGGGGTGAATCAAAGTAGTTACTGCTGGAGATAATGCCTTATTCAAAAATTCAGTAGGAGATTGTTGGACTTGGCTCAAACGATATTCCAACTCAGACAATATACTCACTTCGTCACCTCTTGTCTTACATTCTTCATTGAGCCTTGCACCTGCAATAGAAAGTGACCTTGCCAATCTTCTTTCCTCTTCAGAAGCCATAATCACATCTGACTTCTCACAGTTCTGGGAGCTTAGATAACGTAACATCTTCGGTACTTCTAAAATTTGAAACTGAATTCAGTTCTAACCTCTCGTTTATAATCTGATTTTTCTGTCACTCTTCTAACAACTGAGCTCCATTTTTCACAGGAGGGCAGGAAAACAAGCTCTGATACCACTAAAAGATACCCTCTCAATTTTTTCTTGATTTTCAATGACAATTACTATGTAATTATGCACCCGTTAAGGTTAGCTTCAAACCAAAACGATGCGGAAAAAAACTCTAACCAAGAATGCGCCCTAAAACCACTTAAGGAGGAGGGGCGGGCATATGGTCAGAGGATCCCTAGGATCTACTTAATCAATAACTGAAATGATTACAATTGAATGAGAGGAATTAAAGTCAACATCAAGAATGTGCACACAAGATCCTTTAGAAGGCGAGGTGCTAACATATGGCGGAGTGCTAATTACAAATTGAAAAGAACTTAGGCGGTTGACCAGCCATGAGAGAATTTCCACTCTTCCACCAAAACAGTGGGGGAAAGAAAATACAAATAGCGACGGGCATCCACTAAGGAGTGGGGATTCACCACATGACAGTGGGTACAAGATAGATTAAAACATTCATTCTCCACATTGGCGGAATACCATCCAGGGGTGCTTAATGTGAATTAAATGAAATAATTGCAGCAATAAGGGACTGGAACAGTACTACTGTTTACAGTCTTACAAAATGAAGAAGAGCTGCAAAATTACATTAGAATTACAATAGCTATGAAGCACATTGAAAATTGATGATCCCACGTTAGATATCTATTCAACTTATTGAAGAGAGAACTGAAAACTCAAACTAAACAAGTCTGATATAAAAATCAGCAAACTGAAAATGAATTACCAGCAAACTGTAGCACACCAAAATGTTCATAACTTCATAATATCATCACCAATTGACATGGAATCGCTTGCAGTAGCTTTTAAGAGTAAAGGTGCCCCTATTCAAACACACAAACTGCACCAAAGTCTCCACATTTAATAATGCACGCATCCCAATGTCATTTTGGAAAGTACGGCCTTCAAAATGTTAAATTAATCAAATCAGTCAGATCAGATTCAGGATGATGAACTGTGATTGTTAAGTAGATGTGAAAACTATGTCTTTAATTTTCTATATTAGGAAAACTACGTCTGAAATTCTTCTCTTCCTGTGAATGCTCAATTGCAGAACATTTATTAATTTTCGATATTCTGCTTTGAGGGTTCGAACTCTATTAAATATAGAGAGGGGGAATCACGTCCCAAGTTAAGAGAGACACGTCTTTAGGAAGACGCGTCTCATGAGAGACATGTCTCACGAGACGTGTCTCTCATGGGACGTGTCTAAGTTAGTGTCCCTTAACATTTAGTCAACCGAACTTAATCAATTAGCAATGGCGATCATATTAAGTTCGATGTGTTTTATATATATGAATTATATCCTCAAAACTATATTTCGAACTATGCTTGGATAAAGCGGTCTGATATAAATGATGATGATGCATAAATGCAATCATCATTTATATCTGACCGAAGCTATCTATCTTCAACAATCCCTCTTACCTAGGGAAGATAACTTCAACCAAGTGTATAGTGATATCAGATGATATGGAACTGCTTCTTAACGTGTCAAGTCACATGACATTCTTCATAACACATTTTCATTATGGTATGTGCACTAACATCAAGTCTCATGATGTCTACCATAATAATTCATGGCACATCCACGGATATATTTATCCACCATGATTATCTCATAAGGATCATAATGATCTTCAATTGATATCAAGTCTCATGATATCTATCAAAATGTCCACGAGATACTATCATGACATATCCACAGATATCAAGTCACATGATATCTATCATGATAGTTCAACTAATCATTGTAGAGTTGTCACTTTACAATGTCAAATACAAGTGTTCATTATTAGAAAGATCGTCACCTTTGAATAATGTACACAGGGGGAGAGAGGGCCCATAAAGTCATGGAGTCACACACATGACAAAAGAGTTTACACATTAAGCATCTTTTATATACATTAGTACAACATAAACAATTTGAATTTCAATCTCAATAACAAATTACATTTCAACCATACCAAGTTTCTTCCTAAAGTGTTCAACTTTAACTCTGGAGAGAGGTTTGGTGAGAATGTCTGTTGCTTGATCATTTGTACTAATGTACTCCAACTGGATCACATTCCTTTCTACCATGTCTCTCACATAGTGGTAAGGGATCTCTATATGCTTAGATCTATCATGGAATACTGGATTTACTGAAAGCTTGATGCAACTCTGATTATCAGAATGGATAATAGTAGGATTTAGGGGCTCACCAAATAATCCCACAAGCAATTTCCAGAGCCATATTGCTTCTCTTGCCCCCATAGAGGCTGCAATATATTCAAGTTTTGTCAAACTTTGTGCCACTGAAGACTGTTTTCTACTGATCCAAGAGATCATAGCCCATCCTAAATTGAAGCAACATCCTGATGTGCTTTTCCGATCGGTTACACTTCCAGCCCAATTTGAATCAGAGTATCCATGTAAATCTAGTTGGACATTTCTGTATTTAAGACCATATCCAATAGAACCTTGAAGGTATCTCAATATGTGTTTCACAGCAACAAGGTGAATTTCGTTTGGCTCACACATGAACTGGCTTAGGGCATTTATTGCATAGCAGATATTAGGTCTGGTGTTAATTAAGTACATTAATGATCCAATTATCTGTCTATAGAGAGTAGGATCTGCAAATTTTGATTTTGTTGCTGCTTCTTTCAATTTGTGTAAATTGGTTTCCATAGGTGTAGACATGGGTCTACAGTCTAACATCCCAAATCTTTTCAAAATATCAATTGTATACTTTCCTTGATTTAGGATGATGCCATCTGATTTTTGCCAGACTTCTAACCCCAGGAAGTAATGTAAAATGCCCAAGTCTTTCATGTCAAATTCTGAAGTCAGGTTCTTTTTACCTTGAGCAATAAGGTGATCTTCTCCTGTTATCAGCAAGTCATCACCATATAAAATTAGTACTAACATAGCACCTTTAATTACCTTAAAATAGAGATTTGGATCTACATCATTCTTGGGAAATCCTAGTCCCAAAAGATAGTTGTCAATTCTTTCATACCAGGCTCTGGGAGCCTGTTTAAGTCCATAGGGAGCTTTCTTCAATCTGCATACATGTGAGTTAGTTTTATGTATCACAAAACCTTTAGGTTGCTCTAGATAGACTTCTTCTTCAATGGTCCCATGTAATGTTCCCCTTTTGGCAGTAACCTTGTTAGTGGCTCATCAGCCTATTCCGGAATCCTGTAGGCTCGTTGAGGTGAATCAAAGGATTCCAATTTTGGAGGTTTTGTGGTCATTCCGCAATATTTACTATTTATAGTAAATACTATTTTTGGCAGTTAGCAGTTGTTAGCCTTTAGTTCATCACGTCATTGAAAGCAGTATTCAGTACTAAGCCTTGGCCATTTAAATTTTTTTTATTTTAATGAATTCTTTCATTAAATGGGCAAATTGTTCTAATTTACAGTTGACCCCTTGGCGTAAGGTATTAACTTCAAGTTGTGTTAAAAAGGGGACTTAAGGGTGGCGCCTCATGGAGAATTTAAAAAGGTTTTTTATTTAATTCTTCCTTGTCTTAAGTGGGACGTACTTTTGAGGAGAATTATATTTTTTATGAAAATGAAAAAGTGTGTTGGCTTTTGGCATACCTTCACTGGGATTTGAATAGTCTCCTCTCTTCCTTTAAAATTGAGGCTTGGCTCCAGCATTTGGTTATCTGATATTTTGCTAAACTTATGCTGTCGAAATGATTTATCATTTTATACTTCGAAGAATGCTGACCTCCTAGTTCATATCTCAATTTCGTGTTTGCAAGATAACACCTAATTGGATTGTTACTGCTTCTCATCCAGACTAGCAAATAGAGCTTCATGGTGAAATTTTGGGGTTTTTACTAGTTTTGCAGTTGCTGTTTGCACACAGCTGAAAGTCGATTTTGTTCATGGTTGAGTGTAAGATTTTAATTTGGTTCTGGGCATTTGCTAATATCAATCCCGAGGTATAGGTGACCATCTCCATTCAGTTTCAGATTTTATTTTGGATTGTTGAATTTTATAATGAAAAATCACGCCTCTCAAGGGCCGTACCTTTCAGCATGCATTGGGAATTGTGCCATTAAATATCAAGGGTGTTTTGGAGCTGTTTCTTTGTCTCAACAGGGGTGCCTATCTTCCAATTGACCTTTGCCTTCAGTTTCACGCAATTCAGAGGTATTTTGATTGAGTTGTGAACAATTTATGAATTTCTGTTGTTGCTGATTGCCATTTCCAGAATTGCAGATTTTTGAGATAGAAGCAATTAATTTGCTGTTTCCCTATTCTTCTTCTTTTCTTATTATACTCTAACGTGGAAACATTGTATAAAGTGGTGCTTAGAAAAATGGTGATGAACAATGTAAATTGCAACTTTTCTCTTTGTACAAACTGCCAACAGTAGTACTGTTTCAGTTTTAGCTTTTGCTGCATTAATTAATTAACTTCACATTAAGCACCCCTGGATGGTATGCCGCCAGCGTGGATAATCTGTTTTGTAATCTCTTTCATGCCCACTTCCAAGTGGTGAATCCTCACTCTTTAGTGGATGCCTGTCGCAGCAGAAGAAGTAATCATTTTGTAATCTTTTCCCCCCACTGTTTGGTGGTAGCGTGGAAAGTTCTTTGGCTGGTTATCCGCCTTGTTTCATTTGAATTCAGCAGTAGTATTCCACCATATGTTAGCACCTCGCCTGTCTAAGGATCTTGAGTGCACATTCTTGGTGTCGAGTTTAATATTTCTCTTTCAGTGTAATCTCGTACTCATTGATTCAGTAGATCCTAGGGATCCTCTGACCATATGTCCGCCCCTCCTCCTTAAGTGGTTTTAGGGCGCATTCTTGGTTAGAGTTCTTTCATGTACGTTTTGGGTTATGCTAACCTTAACGAGTGATTGATTCTATTGTAAATTTTTGGTTTAAAAATAAAAAAATTGAGAGAGAATATTTCAGTGGTATCAGAGCAGAAGTTCTTGCGATCTTGTGTTTACTAGTCTATCAGTTGACAGATGAGTGACAGAGCAACCAGATACTTCATCAGAAATCAGGCCAGATTTCAGTTACAGTTTCCGCCAATGCCAAAACAGATACTTTGTCAGAAGCTTTGAGGGAGACGGGTAAAACAGTTGAGAGAATGTCAGATGAGTCCCGACTTTCAATGGAAGAAAAAGATGCTCAAGCAGAAAAGAAGTTTGATAACATGTTAGAGATGATGGCATGTTTGCTGGCTAAATTGGATCAGCAAACTACTTAGAATAATATTCAGCCCCAACCAAATCAAGTTGGTGAAAATAGTAGTAACAGTGGTGTTAATGGAACTTATGTTCCTTATAAGTTCCTAATGGTCATAATGCTTCAGCGGTTAATGGAAGGGATAGAACTGTTGGACAACATGTCACAAACACAAGAGGATCTTCATCTAGACCTCTTCTTCCTACATTCACTCCGAGAGATGAACAACCACCTGAAGTTGGGGTACCTTTTGCTGATGATGCTAGGCAAGCATATATGGAATACATCTCTTTACCCCTGATATGAGAGATGCATGGACCTTTGATCAATTCATGAATCAAAGAAGTAGAGGGAATGGTGGAAGGAATGAACAACGTCCTCCCATGAACCATAGGAATGATTTTCAACAAGCATTGGGTAAGATTACTTTGGATCACTTTGATGGAAGTAATAAGTGTGCAGCCAAAGCATGGGTGCAGGAATTGGATAACTATCTTTCACTTAGACTAATGCCGGAGGAAGATGCAATTAAGTTTGCCACATTACACTTGGATGGAGTGGCTCACGAATGGTGGACTCACGGTTTGGTTACTCTTGGCCATAACCTCATCCATACCTATGAAGAGTTTACCAATAATTAATTGAAAGATTTGATACCAAAGATCTTGAATTGAGTTTCCGTGAATTGGCACAATTGAAACAACACGGATCTTTAGATACTTATGTTGCTGATTTTCAAAGGCTGTCAGTAATGGTGCCTAACATTACTGAAAGAAGACTTGTGGTTTTATTTGCGGAATGTTTGATGGAGCCTTTGAAAGGTTGGGTCAAAGCCTTTGATCCACCATCATTGGATGAAGCAATCAAGAAAGCAAGGAGCATGGAGTTGGCTGCTCCGAGGCCAAAATTTCAGTCCAAACCATTCAAAAAGGATAAGAAGAAATTCCCTACTAATCAGCCCAATAAGTATCCACAAAGGATATCTGATGAACTCCGTGATCAGCTCAGAAAAGAAGGAGTTTGTTATACTTGTCGTGAACCTTGGACAAGAGGTCACCGTTGTTATGGGAAAGGTAAAGTACAACAAATGGAGGGCTATTCTGATTATGGATCAGAATCTAATCCGTATGATCAGCAGTATGAAACAACAAGTGATGAAGGAGAAGAAGCTCCAGAAGAGGAACCAGAAGTTGGATATGGTAGTGCTTTTGCCCAACTATCTAGTTTCCAAAAGAATGAATCCTTTCGAGTTCGTGGAGTGGTTAGTTCTCAAAGGATTGTTGCTATAATTGATATAGGAGCAACTCATAATTTTATTGATGAAGGCCTAGTTACCAAAAGAGGATTGAAGACTGAAGATTTTGAAGGATTCAAGGTAATGGTAGCTGATGGCTTTACCATATCTTGCACTAAGAAAATTCCTAATCTTTCTATGCAATTGGGGAACTATGAGGTGAACGACGACTTCTATGTTGTAGGCATTGGTGATACCGATGCTGTTTTGGGAATACAATGGCTGTGATCTCTTGGAGAGATCACTTTGAATCTGCAAACCATGGAATTGAAATTCCAAGTTGATGGGAAGAAGGTGGTTTTGAGAGGCATGTCCAATGGAGGTCCTCAGATTGTGTCCTTGAAACGAATGGAGAGGCTGATCAGTCATGATCAAGTCGAATGGGCAGCAGAGTTTATGATCTTACCAGCTGATCCGGTTGTAGAGAAAAGACAATATCCGCCTGATATACAAGCTCTTCTTTCTAAAAAGAGCAAGGTTTTTGGTGACTTACCTTCAGGAAGACCACCTGAAAGAGGGTGTGAGCATGTGATTGAATTAGAAGAAGGTGCCAAACCAGTCATCACTACTTCTTACTGCTACCCAAAGAAGCAGAAGAATGAGATAGAAAAGACTATCAAAGAACTTCTTGAGGTAGGGCTCATCAGACCAAGGAAAAGCCCATTTGCTTCAGCAGTGGTATTGGTCAAAAAGAAAGATGGTACAATGCGGATGTGTGTTGATTATCGTGCATTGAATCAAAAAACCATCAAGAATAGATATCCTATTCCTAGGATAGATGAGCTTATTGATGAGTTCCATGGGGCTATGTTCTTTTCAAAGATTGATCTTCGATCTGGTTACCATCAAATCAAAATGAGAGGAGATATTGAGAAAACAACTTTTAGATGTCATTATGGGCACTTTGAGTTCCTTGTCATGGCATTCGATTTTGCTAACGCTCCAACAACATTTCAATCATGTATGAATAAGACTTTCAGGCAGCAATTGAGGAAGTTTGTGCTTATCTTCTTTGACGACATTCTTATTTTTAGTAAGTCTTGGGAGGAGCACCTTCAACACTTGGAGGAAGTGCTTAGCATTCTGGAGGTTGAATGCATGTTTGCTAAAGAATGTAAATGTGAGTTTGGGATGACTGAGCTTCTCTACCTCGGCCACATTATCAGTTCTAAGGGGGTCAAAGTTGACCCTGATAAGATTAGAGCCATTGTTGATTGGCCACCTCCGAAAAATGTGACTCACTTGAAGGGATTTTTGGGCTTGTGTGGGTTTTATAGAAGATTTGTCAAGGGGTATTCTCATATGGCAGCACCTCTTACAGATCTCACCAAAAAGGGAGCCTTCCTATGGACAGACAAAGCACAAGGAGTGTTTGATAAGTTCAAACAAATTATGAGTTCATGTCCAGTATTGGCTTTGCTTGATTTTAAAAAACCTTTTGAATTACAATGCGACGCTTCGGGTGAAGGAGTTGGAGCTGTTCTCATGCAAGACAAACATCCTCTTGTCTTTGAGAGCTGAAAATTGAGAGGAGTAGAAAGATTATACTCGATTTATGACAAAGAGATGCTTGCCATTATGCATGCTTTGTCCAAATTCCGCCAATACTTGGTGGGAAATAAATTTGTGGTTAAGACTGACCGTAATAGTCTTAAACATTTCATGCGGCAAAAAGATTTGAATGAAAGACAACATAAATGGGTAAGCAAACTTCAAGCTTATGACTTCGATATTGAGTATGTTAAAGGTAAGAACAATGTAGTTGCGGATGCCTTGTCCAAAAGGCCTCATTTGCAGTCACTTTGTGAGCTTTCAGTAGATAGGAAATAGTTGATTGCTGCTGATTATGCAAAAAATCAGTTCACTACTAGCATTATAGAAGGCCAATTGGTTGATGAAAGGTATAACTTGGTTGATGGTTTGATTATGTATAAGGGTAGAATATTTTTGGTACCCGAATCCAAGCTTAAGAGGAAGATTTTTCAGTCATTTCATGATGTTCCTCTTGCTGGTCATCAAGGTATGTTCAAGACTTACAAGCAGATAAGAGAAAGGTTTGCTTGGAAGGGAATGAAGGAAGAAGTCATGAACTACATAAGGGAATGTTCTACCTATCAAAGGAATAAAAATGAACATTCTTTTCCAGCTGGTTTATTGCAGCCCTTGCCAATTCCAAATCAAAAGTGAGAAAGTATTGCTATGGATTTCATCACCGGGTTATCCAAGGTGCAAGGCCGTGATTGTATTTATGTTGTGGTGGATAGATTAACTAAATATGCTCATTTTTATGCTATCACTACTACATTTACAGCAGCTCAAGTAGCTGAGTTGTTCTTTAGAGAAGTTTTCCGTTTGCATGGTTTGCCTAAGACCATTGTCAGTGATAGGGACAACAAGTTCCAAAGTGTGTTTTGGCAAGAGATTTTCAGATTGAGTGGTACAGTGCTCACTCCAAGCACTAGTTATCACCCGCAAATGGATGGGCAATCCGAGATTGTCAATAAATGGTTAGAAGGCTACCTTATAAATTATGTTTTAGGGCAACAAAGGGCTTGGGTTAAGTGATTCCATTTGGGAGAGTTTTGTTACAACTCTTCTTATCACATGTCAACTAAGATGTCTCCTTTTATGGCTCTCTATGGGTATGATGCTTCTAACTTTGTAGACTTGGTGTTTGGTGATAGTAGAGCTCCCCAGGCAAGAGAATGTTTCAACACAACCAAGACATCTTAAAGTCACTAAAAGAAAATCTGCAGCAAGCCCAAAATCAGCAGAAGTTGTACGCTGATCAACAGAGTGTTGAACGTTCATTTGAGGTAGGAGACATGGTTTATCTGAGTCTTCAGCCCTACAGACAATCTTCCCTCAAAAACAGTGGTGTAGAAAAACTGAAGCCACGTTTCTATGGTCCGTTTAGAGTTACCAAAAGGATTGGTGAAGTGGCCTATGAGTTAGAACTTCCGGCGGACAACAAAGTTCACAATGTCTTTCATGTGTCCTGCCTCAAGAAGGCACTTGGGCATAATGTGGTAGCTACTTCAGAATTACCTCCCTTAGACGAAGAAAGGCAGTTGGTGTTGCTTCCGGAAGAGATCCTTGATAGTAGGGAGCGGTCCTTGAGGAGACGAACAATCAAGGAGTATTTGGTAAGATGGAAAAATTTGCCTGTTGAAGATGCTATGTCATGTCCCCAAAATAACAAAACCATAAAGACCAAGTGTTAAAATACAAATCAATTAATAAATAAAATAAATGGCAATATTAATATTAAATATAAAATAATTGTGTATCATATGAATATAAAAATATAAAAATATGAAATAACAAATATAATAATAATATATAGGCAAATTATTGTTATTACATTCTAGTATTAAATAACTTAGTATCAAAAATAATAATAAATAAATATTATAATCATTACACATCAAAGATTGTAATACATTAGAATAAAATAATAATAAGATATTAGCAAATTGTTTTATTATTATACTTTAATGTTAAAATATGTTCAATAAAATATCAAAATATAATAATAAAATAACTAGAAATTTGAAATATCATAATTATAGAAATAATATATTATTTTAAAAATAGATATTATTGTGATAATAAAGGCAGCAATTAAATCTAACAAAGGGATGTATTTTATGAAAAGTCACCTCTTTCACCAAACAATACATTACCCCCATGAGTCACCTACCTTGAATGGTATAAATAGAAGGAAGGAAAATAAGGAAGGGGGAAAAAACATGGAGAAATAGGATTTGCAATTTAGAACAGCAGCAACAATTATTGTTACGCATTGGAATATAGAGCCATTTAATATATATATATATATATATATATATATATATATATATATATATATAATTTAATAGGCATGCAAGTATATATGCATAGATATAGATAAATTTTATAATGAATAATATGCAATGAATAAAGAATATATATGAATAAGGAAAGAATAATTATATAAATATATATATGAATACTAATGGATATAAGTAAAAGAATAATTATATATATGTATATAAAGTATATATATTTGTATAAATACATATACATGATTATGCAATAATGATACTTATTAGTAATGATGACTCTTTAATATAAACATAAGTAGATTATGTATATTTATGAATTGTTCTCATCCTAGGATCAATTTAGTACAAGGTTGAAGGAAGCGAGTAAGGAAACATGGAGAGATATAGCAACTCAGGTGATGTACTCACTTAGCAATAATATTTAGCATATTTTGAATATAGGAAATAGATATTTCTAATTTGATTATTGGTGTAATGCTTTCTTTAGTATTATCATGATGATAATGATGCTGATATTAACTTAAAGAATTAGTAATAAATGCAAATGTATTTGATTGCTAAAAGATTGTCTTCTCTGTGTTTGTAAGCCTACTAGGGTGGCAGGGCCTGAGACAGGTGGTGCCTAAAAACCCCACTTAACAATTTGCTGCGGCCATGGAGGGGTGGTAGGCTTGGAACCCCTTATAAGCTCCGTTGGCTTCCCCTAGTAGGTTGAGTGTCTTTCGAGGTGATGGCACAGGTAGAGAAAGCAGGTACAAGTGTTTCCTCTAAGCACGCCACTCCGAGACGTTCATATCGCTCGGGGCCAAGGGGTGGGTTGTCCTGATAGGATGCTTATGCTCTTGGGCTTAGATGGATAGCTTTGGGCGGCTCTACCCATGCCACTCCTCATATGTCTTTATTATTGATTTGTGATTATATTTATATTTGGATATCTAGATATTAATGCTAACAGATATATGTACATGTGGAGATATTAAATGCAGACTTCAATCCAAGATTACTTAGTCAAAGAGAACATTCATTTGAAAAAGAAGAAACCCTAAACCTGATCAACAAGTGAATTCTAGGGTAAAGTCGGTAAGGGACATTACATGCTACTTGGGAAGGTGAACAAATTTTGCAGCATCCAGCTTTACAGTTGCTTGAGGACAAGCAATTTCGAGGGGGGCGGATTGTAATGTTCCCCTTTTGGCAGTAACTTTGTTAGTGGCTCATCAGCCTATTTCAGAATCCTGTAGGCTCGTTGAGGTGAATCAAAGGATTCCAATTTTGGAGGTTTTGTGGTCATTCCTCAATATTTACTATTTATAGTAAATACTATTTTTGGCAGTTAGCAGTTGTCAGCCTTCAGTTCATCACGTCATTGGAAGCAGTATTGAGTACTAAGCCTTGGCCATTTAAAAAAATACTATTTTAATGAATTCCTTCATTAAATGGGCAAATTGTTCTAATTTACAGTTGACCCCTTGGCCTAAGGTATTAACTTCAAGTTGTGTTAAAAAGGGGACTTAAGGGTGGCGCCTCATGGATAATTTAAAAAGGTTTTTTATTTAATTCTTCCTTGTCTTAAGTGGGACGTACTTTTGAGGAGAATTATATCTTTTATGAAAATGAAAAAGTGTGTTGGTTTTTGGCGTACCTTCTTTGGGATTTGAACAGTCTCCTCTCTTCCTTTAAAATTGAGGCTTGGCTCCAGCATTTGGTTATCTGATATTTTGCTAAACTTATGCTGTCGAAATGATTTATCATTTTATACTTCGAGGAATGCTGACCTTCTAGTTCATATCTCAATTTCGTGTTTGCAAGATAACACCTAATTGAATTGTTGCTGCTTCTCATCCAGACTAGCAGATAGAGCTTCATGGTGAAATTTTGGAGTTTTTACCAGTTTTGCAGTTGCTGTTTGCACACAGCTGAAAGTCGATTTTGTTCATCGCTGAGTGTAAGATTTTAATTTGGTTATGGGCATTTGCTAATATCATTCCTAAGGTATAGGCGACCATCTCCATTCAGTTTCAAATTTTGTTTTGGAGTGTTGAATTTTATAATGAAAAATCGCCCCTCTCAAGGGCCGTACCTTTCAGCATGCATTGGGAATTGTGCCATTAAATATCAAGGGTGTTTTGGAGCTGTTTCTTTGTCTCAACAGGGGCGCCTGTCTTCCAATTGACCTTTGCCTTTGGTTTCATGCAATTCGGAGGTATTTTGATTGAGTTGTGAACATTTTATGAATTTTTGTAGTTGGTGATTGCCATTTCCAGAATTGCAGATTTATGAGATAGAAGCAATTAATTTGTTGTTTCTGTATGCTTCTTCTTTTCTTATTATACTCTAACGTGGAAACATTGTATAAAGTGGTGCTTAGAAAAATAGTGATGAACAATGTAAATTGCAACTTTTCTCTTTGTACAAACTGCCAACAGTATTACTGTTTCAATTTTAGCTTTTGCTGCATTAATTAATTAACTTCACATTAAGCACCCCTGGATGGTATACCGCCAGTGTGGATAATTTTTTTTGTAATCTCTTTCATGCCCACTTCCAAGTGGTGAATCCCCACTCTTCAGTGGATGCATGCCAGAGCAGAAGAAGTAATCATTTTGTAATCTTTTCCCCCCACTGTTTGGTGGTAGCGTGGAAAGTTCTTTGGTTGGTTATCCGCCTTGTTTCATTTGAATTCAGCAGTAGTACTCCACCATATGTTAGCACCTCGCTTGTCAAAGGATTTTGAGTGCACATTCTTGGTGTCGAGTTTAATATTTCTCTTTCAGTGTAATCTTGTACTCATTGATTCAGTAGATCCTAAGGATCCTTTGACCATATGTCCGCCCCTCCTCCTTAAGTGGTTTTAGGGCGCATTCTTGGTTAGAGTTCTTTCATGTACGTTTTGGGTTATGCTAACCTTAACTGGTGATTGATTCTATTGTAAATGTTTGGTTTAAAAATCGAAAAATTGAGAGAGAATATTTCATCCCATTCAGGAAGGCAGTTTTCACATCCATTTGATGGATCTTCCAGTCTTTAGCTGCTGCAATAGCTATTACTGCTCTCAGAGAGGTGTATCGAGCAACAGGTGCAAATGTTTCTTCATCATCAATACCTTCCTTTTGTGAGAAACCTCTGGCCACAAAACGTGTCTTGTGTTTTTCTATACTGCCATCAGCAGCATGTTTGATTTTGAAGAGCCATTTGGAAGAGACAACAGATTTCTCTTTTGGTCTATGTACTATATACCATACATCATTTTTCAAAATGGACTGATACTCTTCCGTCATTGCATCCTTCCACACTTGATGTTTGGAAGCTTCCGTAACACTAGTAGGTTCTGAACTAATGATCTCATTCATTAAGGCAACATAGCTTGAGAATCTTTTGGGTCTCTTACTTTCTCTAAAGGTTCTTTTGGGTGCTGAATGATTCTCAGCTTCTTTAATCGTCTTCCTAGCCCAAAGTGGTCTCTTCTTGCTGTTGTCATTGAGATTTTCTTTTGGACCAGTTTGATTTTCACTTATGATTTTTTCAGGATACTCTCTCTGAATCTCAGGAGTAGGTTCCTCTTCTAAGACTTTAGGGGAATCTTGAATTTCTATTTTACTTGAACTCTTTGCCCTTTTGAAGGCAATGTCTTTCTCATATATGACATCTCTACTCAATTCAACTTGTTTCTGCCCGAATATGTATATTCTGTAGGCTTTTGAGGTTTCACTATATCCCACAAATACCCCTTTCTTTCCAGAAGGTTCTAGTTTGGATCTCTTTGCTTTAGGTACATGAATGTAGATAGGACAACCAAAGATACTTAGGTGGTTTATGTTAGGTTTTATACCAGTAAATGCTTCTTCAGGAGTCTTGTTATCTAGATGTGAGTGGGGACATCTATTTTGGATGTAGACAACTGTCCTAGAGGCTTCTGCCCAAAATGAGATTTCAATGTTTTGGTCAAACAACATTGCTCTAGCAGCTTCTACAATAGTTCTATTTTTCCTCTCAGCAATACCATTTTGTTGGGGGTTGTAGGCTACAGTAAACTCCCTCTTAATCCCAGCATTTACACAAAATTCTTTAAAGATTTTTGAGGTGTATTCCTTCCCATTATCTGTTCTTAGGATTTTGATTCTCTTTCCGGAGAAGTTTTCTATAAGTGCTTTGAACTCCTTAAACCTTTTAAGGATTTCTATTGACTCTTTACACTTAAGAAAATATATCTAGGTCTTCCTAGAGAAGTCATCTACAAATATTACATAATATAAGAATCTCGCCATGGAGGGTACATACATGGGTCCACATAAGTCAGAGTGTACTAGTTCTAATACATTTTTGGTTTTACTCAAACTGTTTTGAAAGGTTCCCTTTGTATTCTTTCCTAGGGCACACCCTCTGCATGCTCCTTCATGAATTTGTTTTAGTTTGGGCAATCCTGTTACTAATTTTTCTACAGAAGGTAGGGCGTGGAAATGCAGATGTCCTAATCTTCGATGCCATATTTCATTTGAGTCAGAGGTCTCATGAATGAGGGCTTGTTTAGAATCCATGCACAATTTGTAGAGATATCCTTGTCTTACACCTATAGTTTGAGCTTTCTTTATAGTGGAGTTCTTTGGCCATGCCAGAACTTTTCCATCCATAAAGGTAACCATGTATCTGTTGTCTTCAAGAGTAGAAATGGATATTAGGTTCCTTTTTATTCCTGGTACAAACAATACTCCAGTGAGTTGTAGAGAGAGGCCAAATTTCAAATTTATGGTGCAAGTTCCAACCCTTTTTACTGGATGTGCAAATCATCCCCAATAGTCACTTCTTCGTCAATTTCTTCTTTCATAGTATGTAGGTGTTCTCTGAACCCTGTGATGTGCCTAGATGAACCACTATCAATTACCTAGTTGTTGACTTTGTTTGATACTTGACTTGATAGTGCCGAGTAGAAGACAAATTTCTCAGTCATATTCTGTATTTGTCTTTCTAACTTTAGCAAAGGATGCTTGTTTTTTTGTTCTATCAGGACACTTCAATACATAGTGTCCATATTGATCACATCTGAAACATTGAATTTGGGAGATGTCTTTCCTTTTGTTGAATGGTCCCTTTCCATAAGAATTCTTCTTTCTTTTGAAGTTTTTCTTTTTACCTTTATTATGAGAATTTGTATTTAGCACCTGAATATCCTCATCTATGGTTTTCTGTTTGTTTTCTTTTATCATTAGTCTTGTTTCTTCTTGTAAGCAATATGTTCTTAGTCTATCAAATTTAGGGAGTTTTGATCTTGCACTTATTCCTTGAACAAATGACTCCTATGAGTTTGGTAGGCCGCCTAGAGCTATTAGAGTTAACTCCTTGCTATCAATTTGATGTCCGACTGTTGATAGTTGATTTCTTAATTCATTGATTCTCATGAAATAAGCATTAATGGATTCTCCCTTGTTTATTTGAACATGATTGAGTTGCCTCTTTAGAGCAAGGGTCCTACTGGTGTTGTTTATTTCAAAGGTTTTCTCAAGGGATTTAAACATTTGATATGCAGTCTCATGTTTAGATAGGATAGGTACTATATGGTCCCTAATTGCATCTACTATAATTTTCATAGTTTTCTCATCGTTCTCAATCCATTGAGATTTCTCTGGATCATTCTCTGGTTCTATTTTGTTTTCTTTCACAAATGAGTCTAACTTATTTTCTTTCAGAATCATCATGATTCTGAACTTCCATGAAGTAAAGTTGTTTGCACCTTCAAGACGATCTTCAAATCTGATTACACTTGACATTATGAAGAATGTAATGTGTATTTGATTTCTAGAGAAAAATACGATTTTCTAAATAATCTGATATTTTGATTTGGTTCGGATTTTCAACGTGGCTCTGATACCATGTTAAATTAATCAAATCAGTCAGATCAGATTCAAAATGATGAATTGTGATTGTTAAGTAGATGTGAAAACTATGTCTTTAATTTTCTGTATTAGGAAAACTACGTTTGAAATTCTTCTCTTCCTGTGAATGCTCAATTGCAGAACATTTATTAATTTTCGATATTCTGCTTTGAGGGTTCAAACTCTATTAAATATAGAGAGGGGGAGTCACGTCCCAAGTTAAGAGAGAGACGTCTTTAGGAAGACGCGTCTCATGAGAGACACGTCTCATGAGACGTGTCTCTCATGGGACGTGTCTAAGTTAGTGTCCCTTAACACTTAATCAACCGAACTTAATCAATTAGCAATGGCGATCATATTAAGTTTGATCTGTTTTATATATATGAATTATGTCCTCAAAAATATATTTTGAACTATGCTTGGATGAAGCGATCTGATATAAATGATGATGATGCATAAATGCAATCATCATTTATATTTGACCGAAGCTATCTATCTTCAACACAAAAGGGGTGATTTTTTCATAAAAAATCAGAAACACATTAATAAAATCCTAAGTTACCGGGTTCGGCCCTGGGGGGCCCGGGTTCGATCCGGGTTCGAAATTCGGGTCCGGTTCGCCCTAATTCGCCCAGGGTCCGGAAAAATGCTCTGTGGGTTCGAACCGGGTTCGGAACCCGGACTGTGGGTCCGACCAGGGTTCGAATTTTTCGAACCCGGGTAGAATTTCGCGCCCAAGCGGACTTCAAAGCATGAATTTGACTTTTTTTTATAATTTTTTAAGTCTTTGTTGACTTTTAAATATTTTTTTATTCTTTCCAACCCTAATATGTGCCTCTAAAACATGAAATAGGTAAAGTGATAGTCATTTACCAATTTGTGAATGAAAAAAAAGGATTTTTTGCCTCCATTGCTGAACTTTCTCTTTTGCTTGCACAAGCTTGAATAGACTTGAAGGTTGATTGTAGATTGTTCGAAGTTGGTTGTGCTGCTATTCCTAAGCACTTGCAAGTGCCTATTTGTTGCCAAGAAGATCATTGAGCAAGATTTCTTCAAAAGAGGTAGGTTTTTTGAAGTTTTTTGATTATTTTTTTTACATTTTTTTTAAACAAATGGACTTCAACTCTTTTGTTTTGTTTTTTAGTTTTAGTTTTGTTTTACTTTTCATTCCTCTAAATGTCTATAACACATGTTCAATTTTTTCATTTTTTGAAATTAATTAAGCCTGTTAGTTTCAAATTCAATCAATCAATACCAAAATTTCAATATGTTGTGCCTTAGGTATTCCATATTACAATGGCAACCGGTACCTCCTCAGGCTCAAGCCAATCTCGTTTCAAAACAAACCCAAACTCTCCCCTTTGGAAATATGTAGAAATGGTTCAACAACTTCCAGGTGGTGGAGGATATGTTTGGATTTGTAGTCATTGCCATGTTCAGTATTCAAGCTCATACAGTCGAGTGAAAGGGCACTTGTGTGGGATCTCTGAAACAGGCATAAAAAATTGTCCAGGTGAAGATGAGAAAGGCATTCCAGATAATATAGTGTTGAAATATATTGCTGAGCAAGAAAAGGCAGACCAAAGAGCAGCCAGTGGTAAAACAAGCCATCCTTTGAAGAAAGGATCTCGTTTCATGAAACCCCCTACACCGCCTTCTTATTTTCCACCTACAGGAAGCCATCCATTTATGGACATCCCTCAAGAGCAAACCACGCCCTCTTCAAATAAAAGATCTAAGGGACCGTTGGAAGCTTCATTTCAGAATGAGGCAAGAGAGATTGCTGATCAAGACATAGCAAGATGTGTCTATGCCAATGGATTGGCATTCAATGTTGTTCGTTCACCATATTGGCAAAAAATGGTGAAATCTATTAATGAGGCTCCAAAGGGGTATAAGGGCCCAGGTTTTGAGAAGGTTCGTTGCACCTTATTGGAGAAAGAGGTGAAACATGTAGCAGACTCTTTGAAGCCCATAAGGGATTCGTGGATCGAAACAGGGGTGACCATCGTTTCTGATGGATGGAAAGATGCAAAAAATCGCCCATTGATCAATGTTATTGCTGTGTCCCCTAAAGGGGCAATGTTTTTGAGAGCAGTGGATTGTGAAGGACAGGTGAAGGATGGTCCATTTATTGCTAACATCATTTGCCAAGCTATTGAAGAAGTGGGCCATAAAAATGTTGTGCAAGTTGTAACTGATAATGCCAAAAATTGTAGGGCTGCTGGGTTATTGGTTGAGGAGAAGTATCCACACATTTTTTGGACACCTTGTGCTGTCCACTCCCTTAATCTAATGCTACAAAAAATTGGATCCAAAATTGAATGGATCAAACAGGTGTATGCTGAGGGCGAAGACATTCAAATGTTTGTCACCAACCACCATATGACACAAGGAATATTTAGACAATTCTCAAAATTGGAGTTGTTGAAGGTAAGTTAATTCTCAATATTTTTAATTTTTTAATTTTTTGTTAATTTTAAATTTTGATTTTGTAAATTTAAATTATATTTTAGTTTTAATTTTGATTTTCAAACAGGTTGCCGAGACTCGTTTTGCCTCCAACACAATTGTGTTGAGACGCCTTATAAAGGTTCGTGAGGCACTCTCTGCAATGGTAATCAGCCCTAATTGGGCCATATGGAGGCAATCTACCAGTGAAAGGGCAAATAGGATCAAGCAAAGGATCCTAGATGATAGTTGGTGGGACCTTGTTGAGTATCTCGTCAGTTTCACTGAGCCCATATTGAGCATGATCCGTTACACTGACATGGATAGACCTTGTTTGGGTGAAGTATATGATGGTATCGACTCAATGATTGAGAAGATGAAAATCATCATCAATGCAAAAGAGGAAGATCCCGAAGAAAAGTTCTTCAAAGAGCTACAAGAAATCATTGTTGATAGATGGAACAAAATGACCACTCCGTTGCATCTTCTTGCTTTTGCATTGAGTCCCAAATATTATAGTCCAGAGATACTTTCTACTTCAACAAGAGTTGCTCCATATAGGGATGTTGAAGTGGGTCAAGGGTACAAGGCAGCAATTCGTAGACTCTTCACTGATCGTGACCAACGTGATCGAGTGAGGGCTGAGTTCATGGCTTTTGCATGCTCTGGTACTGTTGATCATAATCTTGATGCTGTTCGAGACAAGGTTAGGGTGGATGCTCATAGTTGGTGGTACTTCCATGGGCAAGAATACAGGCACCTCCAACCTATTGCAATAAAAATTTTATCCCAAGTAAGTTTTATATTTTGTAATTTTAATTTTAATTTTAAATTTATATTTATATTAAATTATTAATTAATATTTTTGTTTAGTTAAATCAACTTAAATTTTGTAACTCCTAACTATTTAATTTGGTCTTAATAGGTTGCTAGTTCATCTTCTTCTGAGAGGAATTGGAGCACATACTCCTTCATCCACTCAATAAAACGCAATAGGCTACATTCGAAAAAGGCAGAGGACTTGGTGTATGTGCATTCAAACTTGCGCCTCCTTACACACAAGCAAGTTTCCTACAAAGAAGGAGACACAAGGAAGTGGGATATTGAGCCAGAGCAGCTTGACTTGGATGCTTCCACAAGTCACTTAGCTGCACTTGATATTGATGATGACTATGAGCCTGAAGCAACCGCTGAGCATGAGAGTGGTAGTGTTAGTGCTAGTGGCAGTGCTTGTGCGAGTGCAACTAATGCTATTTGTGGTTCTACACATAATGTAGCATCTAATGATGATGATGATGCTGCTTTTTTTGATGACCCATATGACTCAGATTGATCAATGATCAATAATTATTAATTATTAATGGCTGATTGTAAACACTTTACATTTTTATGTTTGAACTTTGATGATTTGAGTATAAAATGGTGGTGTATTTTTCATTTTTGCTATGTTATTTAACTATTAATATGGTGGTGTATTCTGAACTTAATTACTGCTGCAAATCTGTATATATTTCTGATTTTTATATGTTTTTGTATTACCGAACCCAAAACGAACCCAAATCGAACCCAAATAAAAAAAAAAAAAAATCCCGAACCGGCGAACCGGGTTCTCGAACCCGAACCCGAACCCAAAACCGAACCGGTAACTTAGATAAAATCTGAAACCTCTTGGGGAGGGTCACCCAAGGCTTAGGAACACATAGGTAAAATACCCATATCAGAAATAAATGCAAGAAAAGAGCTGCAAGTAAAATCGACCGTCAGCTATGGCTGCACCAGCAACTCAAAATTTGGAAAAAACTCCAAAATCTTCAATCTATGAGACTCAATCTGCTAGTCTGGATGAGAAGCAACAATAAGACCAACTAGGTGTTGTTTTTCAAACACGAAATTGGATTGGAGCTAGGAGCTAAGCATCCCTCGAAGTGAAAACCAAGTTGTCATTTTGACAGCATAACATTAGCATAAGTTCATGGATGATAAGAGCTGGAGCAAAACTTCTCTTTTATAGAAAAATAGGCGATTTTTCAAATTCCCAAAACTCCTCCAAGAATGAGATGCCAAAAGTTCCCTTTTTGAAATATTTTAAAATTCATAAATAATAAATCCCTCTTAGAATGGTGTCCACTTCAAGGCATAAATGAACTTTACTAAATGTTTAATATTTTCTTCATGAAGGCGTTCCCCCTTCATGGCCACCTTTTAAACACAACTTAAAGTTAATGTGCTAGGCCAAGGGGTCAACTTGAAATTAAAACATTAATGCCTTGAAATATATTATTTCACCAAAATGCTTTTAAAAAGCCCAAAAATCAAACCCCAGCAACTGCTCCAATTGAAGATGACTTACTGAAGTGTTGACAATTGTTCACTGCCAATAATAGAATTTACTAAAAATAGTAAATTCTGAGAAATACCAAAAAAACCTCCAAACAAAGAAACCCTGATTTCACCTCAACGAGGCTACGAGCTTTCAGAATAGGTTGAAGAGCACAAAAGAGTGTATGGCTAAAAATGGGGATATTACACATGGTTACTTGGTCACTGTCTTCCCTAATAAGCACTAGTATATCATATGATCATTATAGACTTTGAACTATTTTTGGACCTTCAAATCTATTTGATTAGAATGAGTCAATTGTTTTATCTTTACCCTGCAGGTTGGTAGGATCGAGGCTTTGATACCGATTGTAATGTCCCCATTGGGGATATTTCATATTCCTAGTTTTTCCCTAAAACCACAGTTCCAATTAAAATAAAAAAAATGTAATAAATTTATCAATTGAAATGGCCTTTATAAGATAAATCTTGGTTTAGGTCATTTACACAATATTAGTCACTAGAAATTGACGTTAATTCATAAGCCATGATAACATCAATTTTTACTAACATAAGTAGGCATAATGATATCATATAAACATTATTCATATTGAAATCCAATTAAAGTAGTAGCCATTCCAAAGTATATTCCTATAATAGTTTCATTAGGAATTCGTTTGAAACGTTTGCAAACCGTAATCTCATGGTTGGTCGCCCTTGTATTGCGAGAGCATGGAAAGTGGGTCGCCCTTCCATCCCTCAATTCATTGTGGAGGCTGGCCGTCATCAAGCCCGAAAGCACGGAAGGATTTCTGGTCCATTCCAGCCCCCAACCCAAGAGCATGGAAGGTTGGTTGTCCATTCCATCTCTGGGTGGCATAATTGATAAGAGCATGAAGGCTGGTTGTCCTTCATCTCTCGTGAACTTGAAAGGCTGGCCGTCCTTCCTATTTGGGTGATTGATGTCTTGGTGATTGATATTTGAATGATTGTTGTCTTAATGATTGATATTTGAATGATTCGAGGTTAGTATGGTTGATACTTGAATAGTTGATGTTTGAATAATAGAAGTTTGTATGTTTGATTGATTGAATGAATTGATAATTTATGATGACGATTTGCTGATTGATTGTATGCTTGATTTGATAATTCATGATTGATTTGATGGATTCATGAGTAATGATTGAACGAGTGCTGATTTGATGCATTGGTGAGTGGTGATTGATAAGTGATCCTTGAATGCTTGGAATGATTTCTCCTTTATACTTTATTGGTAAAAGAGTCACCACTTTTCATAAGAATTGAGTCACCACCCTTCATTGCCTTTTTGAGAATCATAAATTATTTTTCCAAATTGATCTCTCTTTGTTAAAGCAATGATCAGATATGAACAGGAGCAAAACTGACTGATACGTGTTTGAAGGTATTCGATCTACAAGAGCAAACATTAGTTGATTTCTGTGTTTACAAGTGAGGATCGAATGAGGTTTAAATTAGTCAAAGGGAGACACGCCCCATGAGCGGACATGTCTCCACAAAGTGGAGACACGTCCGTTCATGGGACGTGTCCCTTCTATTCATACGATTTCATCAACATAACCAACCGATTACCAATCGGTGGTTTAGTCACTTAATCAATTCAATCATCTTATATATATTTGACCGAAGCTACTTATTTTCAACACTCCCTCTTAGCTAGGGAAGAGAACTCCAATCAAGCACATATTGATATCACAAGATATGAAATGCTTATGACATTCTTCATAACACATCTTCACTATTCAACACTCCCTCTTAGCTAGGGAAGATATCTTCCATCAAGTAAAATTGATATCACCTAACTTGTGATATCAAAAGATATGGTATGCTTCTAAAAGTGTGAAGTCACATGACATTCTTCATAACACATCTTCATTATTCAACACTCCCTCTTAGCTAGGGAAGATAACTTCCATCAAGTAAAATTGATATCACCTAACTCGTGATATAAGAAGATATGGTATGCTTCTGAAAGTGTCAAGTCACATGACATTCTTCATAACACATCTTCATTATGGTATGTGCACTGACATCAAGTCACATGATGTCTACCATAATAAATCATGGCATATCCACGGATATATATGCATATCCACCATGAATAAGGATCATAATGATCTTCAAATTGATATCAAGTCACATGATATCTATCAAAATGTCCAAAAATACTATCATGACATGTCCACGGATATCAAGTTACATGATATTCATCATGATAGGGAAACTAATCATTGTAAAGTCGTCACCTTACAATGTCAAAGTGTTCATTATCGAAAGATTGTCACCTTTTAATAATGTACACAAAGGGGGTGAGCCCATACAGTCATGGAGTCACTCGCATGACAAAAGTGTTTACACATTAAACATCTTTTAAACATATTAGTCCAAAATAAACAATTTGAGTCTCAATCTCAAAAATAACTTACATTTCAACCATACCAAGTTTCTTCCTTAAGGGTTCAATTTTGACTCTGGAGAGAGTTATGGTGAATGCCTGCTGTTTGATCATTTGTACTAATATACACCAACTGGATCACATTCCTTTCTACCATGTCTCTTACATAATGGTAAGGAAATTCTATCTGCTTTTGATCAATTAATCCCACAAGCAATTTATGGAGCCATACTGCTTCTCTTGCTCCCATAGAGGCAGAAATATATTCGGCTTCTGTTGTACTTAGTGCTACAAAAGATTGCTTCCTGCTACATCAGGATATCATAGCATACCTCAATCTAAAACAACACCCAAAGGTACTCTTTCGATCATCTTCTTTAGGTTCAGTAGGCTCCGTCTGAATCTTCAAGCATTTGCATCAACCTCCTGACTTTGACGTCCAAGATTGCTTGCAACGCCTGAGCCAATCTGATCTCAACTGTAGAAGAGGTACTTCAAGGACTTAACAGCAATACTGCAACCCTTACTGAATCATAGAACTCCCTCTGAAGGTTAATTCTTCCTCTTCGAAGAGATGTCTTGAGCCATTCACACAGTCTCATGGTTACAAGCAGTGTCTTCATTCTTCAACCTACAAAATGCATCAAGCTTTTCTTGAAAGCAATCTCTTATGATTCTTGATCCATCCTGAAAGTAAAAGAAGAGATTACTAATAGTTCATTGAACTCAACTATCTCGAACAGAAGTACCATTGCTAGAAGTATATATGATTGATTATCTCAATGTTATAGCATGAATTAATAACTACATAACAATTCATGAACATTTTTCAACCATGCAATACTTATCTCATTAAATTAGAGTCCTGTATGCAAAAATGAGGAATCGATATCAACGATCACAATATCTGCTCTCTCCGCCCTTTGCAGTGGCGTCGATCGCTGCTATTCTCAATGCAAACTCTTGGCTTCGATTGCAACTAAATATCAAAAGAAGGTATTTACCAATTTAGGTATCCTTTACCCAGACCTCACCATACATATGTGTCAGTACTTCTGCTTTGAGTATTGATGGTGACTTGTCTGTCAAGATGTTCAACTAATCTTTGACAACAAGGGTCTGAAACAACTTCTCATTCAAACTCTTTAAGCTTTCCTTAGATTGATATTGAAAGCATATGCTGATAATCACTAAGGCAATTGCAAGATTCTCTTTATGGTGAAAACGATGCGTTTCTCTCCCTCGTCATGAATATTATGTAGAACAAAACTGATACCAGGCACATAACTTAACTCTTCATCAAAATCATGCAGAACAGAGTTGGAAATAGGCACATAAATTTCCTTCTCAATCTACCCTGCCAGTACGATTGCATGCAGACAGGACACCGACGAAAGTAATGTGATCAGGCTTTACACCTGCTCGTTGCATTTTCTCAAATAGTTGGAGAGCCTCTTCCATTCTTTCACTATGGGTATATCTTGTGAGCATAGAAATCCATGAAACAACATCCCGTTCCACTAAGCCATCAAACAGCCAGCGTGCGTCATCGACCATCCCATTTTGTGCATATCCCGACACCATGACCGTCCATGAGACCACATTTTGCACAGGCATTAACTCAAACAAAACTGTCGCACGTCATCAATCCTCTCGACCTGTATATACCTCGTCATCATGGCAGTCCAAGAGATCACATTTCGTTCAGGCATTCTGTTAAACATGTCGCATGCATCATCTATTCTGCGAACCCGAACATAAGCTGTGATCATCGACGTCCAAGAAATGGTGTGAGTCTGATCGCGGGAGCTGCTTTGTGATGGGGTGGCTTGAGCCAACGTGATCGTGCCTCGGTAGATGCTTCTCGTGTCTTTTCTGTATAGCCTTGCTTCACAATGACGTCGCTATTTCTGGATATCCACCCGATCCACAAACCCGGTGATCCGTCACAATGCATGTGCTCGGGGGGTTAGCGAGAGCCACAGGCTCCGCCACAACTTGGCTCTAATCGCCTACCACAATCCCTGCGTGTTCTCCCACTGATCAGCACCCACGATTTCTGAATGTTGAATCAATGATAGATAAGGAATGGCGACACCGAACCACTGGTAGAGATTGCTGGAGTGAGTTCGACAATGCTAACGCCTTTCTTCAGATAGCCTTCAATATTTTTACATAAACTCAAGCCTGAATATTATCAACGGACTTTCTCCAAGATTGGTTTGAGGCAGGCTCGATTGATTTGACTGCTAAAATAAATCTGATCAATCTCTCGAAACTTTGCTTTGATACCATGTTAAAGCAATGATCAGATATGAACAAGAGCAAAACTGACTGATAAGTGTTTGAAGGTATTCGATCTACAGGAGCCAATATTAGTTGATTTCTATGTTTACAAGTGAGGATTGAATGAGGTTTAAATAAGTCAAAGGGAGACACGCCCCATGAGCGGACATGTCTCCACAAAGTGGAGAATGGACGTGTCCCTTCTATTCATACGATTTCATCAACATAACCAGCTGATTACCAATCAGTGGTTTAGTCACTTAATCAATTCAATCATCTTATATATATCTGACCGAAGCTACCTATTTTCAACACTCTTGCATGCCCTCCTCAAATGAAACCTTCTCCCCTTTATATCTTCCAATGTAAGGGAGAAGTCACACCTCTTCATCATGTCTTCCCTTTGCAAGAGTCACAACCTTTCACAATTACCACCCTTTGAAAGAGTACAACAATTCATAATTTCTGCCCTTTGAAAGAGTTAGTTCCTTATTTTCTTCCCAGTAATCCCTCCTTGATCCATATGCTCCCTTCTTTTTTTTTAACTTTTTCTTTTTCAAATGAACTCTTCTCCCTTTTATATCTCATGTTTGAGGGAGTCACAACTCTTCATTTTCATGCCTTTTGACCATTCATTAAACTTAATTAAATTTTAATTATATTATATTATATATATATATATATATTTTTTTTTTAATATTTTAATTTTATTGTTATTATTTATTATTAAATCCTATTTCAAAAAGGGGACATTACACTGTATGCAATTAATTTGGCTTTAAATATAAAAGGCACAAGTCATTTATCTTTTATTTTTATTTTTTCTGTGTTTCTTGGTTTTTGAAATGTGCTAGCCAATTTTTTCAATTTTTGATAACAATTTACAAGGGAACACGCATCCGTTAAGGTTAGCTCCAAAACCAAAACGATGCGGAAAGTAGCTCTAACCAAGAATGCGCCCTAAGACCCGATGTGGGAGGAGGGGCGAGCATATGGTCAGAGGATCCCTATGCACTGCTGAACTGAAAGTAACTCTAACCAAGAATGCGCCCTAAGACCCGATGTGGGAGGAGGGGCGAGCATATGGTCAGAGGATCCCTATAATCTGTTGATTGAAAGTAACTCTAACCAAGAATGTGCCCTAAGACCCGATGTGGGAGGAGGGGCGAGCATATGGTCAGAGGATCCATGAATTGGTAACGGCTCAGCTGATCAGCAGTATGAAGTACAATGCATTACAAATAAAATAGGCGGCTTGCCAACCCCTTCCACTAACGTGGGAATATGATTTGCACTAAAGATTACAATGAACTGGCAAGATAAGAATATTGGCTGACAATACTACTGAATAGCCTTACAATGATGATATAACCTTGCAAGCACACTGTATTAGTGAAATAAACCAAGCTAGAATTGTATAGAGTATCTCTCAAATGCTCAATATGACTTCAAAAACTCAATCCCAACCCAAATGATGAACTTCCTAAGTCTGATATGACAAACCAGCAACTAAAATGCCTTAACCAACAACTACAATGCCTGCTAAAATGCTCATAAAATGGTCCTAACATAACCAAATGACATGAGACTAAGTGCAAATGACTCTAGAAGTGATGGCGCCCAATTCCCAATGGAGAAATCCCAACACACAGCCCTTATTATTTTTGCACGAATCCTAATGCTGCTTAGAATGGTACAACCCTCAAGGAAGGGCAATTTGGCTAGGAAAAATCAGAATCTTCATTAAAAAATCTGCAAAGTGGTACAAATGGTCGCCCCTAGCAAAGAAACAGATAGGTGAAATGCCCAAAACAATATCATTTTTATTTCATGAGATATGAGCAAAAACTACAATCAGCTATGCTAAACCAGCACTTCAAAAATTGACTGAAATGCAAGAAACTCAACTACAATGTGCAAAAAACTCAACCACAACTAATATCTCAACTAGTTGCTATCTTTCAAGGAAGAATTCAAGCCAAAGCTAGGAGGTATGCATTCCTCGAAGCAATTGACTAACCATTTCGGTAGCATAACATTACAGTAGATATGAAATGATGAAATGAAGAGAAGAGGCTTCCTTATATAAACTCTGCAAAGCATTTCCAGAAGCTTCTAGAAGGGCGCCCAAACCAAGAAGTCAAAGCATTTTCAAATTTGAAGTTGACTCCCTCTCACTCCAAAAGTGGTGTCCATTTCAAGAAGGCAAAGCCTTTTATTTTTTATTAAAATATCTTCTCCACAAAGTTGGCGTCCCTTTCTCCAAAGTCAAATTTTATCAATTTAGAAATATTTCACTTAAGCCCCCTGATGAGGCGTTGACCCTTCAAGTCCCCTTTTTAAAACAACTTAAGTTATATCATTAGTCCAAGGGGTCATTTGATTAAAATATAACCTTTGCATTTTAAATAATTTCAATATTCACCAATAATACTGCAGCAAAAACCAAAATCAACATTATCGATCAAACTGCCTGAAGAGGGAAGCCAAATGTACTGATGCCAACAGGACCACCGCCAGAAATAGAATTTACAAAAAATAGTAAATTCAGAAAGTTGCTCAGATCATCATGCAGGCCATATCGTTGCGAAGGTTTTTGAAAACCTAGAAAGAATCCGCAATCCAAACTCCAAGATTCCAAGAGCAAGCCTCAGAAAAAGCTGAAACATCCTCCTAGAAGATAGGAAACCCTAATTTCCTCTTCCGAGTAGCCTACGGGTCTTCGGAATAGGCTAACGGCCAACTGCTAGATCACTGTTGAGAAGGGGACATTACAGTTTCCAATTTTAATCCCAATTAATTGAAAAGTTCTTTATCTTTTTGTGTGGCAAGGTTATTCTGAGGAAGATTTCTGCTCCAATAGTCAATATTCAAGTTCCTGCGCTGTTTGTGGGAGTTATAGTTTAGGCAGTATTTAGGTGCATTTAGCCATAGTTTAGTACCGAGTAAACTAAGTTTGATTAAGTTGTTTAATTTATTCTATGTTTATCTGCTAAGGTATCGCCAAGTGTTGCAACCCTTGAGAATAACCTTATATATATAGTCATTCCATTCTAGGTTATCATCAATCTTGAACAGGTTATAATTCAATTCACTAGATTTATTGCTATATTGTACTTTCCAACTAAGATATAAAAGTCACTTTAGTCCAGATCTAGCGATCACATGGGAAGAGATATCGGATTGATCATTTCTTGTTTTTATGTGGCATGATTCAGTTGAAGAACTTCATTGAATTCTTCCCCATCATTCATTCCTTGAGCACATTCAATGTGGAAAAGTTTCTTCTCTTTCCATTTATAACCCTGGCTCTACTGCTTTGACAGGTGTAATGAAGGCCTTCTGCCTATTTCTCCTCCATCTGTTGTGGTGTCAATTGAGTTGGTTGAGTTTTATAGTGTTGATTCTAGGGTATGTAGGAGGCACTTCTCTTTCTCTAAGAAGAACTGCAAGGCTTCACCAATTCCATGTTTTGTTTATTGATCTTCATGGCAATTTGAATAACTTTCTCTGCAAATGAGAAACAAACAATAATGTGAGACTGGTCAATTGCTAAAGCTATAGATGTTCATGTACATCCTTAGTTGATTCTTGTAAATATCGTTAATGTTACATTCCATTTTTGCATACTATTGAAATGGCTTACATATATTAGCAGTTCCATTCATTATGAAACACTGATACTTCTTCAGATATGATCTATTACATTTATTTTGAGCAACCAATATATAGTTAATATACTCATAGTTCTTCTTGATAATGTATACACTTATGATCCATTCTAAATTACACAGCAACTTGCTAATAACAAATCAACATACATATGGTTGTTTTGGTATTTAATGAATTTTAGTTTGAGAGCATAGCAATGGAATTGCACATGCAAACATCTTTCAATATGCTTTCTTTTTAATTCTTCTCAATATTCTGAATTAGAGCTCTCTCATGTGTGGCTATAGTTTATGCTGATATTCTTGAACTCATGTTAATCTAAAACGTTATGTCTCTCAAATTTTACAGGCAATCAATGATGGTTGGCTACCTGGGGATATTCTTGAAGAAATACCATGCAATTATGTTAATGGCATTGTTATGTGTGAGGTAATGAACAGTGTTGAGCTAGTTCTGGACTGAGTTTATGAACATTCACTTCTTCCAAAAGTTTCTACATTTAAGTGTGGTGAAGCAGGTGCTTCAATTAGAGTGGTTGTTAGATAGAGATGTTTTATTTTTTAAAAAGTGAATCAAAGTGGTTAGTTGAGATAATAGGTGGTTTTTCTAGTATGTTGATTGTTTTTGTAAAATGTGTTGTTCTTACTTAAGATCTGTGAAGCAGGTGGCCAAATTTGATTGGTTACTAGAGAGGATGATTTTATTGTCACCCACTAGTGGGTAAAGTATTATTTGTGGCAGGCAGAAACTATGTTATGTTAATGATCAAGACTGAGTGGTAGAGCATCTCTGACTTAATTTTATTTTTTTGGTTTCTTTTTATATAGACTGAAAGTTGACAACTTGAAAATTAAGTAATATCCTCTCTTAGCTTTCAGTGCTGAGGGTATATGTACGTTAACATAGGTGAAATTCACCATAGCAGCATAAAGAAAGTTCTATTTTATATTTGCAAACATCTGTTTCCAGTGTGAAGGCAGTGATAAAAACCGGAGTGGACAAACAGCCATGCAGAAGGTAAGAGACATGAAATGTTATTTAATATCAAACTGATATCAAGAACAGCTATATCTGTGTTGAAACAGAAATAAATTTGTCATAAGTTAAGATCGTAGAGAAGTATGCGAAGCATAATTAGAGGTTGAGGAGGAACTGACATCAGTTTCCATAAAGGATTTGAAACTGATCGTCTATACCATCAAGGCAAGGTATGACATTCACTTGGATCAGTGAAACTGTCTAGAAAAGCAAAAAACTGTAGAAGTTAGTTACACACTGCTAAAAAAGAAAGACAGCAAGGTTTGGTGGTGAATTGAACCAAGACTCAATGCCACATTGCCTAAATATGGAATACCATTTGTAATGTCCTTGACAGGATAGTTAGCTCAAATCAAATCCTAGCTCTTTCTGATCACCTAGTTCTCGATGTGGGTAAGGTGAGAGTATATAGAGACTAGAATGAGGACAAAAAAATAACTAGCAAGATATTGGTGGCTAGCCAACTAAATTCCATTAATATCAAGCCATAGAATTGTTCAATGCCAAAATGACAGATGTTATGCAAATTCTGATTATGTCAAACTGGTTGATTACAAGCAGAAATGCATTAATGCTAAAATAGCAGACTATATCATCTGATTCCGATTTATGCCAAGTTAGTGGATAATGATATAAAAAAAAAGGATCTAGCAGCTAAATTGATTAAGATCTTTTTGCAAAGATGCTATGGATCCGGTGGTGAACCGTCCAGAAACTTTTACAATGTTAATCAAACTATTGGCGGTAAACCAACTAGTTATTACAATATTGAAGGGAAAACAATTATTTCACTTTAATAACCAAAAAACTAGTTATTATTTCAAACAATTATTCATCATCTTAAAATAAAACATTTCATCAAATAGTTGGTATGCAACTAAATATGCATAAAATAAATGTTAGTTTTGTGATCAGAAATGAAAGCAATCAGAAAATGCAACATATAAGACAATGAACACCACAAGATACCCTGGGAAAACCCTCCTACTTGAGGGAGAAAAAAATCCAGCAAATATATCACTTATATATTCAGGAAAAAGAGCAGAAATCTGCTTACAACTCAGGCCCAACACAAGGCCGAATTTGATACAATGAACAATAGCACCTCTTCTAGATGCGTAGATACAGAAATGAATACGTTTCTCCTTGAGATCGATCTGCTGCATCAATATGATGATCTGCTCATCAATATGATGATCTGCTGCTCAAGTTCGAACTTTTTCTAGGAGTGCGAATTGCTTGAATGAACTTGATGATCTAATGAGATGATCATCACCTTGTATTTATACAAAACAATGTATCACTTCATGTAGGTTGGCCTCCTTCATGAATAAAGATAATTAAATAAGTTGGCCACAATCAGGAAGTTGGCCTCAAATAATAATTAAATATTGACTCAAGTGAAGCGCTTCTTCACTTTAATATATGCAATAAATAAATAGCCGTTAGGCTATATGAAATTTATTGTTCAACAAGCAAGGCGGAAGTATGTAGCCCCCAGCTACAACATCAACACTCCCTCTTAGCTAGGGAGGAATACTTCCGATACACAAGGTCATGACACTCACAATGGCTACACCCATATGTGAGAAGATAACACATTGCGGATTCACTCAATCGTGATATCAACCATCATGGCTACTCCCATGTATGGTAAAGCATATGTGCACAAGTGCCCATCACGGAATCACTCAACGTGATGTCGTCATCTCAACATGATGTTCACCATGGCTACATCCAGAGAGTGAATAAACACAAGTACAAGAAAATCATCACGGACTCTCTCACGTGATGTTGTCATGGAGTCACTCAACATGACATCCACCATGGCTACTCCCAGAGGGTGGAACCAAGGGCTTTCACCTCAAATTTCTCTCACAGAGAAAGATGCATTAACAAGGGCTACACCTTAAATTTATCTCACAGAGAAAAATGCATTAAAAGCAAATCATAGAAGATCACTGAAGCTGAGTCTCCCTCTTAGCTAGGGCTTCATTCTCCACAATACCAAGCTTGTCTTGGAAGTACACAAACTTTACTCTGGAGTGGGGCTTGGTGAGAATGTCAGCCGTCTGCTCATCAGTGCTAATGTATCTCAATTGGATTGCTTTCCTCAATACCATATCTCTGATATAGTGGTATTTGATCTAAACAAGTTTGGTTATGCCATGAAACACTGGATTGACAGAAAACTTCACACAACTTTGATTATCACAATGAATGACAGTTGGCTCCAATGATTGTCCAAACAATCCTGAAAGGAGCTTCCGAAGCCACACTACTTCTCGAGCTGCCACACATGCTGCAATGTACTCGGCCTCTGCGGTGCTCAGTGACATTGAAGATTGCTTCTTGCTACACTAGGAGATCATCGCAGACCCCAAATTGAAACATCCAAAGGTGCTCTTCCAATCAGCAACACACCCTGCCCAATCAGAATCAGTATAACCATGCAGCTTCAAGTCCACACCAGAATAATAGCTCAAGCCATACCCAACTGTGCCACGCAAGTATCTTAGGATATGCTTTGCTGCAACTAGGTGTATTTGCCTTGGTTCACACATGAACCGACTAAGTGCACTCACTGCATAGAAAATATCTAGTCTAGTATTGACTAGATACATCAATGATCCAATCAATTGCCTGTACATAGTAGGATCCACCATATCTGAACTAGCTGCAGCCTCCTTTAACTTTTGAAAATTGGTTTCCATAGGTGTAGACATGGATTTGCAATCCATCATACCAAATCTCTTGAAGATGTCTATTATATACTTCCCTTGACTTAGAATGATCTCATTAGGCCTCTGCCATACTTCTAAAACAAGGAAGTAATGCATGTACTTAAGATCCTTCATTTCAAATTCAGAAGTCAACTCCTCCTTGCATTTGATAATGAGGTGTTCTTCTCTAGTAAGAAATAGATCATCAACATAGAGAACCAAGATCAAGGCCTCACCATTAATTACCTTGAAGTATAGGTTTCAATCAGCATCATTCTTCGAGAAGCCCAAGCTCAACAGGTATCGATCAATCCTCTCATACCAAGCACGAGGAGCCTGCTTAAGGCCATACAAAGCCTTCTTCAATCTGCAAGCATGAGACTCCTTCCCATGAACCTCAAATCTATCAGGTTGCTCAATGTATACCTCTTCTTCAATTACACCATTTAGAAAGGATGTCTTCACGTCCATCTGGTGTAACTTCCATCCTTTAGCCGCTGCAATGGCAATGATAGTCCTGATGGAAGTATAACGAGCAACTCGAGCAAAGGTTTCCTCATAGTCTATTCCCTCTTTCTGAGAGAATCCTCTAGCCACAAATCTAGCTTTGTATTTCTCAATGTTTCCATCAGCCGCATGCTTGATCTTGAAAAGCCACTTAGAAGATACAACAAATTTGCCTTCTGGTCTAGGTACAATGTCCCAAACATCATTCTTGAGGATAGATTGATATTCTTCAGCCATAAAATCTCTGCATACTTGCTGGCTCGAAGCTTCCTCAACACTGGAGGGTTCAGACTCAATGATTTGACTCATCATAGTTTGAAAACAAGAGAGGTCTTTTGCTCTCTCTAAATGTTCCTCTAGGGGCTAGAAAATTTTCTGCCTCTTGCATTGTTTTCCTAGCCCATAGAGGTCTCTTCGACCAATAACTATGTTTGTAGGTCCATCAGTAGGGTCCAAAGGCTCAATTGGATCACCATCCTCTTCTAGTTCAGTAGACTTCCTCTGAATCTGCAAGTACTTGCATCAACCTTCTGACCTCCTTGTCCAAGATTGCCTGCAATGCTTGCCTTAGAGAAATGGTTTCCAGTGCACACCTCTGTAGAGATTCAGGGCTGACCTCTTCAACGTCATCCCAGATCACTCTATTTTGAATAGGTTTGCGGAGCTACCAATGTTAAATCCAGATTGATTGTCTTGAGCAATTCTGATCTCAACTACTGAAGAGGTCTTTCAAGGATTTAGCACCTGACCTTGCAACATTGCAACCTTCACTTCTTCTCAGCGAGTCATAGAACTCCCTCTGAATGTTAATTCCTCGTCTTCGAAGAATTGATCGCAAAGATAACCTGAATAGATTCTTCATCTTTGAGAGATGTCTTCAGCCACCAACTCAGTCCCATGGCTACAAGCTATGACTCCATGCTTGATCATTTCTCCAGTCGGCATGATTTCCTCACAAGATGCCTCAAGCTCTTCCTCTTTATGCGATCTCTCATCACCCTCTTGCTCCTTGATCCATCCTGGAAGCATTATAGAGAGAGATTACTGAAAGTTCATAAAACTTAACTATCTCGAAGAGAAATACCAATGCTAGAAGCATACATGATTCACTATCCCAATGTTATAACATGAATTAATAATTACATAAGAAATTCATGAACATTATTCAACCATGAAATACTTATCTCATTGAAATCAGAATCTCCTTAAATAATCCCAAATAATTAATTCATCATTCATTTGCTTTTCGATCCAACCTGCATTTTAAAGAGATTAATAACAGCTCATGAAAATCAAACTACAATTGAAGCATGGAGCAACTATCATTAGATAGAATAATTAAAGAGATAATAGAACTTATCTTTGTCGATTCTGTTATATCTTTCTTCCATCTTTACTCAATTTTTGCTCTCGGAAGTGCTAATCTCAGCACAACAAAAGACAATCTGCTCAACATAGATTTCTTAGATAGATTATGCAGCCAGCATATGGAACCAAACCTCTCAAAGAATCAAGGCTCTATCACAGTTCATGCATAGAGAGAATGATATCGATGTGGTCAACCAATCACAATCGAAATTTCAGTTCTCCTTTCATTTTTGAGTCACACTCGGAAATCTTCACAACTAGCATGAAACAACTCGCAATGAATAATTGGTATCTCCAAAGGATCTTATCCCAGTGATCACTATTCAAGAGAAACCACGATCTCTACTAAACACACACGATTCAAATAACTGATGTCAGATCTGCACAACTCAGCAGACCGAATTTCAGTCCAGAAAAGTGATTTCAATGATAAAGAATACTTATCTTTTTATTGTTGGTCAATTTTACATATGCTGTTAGGCGCTTGTCCTCAATGACTCGTCACAGCACAAGAGACCAAACAATCTCTCTTAAGCCTGCTTAGCAATTGCGTTCCCATTCTACATGACACGTCTCCAAGGAGATGTCGATTTGAACAATATAATCTGTGCATCGAACTCTTATACTCCTTTTGACCTTATTTGCTGACCTGGGAAATAAGCTGCGATTAAAGAATTTCCTCCAAAATATTATTTGTGCTGCTTCTTCTCCAAAGTTCGAATTTTGCAAGCTCCTGCTGAATATTACTTTCAGACGGGTTGACTGACTCCTATAGCTTCCGTCCAGACTCGTATCGATTCCCTTAATTAAGTTGATCTCCTTTGTCTTTTCTCACACATTGACATCCAAGGCTGTGCCAATAGAGAATCGAACTGATTTGGTTCAAGAGTGATGCGCCAAGTATGTGGAATATAATTTCCTGAGTTGTATTATTTGTAGATGATGCGCCCAACCTTTGTTCAATAATTTCTCACTCTAGATGCCATGATGCCTTCAAGAAATTCGTCCTCCAATTCTGCAAATAAATCTTCCAGGCTGAGATGTACGATTTGCTTCCAAGTTGATAAGATCCTCACAATATCGAATTTCTTAGCTTACACAAATCTGATCATGTCTTGACTAAAACCCTCTCTGATACCATGTTAGTTTTGTGATCAGAAATGAAAGCAATCAGAAAATGCAACACATAAGACAATGAACACCACAAGATACCTTGGGAAAACCCTCCTACTCGAGGAAGAAAAAAACCCAGCAAATATATCACTTATATATTCAGGAATAAGAGCAGAAATCTGCTTACAACTCAGGCCCAACACAAGGCCGAATTTGATACAATGAACAATAGCACCTCTTCTAGATGCGTAGATACATAAATGAATACGTTTCTCCTTGAGATCGATCTGCTGCATCAATATGATGATCTGCTGCTCAAGTGCGAACTTCTTCTAGGAGTGCGAATTGCTTGAATGAACTTGATGATCTAATGAGATGATCATCACCTTGTATTTATACAAAACAATGTATCACTTCATGTAGGTCGGCCTCCTTCATGAATACGGATAATTAAATAAGTCGGCCACAATTAGGAAGTCGGCCTCAAATAATAATTAAATATCGACTCAAGTGAAGCGCTTCTTCACTTTAATATATGCAATAAATAAATAGCCGTTAGGCTATATGAAATTTATTGACCTCCTTTGATTTGTCCTCTACCTTTCCTATGCAAAGTTGAAGGTTGTATTGTATTTTATAGCAATAAAGAAATTTGAATCTTTGATATTGATAGCTTGATACTTCATCATTGATCAATGATACTATGATAGTGATAAAGATAATTGTGTGTGTTGTCAATTATGGTCTCCACTCCCAAACCCCCTCGTTGTAATCAAATTTATTATATGATAAGAGATCCCAATAACTAGTGGGGGTCTAGGAGTGGACACCCCAATGGGGTTGAGGGGAAGTGCCCCTCATAGAGGTCTTAGGGCAGCGCTCCTTGCGGGATCGAGAGGCAACACTCTCTGCACATTTGCACCCTTAGTGCAATCCTTATTGTGATATAGGTTGGGTTCGAGGGTAGAGCCCCCACCACCACCAAAGCACAAATTAAGGCCTTTGAAACCACACAAAACTTCATGTCACACACCATCTTCACAATTTTATCACTTAAGGGAAAAATTAGGTGTTTGGCACATTTTTGTTTATAAAAATGTTTTAAATAAATGATTTTTTTTTATTTTTATTTGGGCAGGGACTCATCGAGTTAGTGGCAAAAACTCACCAAGTTTTTAAAAAACCCTCACAAAAAACTTGGCAAGTACTTTCCAAAAACTCGCTAGACAAAAAATCTGCTGAGTACTCGCTGAGTCTGCCAACTATGATGCAACTCCAATAAGTATCTAGTAATGAGATTGCAACAAATCAAATCTCCTTTGCCTCTTGACAGTGTGCACATAACAATGAGTACCAAATTTGCAAATAACTGTTCATAAAACTCTTGTATTAGCTGTTGCAGATCAGCAATACTATTTTCCCACAATTAATTAATAAACATTGTTTAATATCTTCCCTATGGAAGGGTGTAACTGATTAACCAACTGCAGCAAGGGAACCAAGAGTATATAAATAATATTAAATGATTTGAACTTCCACCACTGGCTGTGATTGGAAAAGAAATGTCAGCAGAAAAGAAAACTAGAGTGTCAGAAATCTGTCAGATTCTGCTCCCAATGGTATGTCAATCAAGAGATATTGAAGAAACAGCTGCGGCTAGCAGCAGATACAGTTATTACGGTTAGGCACTTCTCTCAGTAGCAACCTTAATTAAATATACTGCACCTTAATATGGTACAGCAGCATTCCTAATAGTTGCATCCCATTCTATCAGTGAACAAAGGTAGGGCAGTATATTATAAATATTACATGAAAATGTACGGAAGTCTTGCTAATAGAAATCATTCAAATATATGATAAAAATTGTTGCACTAAGATTATAGGTATGGCTGGAAAGATGTATGGTACGACCAACATATACTAATCACTTTCCAAACATTGATTAATAAGCAATGATAATAATCACCTTTAATCTAAAACTGAGATCATCAACTGAAAGCAAACAACTGAATTCTAAAAACACAAATCAGTGAATACTTAGCAGCAAAATTTGGAAACTGAAAAACTGAAAATCTAATTAGTTGGAGTACACTGGCAATCCCTGTATAGAACTGCACTAAAATGTTAGGAGGGTTTTTGTCCTTGAAACCAACAATATCAGAGGGTTTTCATCCTCAAGTGAAGAAATCACATTCGTTCTTGGGATTTGAAATTTATAAAGTAGTAAGAATTACCTTTTTGAGTATATTTCCCCCTTTTATAGGCATTTTTGGGGAAATAAAATATTATTTCCTACCTTTTCTTTTTAGCTCCAAGAGTGTAATTTTGCATTAACTTTTAAAACCCTATAAAATTGCTTTTTGACCCCCATCCCTAACACCACTTAAAAATGTCACTTTTTGCCTTCTTTTCAAAACAACCTTTCAATAATAAAAACATAGGTTGCTTTTAATAAAATAAAGTTACTTTTGGCAGCTCAAGTTAAATTATTAATTTATCAAATGTACTAAAGTATATAACTTCACCCAACGTATGATAAATACTGCAGTATGTAAATTCATACCCTTAGCTTGGAAAAGGGGGCATGACACCATTTGAAAGGTAATGGCATTAGAGAAGATGAGGTGGACATTACAAAATTATGTAATAAAGTGGTTTGATTGGTTGAAATATGAGGACAAGGAATCATGGTAAAAAGTAGAATTGGCATTTACAAAATAAATAAAAAAGTAGCATATGGGATGCCCAAAATTTGAATGAACTGAGGAGTATTAAACAATGGAAAGAAGAATGTATTAAAGATTGCAACAAGGGAATATTGGATAACCCAATTGCAAATGAATTTAAAGTAGCAATACTATGCAAACGGATTATGGAAAATATATAGAGAAACTATAATAGTAGTGCTCACTATCAAATACCAAGACTGATATTAAAGGAAAGTTGAGTTTAGAATGGATTTATGTGTTGACACAAAAAATAATGGTCTTATCAAATATTATGGAAGTTGTAATGTAAGGATTTGCCATATAAGTGAGTGATTGTTTAATCTTGTTGATATGGTGGCACAATAAACACCATCAAGTGAAGGTTAAAGAAAGCAAATAAAGCAATGTTGGTTGAAATTTTTGTATACTTGGGAAAGCATACAAAATTGTGGTTTCAGCCACAGTACGTGAGATAAACTCTCCTATTTTCAAAGGGAAGGCTCCCCCTTCGCTTTCTATTTTACCACTTCAGAAATGAATTATAGCTACAAATCTATTCTAAACCTGGGTGAAACTCTTGTCTTGTTCTCTTTTTCCTGAAAAGACAATTATCCTTTTCTCTTATTTCAAAACAGAATCACAATTGAAAGCATAAATGATTAATGAAGTAAAGAAAGAAGTAAAGTTTCCATGAAGGCACAAAGTTGTCCGTTGCTCCTCCGGGACGGGAAAACAAATCGAAAGCTCAAAGTCTTTGACAACTTACTCTCCTATTAACCTTTTTAAGATGGTTTTCTGGTAACCAAGTACAATATGTAGCAGCTCAAAGTCTAATTACACGATGCACTTTACATGCACAAACATAGAAAATAAAAGCAGCACAAAGTCTGCAAGTTATCCCCTTTGCTTGAGCGTTCTACAATAGCTTCAAATGCGACAAACAGCTCAAAGTTTGCAGTATCAAATCTGAAAACCAATTTAAAACTCCAAACGCATTAAGCAGCTCAAAGTCTGCAAAGTTAAGCTTGAATCCCTCTTGTATAACACCACAAAAATCACAATCAATATGTACAAAATGTCGTCACATAACACCTTGAATCAACACAAAGTTTGAAAGCAATTTGCCTCTTTTAATTGACTGTAATTTGATTTACATCTAAGCTCAAAGTCTTAGAGTGCACATACAAATTGGCAGAATTTTGTTGCATTGCCAAAAGATAAATATTACAATAGACCCCCTCAAGTATTTATAGGAGAGAAGCCTTGAGAAAAAGGTGGGAGGATCCCAACAAACTTGAGAAATTCTCTCAACTACTAACTAACTGCAATTGACTTATTCAACATTACAAGTCCTATTGTAATTTGACTTGTAAGGATTTACATGTAATTACATTTTACAACTTTGCAAGTGATATGATTACTTGCAATTACAATTTTCCATTTTACATGTAACTTGTCAAAACTAAATTACAAATACATAATTGAAACTATTTTAAGTGTCCAAAGACACGACTTGAACTACATCATCCTAGATTGGGTCTTCATGCTGCTATTTGGAAAACATTATTCCATCTCCGTCTTGAAAGCATTCCATGCTCAATCATGTCACTTGTTCAACTCCTTGTGTGGCTTCGTCATGTTGTCATTCTTTCTTTGTATCATTCTCCAGCCTTGGAATTTGCTTAGAAAATAAGGCCCATGCCTTATATTATTGATTCGGTAGGGCATGTGTGCAAACAAGAGTAACGAGAATGAGACAAAGGGGCTGCAAAAGTGAGGCCAAAGCTCAATTTCGGGTTTTGGAAGGCTGACTGCAATTTTTAAGTGCAGTCGGGATTTTTGGGGCACATTGCAATTTTTAAGTGCAAGCTAGGAAAAATGAAAGGTCATTGCAAGTTTTTATTTTTTGAAACCTCTACTTGCATTTTTGATCGAAAATTCCTATTTTGTTGTCAAACTATGAAAACCCGAAATCAAGACAAATCATCATTCTTGCGAAAATGGCAAAGAGGATTTGATGATTTATCAAAATGAAGGTAAATGAGATGAAATGAAATGAATGAGGCGAACTAGGTGAAGGCAAATGGAAACGAGAAATGGAGACGAGTGAGACAATGGCAAGGGAAAAGATAAAAAACGCGCTTTTTACTCAAGACATCTTTTTTAGAAATTGTGATTTGCTCTCAAAAACATGTTTTTCAGAAATGACGATTTCTCCATGAGAATACACGTTTTTTATTTCAAATACCTCTTTGAAACAATGATATTTCTAGACACAATAGATATGGTTTTCAGCTGCAAAACATTTTGGACAAAAATGTGTTTTCAAGAGGGCCGCAGTTTTGCTGAGAGAAAACTCGTTTTTGCTATTTGAAAAGAAATTTTCAGAAATGATGTTTTGCTAACATGAAGAGAAAGACCACAAATAAAAACGTGATTTCTAAAAACAACCAATGCAAGACATCCAATGGAAAGGTGTTTGAAACAAAATCGCAATTTGGTCATAACAAAACTTTTTTTTGGTTGAAGAAGACTTTCAAAATAAAAAAGAACATTTTACCAGAGACAAGATGCGATTTTGATAGTGAAAGGAAGAACCAAACAAAAGGAAACAAGACAATATAAAAACATTCCTGAAGATGTGAAGCTGAAAGTAGAAATGGAGATGAAAACCCTAGATGACTTGGGCAAGCTCAACAAATAAAAATGACTTATTTATTGCAGCTGAAAGTCTGATTTCTCTGCTAGAAATTAATGGAAACACCATGAAAGAAGACAAACAATCAAAACCAAACTCAAACTGCCCTCTTCAAGCATGGCGTCGGGTTTTTCAAGCTCAACAACAAAAGAAAATGGCAAAAAGAGACCAAATTGGTTTTTTAAGCCTTTCAACAACTTTTCTTTTGACAATTTGGAAAAAATAGGAACTTTCAGCTCATTTAGCAATTTTGCTTTTAGCAAAATAGGAACTTTTCACAACTTAAGCAATTATAGGAACTTTTTGGCACTTTGACAATTTTATTTTTGACAAAATAGGAACTTTTCGCAACTTAAGCAAAAATCGGACTTTTTTAGCACTTTAGCAATTTTGCTTTTAGCAAAATAGGAACTTTTCACAACTTAAGCAATTTTCGGACCTTTTTGAGACTTTAGCAATTTCATTTAAAGCAAAATCGGAACTTTTTGAGACTTTAGCAATTTTTGCTTTATGACTTAAAACTTCCTATTCTGCTGAGCTGCCTTAAAAACCCGAATTTGACCAAAAAGACAAGAAAAATGACTCAAAATTTTACAAAAACAAAAAGGGGAGTTGATGAAAGGATACCCAAGGGAACCATCAATTGAAATCCAAAGTTTTACAACCTCAACACCTCGTAAAACGTTCCTTAACACACAAAGATCCTCACTTGCAATGGTGATCAAAAATCCCTTAATTAGACAAAACAAGGGGAAAAACATGTCGAAATGTTCCCAAATTTAGCACAAGGCAAAATAGGATGGATACCAATGGCTGCACAATTCGATTGGAGAATTTTGGTGCATCGAAATGCGTGCCATAGAGATTTATGAAGAAATTTTAGGCAAAATTCCATATGGGTTGTCCAATTTTGAGAATTCAAAATTGAGGACAACAAGCAACAATCCTTGAAGAATAATAGGAATGAAGGTTTAATGTTGAGAATCTCAATCTTTAGTGGACAAGAAAGGTAAACTTGTTATATAGTGTCAAATATCAAGGATTTGGGGCACTTCGCTAATACTCCATTGCTAGTCGTGAATGTAGTCTAAGTTACCATGATGATGATTGGCAAATGAAATTAGCTAACATGGTTGAAATAGAGAGGAATAGAATAGGTATCTAGTGGCTATGATTAGAGCAGCAAAGAAAAGAGGACGAGACATACAATTATAAAAAGAATGCATGTAAGGTGCCATATAAGTTGTAAAAGATGGAAGCAGTCAAGTAGGTAATGTTGTGGTTTAGGGCTTATCGTTTATGGCTTAGGGTTTAGGCTTTGAGGTTCAAGGTTAAGGGTTTAGGATTGAGGGCTAAGAGTTTATTTTTTGGGTTTTAGAGTTTGGTATTGTAATTTTAATATAGGGTTTTTGGATTTAGGGTTTAGGGTTTAAGATTGAGGGTTTAGAGTTGATTGTTTAGGTTTTAGTGTTTTGTGTTTTAATTTAAGGTTTTTGGATTTTGGGTTTAGGGATTGATGTTTGGTTTATAGGGTTGAGGTTTTAGGATTTAGAACTTAGAGTTAATGTTTTAGGATTTATGGTTTTATGTTTTGGATTGAAGATTTAGTGTTTATGGTTGAGGTTTGAGTGTTAAGAGTTTTAGTGTTTATCTTAAATTTAACATTTTAGGGTTAAGGATTAAGGTTTTATGCTTTAGGGTTTAAATTTGTGTCGATGGTTGGAAATTGAGGGTTTAGGGATCAGTGATTGAAATTGCCTAAAGAGGCTCAAAGAATTGCTGCATGTGACAATTTACATGCACTCCAAGATTGTTCGAATGAATCTACTTGTTACATTGTTTGGCAATTTTGGCCCCTTTAATGAATGCTTTAATGTTTTGGATTTATCCTTTAGGGTTGGTGGTTGAGGTTTGATAGTTGAAGGTTGGTGATTGAGGGTTTAGGGATTAGTGTTTAGTATTTAGGATTAAAAGGTGGTGGTTGGCGTTTGATATTTAAGTGTTAAGGGTTTAAGGTTGAGAGTTGAGGGTTAAGGGTTGAGTATTGAGGGTTTGTGGATTAGGGTTTAGGGTTAAGGGTTGAGATTTTAGGGTTTAGATTAGAGTGTTTAGGTTTGAGCATTACGGCTTAGCATTACAAAAGTGCACCTTCACTACAAACACAAATTGAACAGAGAACAAGATAAGAAAAACTTAACTAGTGGAGTGCTTGCCACAATTATCTTGAGCTCAAACATTCTAACTACCAAAAAAAGTACAATAATCTACTAGGATGTGGTATGTAAAGGAAAAGTTCAAAAATGACTCTCAAATTAACTATTGAAGGAGGAGAAATCATAAGTCAATGGGAAAAAAAGATGATGATTGATGTAGACAATAAGGGTCACAACTCCCATGTCATTTTGTCCACTCATTTATGATTAGATTTGTTAGGTCTCCGCCATAGTATACAGTGCATAGCAGCAAAAATCGTTTGGGGAAAAAATCGGCAAACCAAAAGTTCAGGATTTTTTGAAAAAATAGTGAAAAAATTGGATTTGGAAAAAAATGTAAAAAATAGTAGAAAAAGAGACTAATGCTACTCTTTATTGCTAAGTTACCGGGTTCACCCCAAAAACGTAGGGTTCGGGTTTTGGTTTGTGTTGGGTCCGAATCTAGGTTTGGTTCTTCTGCGGATTCGGCCAGGGTTCAGTTTTTCTTGGTTGGGTTCGCCCATGCAGAACCTGAGAAGAACCTAGAGTGAACCCGCATGGATAGGCGATCATAGAGTGGTTTTTTTTGCATTTTTTAAATGTTTTATGCAATTTGACTTTGACCCATGCCCAAAGAAACCCTAAAAGTGACCTCTAAAACACTTTAAACACCTAAACTACCTCATTCTTATTCATTTGTTTTGCAAACAAGCATTTTCATTCCAAGAGGCTGAGTTTTCATTTTTGCTTGTTGGATTGACAAAAGGAGTTGAAGATTGATCATTGAAGCTTCTACAAACGATTGCATTTCCATTCCTATAGATTTGCAAGTGTTCATTTGCTGCCACAAAGATTGTTGAAGGATATTTTTGCAAAGAGGTAAGTTTTGTTGATGTTATAGCAGCTACGGTCTGCACTTCATCACACGAATTCCAAGAAGAAAAGATAAATTAAATGCATAGCCTCTCGGCTATTTAATTTATATCAAACAATGTATATTTGTTAAGGGCCGACCCTTTATGGTTCGCTTATTCTTGTCTTAACTTGAGCCGACCTCAATATATATATTCATTGTTATGTTTTCCTAAGAAAGGCCGACCTAAATGAAGAGGCGCCTAAGATGTATAAATATAAGGTCATTATCATTGTATCATCCAATCAAGTTCATTCAAGCAAGTTCGCACCTTATCCTTCAAAGAGCAGAAGTTCGCATTTATTGTTCAAGAGCAGAATTCGCATTCTTAGCAGCAGTCCGATCTCAAGGGAGAACATATTCATTTGTATCTTGTGCATCAAGGAGAAGTGCGACTTTATTGTAATTCTCTATTGGCCATTGTTGGGCCTGTGTTGTAAGCAGATTTTTGTCATTTGTTATACATTATGGAAGAGACTAATTTGCTGGGTTTTTCTCCCTCAAGAGGAGGGTTTTCCCAGGGTATGTTGTTGTGTTCATTGTCTTATGTGTTGCAATTCTATTAAGTGCTTTCATTGTTTAATCTGATCTAAGAAACACTAACATGGTATCAGAGCGGGTGTGAAAAAGATCGTGATCAGATTTAGTGTGCAACACTCACTTTATTCCTTTTCAGTCTATCTCTTATTTCTCAAATTCAAGATGGTGAATGGTTTGAAAATCGAGGATAGACTCGAAGGAGTATCGAACTACACATCATGGAGGTTCAGGATCATGCTCACATTAGAAGAGAATGATTTGGCTGAGTTTGTGAAAACAAAAGTTCTCAAACCTGAGAAGGAAGAAGAGAAGTTGCAGTGGAGGAAGAAAGATATTAGGGCAAAGAAAGTGTTGGTTGATTCCGTCAAAGATCATATTGTTCCTATTGTCTTCAAGTTGGATACTGCAAGGGAGATGTTCAAAACATTGGAAGAGATGTACGAAATCAACAACACCAGTTGTGCCCTAACCTTGAAGCAACAACTACTTCACATTAAGATGGCGGAAGAAGAGTTTGTCATCACCTACTTCATGAAGATTTCCGAATTGAGAGATCAACTCTCTACCATTGGTCATATTGTTGATGACAAGGATTTGACCATGATTGCTCTCAATGGTCTTCCGCTTTCATGGGAGTCGTTTATTCAAGGAATTAGTGCAAGATTTAAACTTCCCAAGTTTGATCGATTGAGGATTGACTGCATTCAAGAGGAGTCGAGACTAACGGCAAGGAGCATTGGTCAAAGTTCAAAGAATGAAGATTTACATGTTCTCGCCTCTCATTCATCGAAGAAAGGAAAAGTTTGGAAGAAAGGTTTCTTTAAAAGGAATCGAGATAATGGGTCAGATGGTGCTCCTGCATTCAAAAAGAAGTGGGACCTCTCTCGTGTTCAATGCTTTAAATGTGACAAATTTGGTCACTATGCGAGGGATTGTCCTACCAGGCCTAATTAGCATGCTTCTTTTGCGGATGTGATTGAGATCTCTCCCCAAAATGATTCTAGTGAATTTCTACTCTAGTCATGGGCCTATGTTCAAGCTGTGAAGGTTGTGTACTAAGCGCAAGAACAACATATCATACGGTGTCCACCCTTTAGAATATTTAAGAGATAAGTATTCTTTGCTTTTGATTGTATTTACTATTCTAGGCTAAAATTCATTTTGTTGAGTTATGCAAATCTGACATTGTTTACTTAGGATTATGTGTGACTAGTAAATAGTGATCACTGTGATAAGATTCTTTAGATTTATTCATTGCAAGTAGGATCATGCCAATTTGTGAAGTTTGTCTTTTGTTTTGCTGAGATTAACTCTTCTGTGAAATTGAAAGAAAGACATGTCATGATTAATGAATTAATTATCTATTACTAAGGAGATTTTTGAAATCCATGAGATAAGTATTGCATGGTTGAATAATGTTCATGAATTGTTTTTTTGTAATTATTAAGAGGCTCTTACATTGAGATATCCTGAGCATCTAGCAATCTGCATCTGGAAAGGTTGGATATCGAAGTCTTACTGAATGAAGAAATGATGAGGAAATGATCAAGCTTGGAGTCGTAGCTTTCAATCATTGAACTACATTAATGGCTGGAGATATCTCTTGAAGTCAATGTACCTTCCAGGTCGTCATTGTGTTCAAACTGTGAAGGGTACGGATTGATCTGAGCTCAAGTACAACGCACTATGTCCAACATTTGGACCTATCAAAATAGTTAAAAAGATAAGTATTCATTGGTTGCTGAGTTATATCATTTATTTATTCTTTGGATCTTGTAATTAAGAGAGATAGTAGATTCTCTTGAATTGTGTTGTGTTCACTAGCATAAGATCTTTGGAAAAATTTCATTCATGATACAACTTGTTCGATTCTAATCTTGACATTTCTTTGGATAATTATGGACTGTTAGTAATCCCTATCTAAAATGGTTCTTGGACAGGTTTAGGGGGAAGAAGATGATAAGAGATTACTTAGTAATGAAAAGCTTGAGGCATCTTGTGAAGAAGTCATGTCAACCAAAGAAATGATCAAAAGGGAGTAAACACTAGAGGGATTGAGTTGATGGCTAGAGGGAGTACATCTCAAGAAGTCTTCTTTGCAATCTCTGAAGCTAGGATCGAGAGGAAGTCTCAGTATCAGTGTTCCTTTGTTTAATGAGTTCTTCTTTGAGAGAAGTTCGAGGTGAAATCCCTTGATAATGCAATTCTCTGTTGAGAGAGAGTTGAGGTGTAAGCCCTTGATAATGCAATTCTCTGTTGAGAGAGAGTTGAGGTGTAAGCCCTTGATAATGCAATTCTTTGTTGAGAGAGATTTGAGGTGAAAGCCCTTGTTTCCACCCTCTGGGAGAGCTATGGTGGATGTCATGTGTGTGACTCCATGACAACATCACGTGAGGGAATCCATGATGATTTTATTTATACCATCTATGGAAGTAGCCATAATGGTTAATATCACATTGAGGTGATATTCTATTTTGTTTTCATTCTAATATGATGTGTCTTGTGCAGATGGAAGTTCATCCCTAGCTGAGAGGGAGTGTTGATGTTATAGCAACTACGGTCTGCACTTCATCACACGAATTCCAAGAAGAAAAGATAAATTAAATGCATAGCCTCTCGGCTATTTAATTTATATCAAACAATGTATATTTGTTAAGGGCCGACCCTTTATGGTTCGCTTATTCTTGTCTTAACTTGAGTCGACCTCAATATATATATTCATTGTTATGTTTTCCTAAGAAAGGCCGACCTAAATGAAGAGGCGCCTAAGATGTATAAATATAAGGTCATTATCATTGTATCATCCAATCAAGTTCATTCAAGCAAGTTCACACCTTATCCTTCAAAGAGCAGAAGTTTGCATTTATTGTTCAAGAGCAGAATTCGCTTTCTTAGCAGCAGTCCGATCTCAAGGGAGAACAGATTCATTTGTATCTTGTGCATCAAGGAGAAGTGTGACTTCATTGTAATTCTCTATTGGCCATTGTTGGGCCTGTGTTGTAAGCAGATTTCCGTCATTTGTTATACATTATGGAAGAGACTAATTTGCTGGGTTTTTCTCCCTCAAGAGGAGGGTTTTCCCAGGGTATGTTGTTGTGTTCATTGTCTTATGTGTTGCAATTCTATTAAGTGCTTTCATTGTTTAATCTGATCTAAGAAACACTAACAAGTTTTTCTCCTTTTTTTGAGTTTTTTCATCCATTTTTTTGTTTGACAAACCTGAAACTTTGTTTTGTTTCATTTTATGATTTATCTATGTTTTTCCATTCTTCTATGAATGTATGCAAGATTCAAAAGAGCTAGGTTTTATAAATCAATATTTTGTTTTCAAGTTTTTTTTGTTTGTTTGTTTGAAATTTCAAATTTTGAGTATGTTGTTTGTAAAACAAATTGCCATAGGAATCACAATGTCAATTGGTTCTACCTCTAGTCCCGCAAGTGCAACTAAGCCAAAGTTCAAAACAGATCCAAATTCTCCTCTATGGAAGTATGTCGAATGATAAGATTGATTCCAGGTGGTGGTGGTTACATTTTGAAATGCAATGGATGTGATGTTCAATATTCTAGTTTATACCATAGGGTGAAAGCACATTTGTGTGGCATAACTGGAAAAAGGCATCAAGCCTTGCCCTGGAAAAGACAATGTACCTATTCCACCTGAGATAGTTGCAAAATACATTATGGAGCAAGATGCAGCAGATGAACGAGAAGCCCAAAAAGGAAATCACCTTTTATTAAAAAATAAAATAAAAGGGAATGCAGCCCCCAACTAATCCCAATATTGTGGTAGAAGACCAGCCATTTATGGCCACTCCGGATTCTCAAGCTCAAAGTGCACAACCTATTGCAAACAAGAGAACAAAGGGGCCTTTGGAACTTGCATTTCAAAATGAGAGTAGAGCCATTGCCGACCAAAATGTAGCAAGATGCATATATGCCAATGGATTAGCTTTTAATGTTGTTCGTTCTCCATATTGGAAAGAGATGTTGAGAATGGTTAACAAAGCTCCAAAAGGGTACAAGGGCCTAGGTTATGAGAAGGTGCGTGGCATTTTATTGGAAAAGGAGGTTTCGTTGGTTGAAGATTCATTGAAGCCTATAAGAGATTCATGGGTTGAGACAGGTGTGTCCATTGTTTCAGATGGTTGGAAGGACTCAAAAAATCAACCTTTGATCAATGTCATAGCGGTGTCCCCTAAAGGGGCAATGTTTTTGAAAGCTGTGGATTGTGAGGGGCAAGTAAAAGATATACAATTTATTGCTAATATTCTCATTGCAGCCATTGAGCAAGTGGGACCCCACAACATTGTTCAAGTTGTAACAGACAACACCAAGAATTGTAGAGTTGCAGGGTTGTTGGTTGAGGAAAGATATTCACATATCTTTTGGACATCTTGTGCGGTCCATTCACTCAATCTTATGCTGCAAAAGATTGGGAATAAAATTGCATGGATCAAAGAATTGTATGTTGAGGTTGAGGACATTTAGATGTTTGTCACCAACCACCACTTGTCTCAAGGGATCTTTAGATCATTTTCAAAATTGGAGCTATTGAAGGTAAGTGAAGTAATATTTACATTTTCTGATTTTCATAATTTGATTGTGTATTCTAATTTAAATTCTTCTTGAAAGTTTATTTTTAAATTTTAATTTTTTTTTTTAATTTGCAATAGCTTGCAGAGACCCGCTTTGCCTCTAACACAATCGTCTTGAGATGACTTGTGAAAGTTAGAGAGGTACTTTCTAGCATGGTGATTAACAACAATTGGTCTATATGGAGGCAAAACAACACTCAAAGAGCAACAAAAATTAAGAACATGATATTAGATGACTCATGGTGGGATCGTGTGGAGTATCTCCTTAGCTTCATCGAGTCCATTTTGAGTATGATTCGCTATATTGACATGGACAAGCCATGCATTGGAGAGATATATGATGGTATAGATTCAATGCTTGAGAAAATCAAGTGCACCATAAATGTGAGAGAGCAAGACCCTAAAGAGACTTTCTTCAAACAAGTGCAAACAATTGTTGAAGAAAGATGGAGCAAAATGAAAACTCCATTACACCTTCTTGCCTTTGTATTGACTCCAAAATACTATAGTAGTCATATTCTTTCAGTGCTAGGAAGGCTTCCTTCATATAGAGATTTTGAAGTGGCTGAAGGGTACAAGGTAGCATTTGTGAGACTCTTCCCTGATCAAGATTTGCGAAGTGTAGTGACGAATGAGTTCATTGATGTTGTACACTCAAATGGTCTAGGTGTTGATGCTCTTCGTGATAGGTTCTTAAAGGATGCTCATAGTTGGTGGTACTTCCATGGACAATACTTCCAACATTTGCAGCCCCTTGCAATCAAAGTTCTATCACAAGTAAGTTTAATAAATTTTCATATTTTAAATTTAAAAGTTTCATAATTTCATTTATAATTTATAATTTTTTAATTGTTTACTTTGTCTTCATAGGTTGCTAGTTCATCTGCATCTGAGAGGAATTGGAGCACATATTCTTTCATCCACTCAGTAAAGCACAATAAATTGCTCTCAAAAAGAGCAGAGGACTTAGTATATGTCCATTCCAACTTGCGTCTCCTTTCACACAAACAACGTGACTACAAGGAAGAGGAGACAAAGTTGTGGGATATAGAGCCAGAGGATACTAACTTGGATGTTTCCACTTCCCACCATATTGCATACGAGGAGTCTGATATCCAATAGTAGCATGGGCACAATACTAGTGCTAGTGATAGTGCCATTGGCACTACTTGTGATTCATCTAGTCTTCCTACTTCATCTAATGTCAATGTTGCCATTGATATGGATGATTTAGAGAATCCATTTGATGATCAAAACTTCAAAAGTGTTGTAATATTGAACTTGAAGTTTGAACGATGAATATTTATCATGCATGTTTTAAATGATATTCAAGTTTATGGTGGTTTTGTAGTTTATATGATGTTATGTGATATTCTAATCCTAATTCATGCTTCTAGGCTCCATATATATATATATATATTTATTTTTACATGTTTTTTGTACTATCAAACCCAAAATGAACCGAACCCACCCCCCAAAAAATTTAGCTGAACTCGCAAACCGAACCCTCGAACGCGAACCCGAACCCGAACCAGTACCGGAACCAACAACTTAGCTTTTTTGAAATTTAAGGTCATTTCCATAGCATAGAGATATAGAGAGCAAAGAAAATAGAGATTTTAACCCATGAATTGTAGAAAGCTTGCATGTTGTTTATGAAGTTTATGTTTGTTGAGCTTAAAGGCATCTGTTTCTTGCTTAGGTTGTGAACTAAAGATCGTTTGGAGCACCTTATTCAATAGAGTAGTGTATATGTGAGATATGGAATCAATTGTAATGTAAAATCTTTGCAGAAATGACAACTGAAAAAAGTGGAAAAGGCTAGTGTATGAAGGAGTCATAAATGATACAAGTGACCAAAAGCTTTGAGAAGGCAATGACATGAATGAAATAAAGTGGAGGATGAAAAAGTGTGATAAAATAAAGGATTGGCTAAGGGTTAAAATCTTAGGCAAATACTCTTTAAAGTTGTGCAAGCTTGAAAACAGAGACAACGCATTACCAGTCCAAGAGAATGGTTAAAATCTTAGGCATATACTCTTTAAAGCTGTGCAAGCTTGAAATCAGAGATAGTGCATTACTAGTCCAAGAGAATGGTTAAAATCTTAGGTAGATACTCTTTAAATCTGTGCAAGCTTGCAATCAGAGAATGGAGTTTGAATTCAGGGTAATGCACTGTCTTTGATTTCAAGCTTGCAAAATGATGTCTTTGAATTACAAACATAATCTGCATGCTTGGCATAAAAATGGGTGCGGGATTGAAATCTTTCAAGAGCTACTTTATAAGTTTTGAACATGAAGTGAAATTATTTTTAATATTCTCTATGTAAAGTAAATTGCCTATAGGCTATGCAGGTTATAGATTTAGTATTAGACAATTACATACTTCCATTTCATTGCTGCAGTCATCATCAATGAGGAACCTCATCGTTTTCCATTTTGGAATAGTACAACCTTGGACATTTTGCAAGGGTTAGCGAAAAACCTAGACCAAAACATGACAACCTTGCAACCTGATAGGGGGAAGAGTATAACTAATTTGACTTGACATTTAAATGATGATTAATCTATGACAAAAAGAGAGACAAAGTAGTATGATCATTGATTTTTGTATAGGTACCACAAATGTTTTTTTTTTGGGGACCTTGTGACAAACTTGGGCCATATGAGGACTTCAAAATCTCTGGGAAAAATTTGATCAATGTTTTATCTGAGGGCAATAGAGTCAAAACTATCACCTAACATCTAAACATACAATGAACTTAAAATGATACAATAAAGTTATTTACAATTTGGACTGATTTGGTGTAGACTGCTTGTTCTTTTCGTAGGTTTCATATGTAAAATTTTGACTAACTTGGTCATCAAAGTTAGCTTCTGAAGTTTTCTTGGCATGGAGGTGGTAAATGCTATAACCATTTATAAGGTCACCTTACAAATGCACGACTAGTGAAAATGGTTGGAATTGCTTATTTTGATTAATGAAGAATCCCTTGCTTTATTTTACTGTGGTTTACTTTATTGTAGGGCGTATTGATAAGACTGCGAGCTTAAAGTTCAAAGCAGAAAGGAACTTGTTCACGCATGTAGGAAGGGTAGACTATAGAGTCGACAACGGTCACCCTTAACTTATCATGACCCTGATTTATAGCAGAAAACACACCAAATTTAGAGTTTTTAACATGGGAGTCGTTAGCATGATTTATGGCGATTTTTTCACGATTTTAACGCGAAAAAAATTGCAATTTTCAATCATTTTTTGCTAGTCAACGTCTGCAAAAAATCCTGAAAAAATTGAGGAAAAATCGGCAAGCTTGAGGATTTTTTAAAAATCTCAAAAATCGCAATTTTTTCAGGATTTTTGCTTCTATGGTATACACCATCACATCTTTAATATTCAATTTACAAAAAAGCTTTGCCAAACTTTATCTACCCCTCTCATCAACCTCCCTAGTCGTTTGATGTTATTTCCTTGTAATAATGAGTTCACCTAGCATGACTCAACCATGTTCTTAGTACACTAAATACACCAATCCCCCACATTTTTTTGGATGGGTCCCATGATTGTTTATTTAACATAATTCCTTGGCAACACCATCCTATCCCTATCTTTCTCTAGTTCTTAAGTTGTGAAACCTAACAACAACTAACCCCATCAACCCCCAACCTTTCCCCAACGTTTTCTTCACCTCTAGACCTTGTCATGTTTTTACTTTGAATGCCTCTCCACTCACAATGACCATCTGGTGTTCAGACTACACTTGCAAGCCATTTGTTCTTTTTATATTTTCACACTAAATATGTATCCATAGTTCACAAATTTTGAACTTGGAGAGTAATGGGCAAGCCGAAGATTTTTGACTTGGCGAAAACTCGACAAAAACTCAACAAAACTTGGCAGCTTAAAAAGCACTTAAATTTTTGAAAAAAACATTAATTTTATGCAAAATTCAACTACAAAATGCATTAAATGAGTTTGGTGGGGGTCTGAGTGCAATGCACCCATCGAGGTCAAGGTGCGGAGGCCTCACCACCAAGCCCAAATAAAGACCTTCAAAACCACACATGCCTTAATGGCACACACCATTTTTCATAACTTTTGAAAAGGCAAAAGACAATGCTTATAAAGCCGAAAAAGCCAAGATTTTGGAGTGTTTAACCCCCACATTTTTCTTATGTTTTTGACACATGATGGCACAGCAAGTCAACTTGTTAGACTATATGAAAAGCTAGGCATGTGTTCTTTGCAAATTTATCCTGCAAATACTTAGGAGCAAAAAAAAAACTCTTTGCAATCTATGTATTTATCTATTGAACAATGGTCTAGTGTTTTGCACAAGGCATCTAGTTCAATCAATGCAACCATGATTATTTTCTTTGCCATTCTAAGACTTCTCAGTTACTGTCACCACCTGCAATAGTGTAATTGTTGTTAACATCGAAGAAGGTGTACATCTTTCAAAGAATCTCCTGTACTGATCTTTTGGTGTCACAATCTTGTGTCAGAGGATTTTGGCTGCCAGGACAAAGGTGCTTCCATCCATGGCTTCTCACTGGTTTTTTACAACTTCAAGATATTACCAAAAGCTCAACAAAACCCATGGAATCTCCTGGAAAAGAACCGTTGAAATTAATTGTTTCTTCCTGGAAAAAGCAGGAATGAGAAGGTATGGCAAAGGGAAAGGCATGTAAAAAACCTTTTTTCATTGCACAAAAAATACTTGCGTAAAATCCCAGAAACTTTCCTTGTGAAAATCAAAATCCTCTTAATAATTTCTGTTTTTTCTGTCTGTCCATAGAGCGTAGAGATTTCTAGAGTAAAAGTAAAGAAAGGAATTCTTTCATTTTGAGAGTAAATGATTTTTATCCTAGAGAGAGGAAATCGGTCATGACTTAACAAAATGTTCTTGATGCCATTGAATGCCAGGCAAGCAAATGAACTTCACAGTGGGTCTTGCAAGAACTGTGAGAAAAAGTACCCACTATCTTAAATGATTGTGAGGTCCGAGCTCAACTCTCAGCAGACATGCATGATAAAAAGAAAAAGGAAAGAATATTTAGTAGACACTAAACACTTCTTTCCTGCTGGAAGGTCCTTGGAAATAGATGTAAACCCTTCATGTAATGCCCTGTAAATCATTCACAAAATTTATACTTTCACTTTGTGCCTTTTTGGCAGACTGCTATGGAAAAGTGGCTACTCATTGAAGAATTTTTCTAAGAGCCATGCTAAAACATGGTGACAAGGGATTGAAGATTTATTTTAAATTACAGCAAATGTATTTACAGTACTCCAACACCCATATTTATGCTGCCTATACTAGTTCTGTAAAATGTCATTGTCAGATTTAACTGCTTCAAATTTGTTAAAATGTGAACTACTGAACTGTTATCCATAAATTTAAATGATAAAAGAAGGTTGTGTTATCAACGCTTCCTATAACCAGTCAAATGCATAGATGTTTAAGCACTGTATTGAACGTTGTCTTTTTGGGGTATGATTATGTTGAATTTTTTGCATTGCTATTGGTTGTTCAAACTTCAAAGCATTTGTGAGGTATACTCTTTTTTTTTTCTTAATTTTTGTTTGAGATTCAAGCTTTGGTGGACTTAAAATTGAAATGTACTTACATCTTCTGTCTCATGTAATTTAGTGTTTTGCGAACTTTTGGATTCAGAGTGCTAAAATTAGATCTGCATGCAATAAGTATTTTGAAATTTTCAAGATTTTAGATTTTGAGTGCTGCAGCAGCTTGGCAATAACTGCATTTGTACCATATTTGTTGTTTGTTAATGACTTTGTTTACCATGTCTGCTATGTTTGATTATGCTGCTACAAGAAAAAGTTGAATGAGTTCCATATAGTTTCATTATTTTAATATTTTGAAACAAATTGTTTCTGTTTGTTCAGGTCCGGGATTATCGCAAAGGTTCGCCAACTTCAGGTGATTCTGTCTCTTCAGGAGAAGGATTTCCAGTAGTTCATAAAGTTCTTCTGCGTCCTACTATGGAGAATATTGTAAAGGATATTTCTTCTATGGCAGAGTCTTGGGCCTACAGTGATCTTATGGTTAGTGCTCTAACATTTTTTTTTAAATTCATGAAATTTGAAAGGTGTGGCACTTCGAAAGAAGCTATTATTGTTTAACCTTGGTTTGTGCTTGTAGGAAATTGAGTCACGGATATTGAAGGCAATGCAACCAAAACTTTGTTTGGATCCTACTCCAATGCTGGAGAGGTTGTGTGAGAACTCCAAATCAAACAAGGTAAAATTTTGCTTTAATTTTGTTGTTCTTGTTAGCATTATGATACTTATTCTGTCCATTATTTTCATAGCTTCTAATGCCATGGTATATTCTGCAGTCATGTACCAAGAAATATTCCAGTTGTAATAGTCATAATCTGCAAATCATAAATGGCTCTTTATGGGTCTTGGTTTCTTGAAGGCTGACTATGCCATAGTTAATAGTTTTTTGGGTTGGTGTTTGTGTTTTGAAGCTCAACTTGGGATTGCCTTTGTCACGACGTGAGAGAAAACAGAGAGGAGGTTTTCCTTTGGTCACAGTGATGTCTAACAATCTTTCCCATGGTAAAAAAGTTTCTGTTGAAGGAACCATTGAGAAGGCAATAATGCAGACAAGGATTGCTGGAACGACTTCTGCATTTGAAGATTCCAGCATTTCTTGTAGTCAAGAGAGTTCTGCCCCTACTACAGCTGATATTTCTAGCAGTATAGCCTCTCAATCAAGAATCCAATGTCATATAGAATCAGGGCAAGATTTGTCTAGGCTCGGTGTACAAGGACCATCAAACTCCTTACCAATGCAAGGTGGACTTAATCGCTCTAGAATTTTGCCTGGTCCAGGAAACCTATCTCCACCAGTCACTTCTGTGAGCCTTGTGTCCGCTTCTATGCAAGATTGGAACAACACTATAGATGCTAGAAATATGTACGTACCCATGCTGGGTAAGAGGGAAAGAGGTTTAGCTACAGTAAGCAAGTCAGATTTAAAAAAGCCAAAGCAAGAACAGACTTGTACAGACACATTTCAACAGCAGAATGTGGGGCCAAACTTTGATCCAAAACCTACCAGGGATCAACAAAGAAAGGATATGCCCCTGCAGCAAAATCAAAACAATGAATCTATGCATATTTCTGACATGTCTGTTCATAGGCTGTCTCAACAGGTGACAGCAGATGATAATCAACAAGTTACAGCTGGTGAAATATCTGCACAAGATTCTAAGCGTTCATCTTACATAGATCCAAGGAGTGCAGTGGTATTTAAGGTGAAAGAAGAACACCTAGAATTTGAGCGGAGTCAGATTGGTATTGCAAAAGAAAGCCAAGAATTTGCTAGAAATAAAGAGACACAACATTTGAGGGAAATAGATAATGAGCAGTCAGGTTCACCTCAAATTTCATCTCGACACTTTTTACAGCAGCCATACAGTAAGCCATCTTTCCAATGGCAGTCTCTTGGTCAACCAGGTGAAAAGGATCAAAAAAGGGATGAGTTGTTACTGAAAAGGAAATTGGTACAAAGTCCCAGGGAAATTGGGGGAGTTGGGAGAAGTGTACTGCAATCTCCACCATTGACAAAATTAGGGGAGTTGTCACAACCTCTGATATCCACAGCTGTTACTGTTATCTCTCCTGGACCATCATGTAACAATATGGCAGCATCTGTAGGACAACAGAAGGAGAAATCACTTGGACTAGCAACTGTATTGACTGCAGCCACTTCAGTCAATTCAAGTCAGATTGATTCACAACATCAACAAGCTCAGCAATCTGTGTCTTTTAGCAGACACAAATCTAACTCTCTTTCTCAGCAACCCTCTGCAAGTGGAGTTGCATCACCAGGAAGTGTTACAAATTCAATGGTACCATCTAATGTTAACAGTCCATCACCTGGCACAGCACCTTTTCCCAATTCGATAACCAAACCAGATCAATCTGTTATCAGCCAGGATCAAAGCAAGAACCTTGAGACTATATCAATATTGGTGTCAGTAATTCAAAGGTATATTGTTGGCTTATATCTATTTTTTTCTTTAAGGGAATATAAGAAAGGATGTTGTGGTTTCTCTCCAGGATCTCCAGTGTTTATGTTTTATAGTCTTAATTGTCTTTTCTGCTTTGCTTGCTTTCGAGCAATTTCCATTTGAGAATTTCTTTGATAGCTTGTTGGAAGGGGAGTAAATTGTGGGAAGTAGAATGTGGCTCATTTTACAAAAAGTTACAGTGCCAACCAGATCTTGTAGAAATAATTAACTATTGTTACTGGCCTTTTAAGTACAGGCTCTGTTTGTTTCTTAATGGAATGACATGCTAGTAGGAGGTGGGTCCTTAATCCATCTTGTGGAGTCAAATTCCATAAATAATAAAAAAGAAAACTTTAATATAGGAAAAGCAGTATCAACTTGGCTAGGACAGATTTTATGCTAGCTCATCTGCTGCTACAATTCCCTCAAACAGTGCACACTTACTGTTTGTCATAATTTTGTTACTGGATCAGACCGTTTTGTGGTTGCTACTCAGGATACTACAGATTGATGGTCAAAGTGACGAACACTTTTTTGATTTAAATGTCTTCATATTTGAGTCTGAAGAATGTCAGAGGGCCTCATCTAGATTTTGAGGGCTGGTTCCTACACAATGGGGAAGAATGATTGATCCCATGGTGGGAGGGAACCATTCAATGCACAACAAAGATTCTTGGAGGCTGGTGGTGAATTTTAGCTAGAGTAAAGAAAATATCAGCCTTGTTTCAAGCTTGAAAAGACTAGACATGTCTTGGAAATTGTTTCTTTTAATGATTCAAAGCAGATGGAGCCAGTGAGTTGGAGTCCCAGCTCAGAAAATTTGAAGACCATAGGGTAAGATGGACTAGAATCAAGGGCTGTGTGCATTGAACTACTTAGGGGAATGCTCCTTCCAAATTTAAACCTATTCAGGACCTACATGTCTCACATCTGTTCCCCTTGCTGACCATGCGATTTTGACCTTCACTCTCTGTGCTCCTCCCCCTGCTCTTCCCTTGCCTTACCCCCCTCCAGGCCATCAATACTTGCTGCACCACAATCCATTTTGATGTTGATTACTCTCTTGATTATGCCTCTTGGCTTTCCTAGCTTATGTCATGCTTCTACTCCCTTCCTCCCTCCACTGCTGCTGCCTTGTATGATTTTCTCTGTAATGCTCTTTGGGAGGTTGGTCTTATTCTTTCTCCCATGTGGTGTATCACTCCACTCCACCCTATCTTCATCGTGTTTACTCGATAAATCGTTGGTTTGATGATAAGTGTCATGCCATGCATTAGAGAGTTTGTTTTATCCTTGTCCATGACCCTCCCTCTACTTTTACTAGCCATAGGGACTATCATCATCTCCTTAGGTGTAAGAAACACACGTTTTTTTGTGTTGAGGTGAATCATGTTTCTTGTTGCTCTCCATCGCTCCCCTAAGATATTGTGGGATACTCTCCTTCCAAGGAACTGCCCTATTGTTTATATTATAAACCTCCAATTTTCTTCAATTTTCTCTTTTCTGATCTGTGTACCTTGTACAAATGTGTGCTTCGAACCATGTCACACTTCACCACGAAGTCTTCTGATCCTTACTCTTTGTTGATGATGTTCTCTCTCATTCTCTTGACTGCTTGTAGAGAGTCAAAGACAACTTGATGCACTTTCTAAGTTTTCTGATCTTTGTTTATTTGTGGTCAACCTAAGTAAAACTGAGATTATGGTCTTCAACATCACCAAGGATGCTCTTTTTGGGTTTCATTTCTTCTACAAAGGGAGGGCCCTATGCAAATAACCGCTGAATATGTTTATCTTGGGTTTCAGTTTATAGGTTCTCTTTCTTTCTAGCATGCCTCTTAGTCTTATCTTTGCATGTGATATATGTCACATTCTTTGTCCTTGAGCCATAATGCTCTCAATTAAATTCTAGATTTTCCTTCCAAGATGCACTTCTTCGACAATGATTATTAAGCCTACATATAACATTGTATGAATTTGAGTTTTGGGCCTGAAGAGCACTAAGATCCACTGAGAGGGGTAGGGGGGGTGGGTGTGAATCAGTAAATCAAACACATTTAATTTTTCAATTTTTAAATCTTAACACAATATCAACTTCTCAATATGAAACCAAAGCTATCAAGATAACTTCAATTGATGTAGAAATGTTCAAGTGATTTTACAAGTAAGTAGGTGCTAACCTACTTGAATATTTAATAAGAATAGTTTTAGTAGGTTCAAACCTACAAGGAGCACCAACCCCTTAAATTTGTTTAGTAGGTACTTAACCTACAAGGAGCTTCAACCCCTAATGCAAGGCACCAACCTTGATGGTGTAAGATGGCTGCCTTCAATCAGATCTGCACTCTCCCAATTCTCCAATCTGCTTTATGTGATGAATAATCTCACCCTAAGCCCACACAAGAAGATGGGTTCACTGATATGAACTGCTGTAATCTTCACAACCACTCCTTCAAACTTAAAATGAATGCCAAATATATACTTTGATCTATGATTGCATCTCTTGATGAAAGAGCGCAACTCTTTCTTTTCAAAATTCATTCACACCTCTTCATTTATTTGTATTAGTCTTAACCTATCTTCTTTAGATTCTTCAAAAAAACTTCTTTCAAAATCTGTTCTTCATTATTTGGCAGTCTCACCTGTAGACACACACCCTTTAAAATAGAACACATCTTTTGATTATCATGAAGCCATGTCCTTTGCAAAGAGCACGACCCTTGGAAGAGACATCATGAAAAAACGTGTGCTGAGTTTGAAACACATCTCTCCAACGAGTGCGATTAATTACTTCTCATATTTGTTTTTAATCGATTCCCTTTTTTTTTGAAAAACATGTCTCTTCAGATTCGCATCTGTTCAAGAAGGAGAGAGACGTCCTTTGTTATCCTTCACATCACTTCAGAAAAATATGTCCGTCTTTAGAAAGCGAACTAGTTTATTAAAGACGTCTTTTTGACTTATTCGTGCCTTTTGGAAATCCTTGACTTGTTTATTTATCAGATTGTAGCCGCCGCTTTGACTAATAATTACACATTGCTTCAACAAATACATATGTTTGTTTGCAGATACGTATTATCTCCAGCCTGAATCGCGTCCCTCCAGACTCGATTAGTTATTATTCATGAACGATTTTAGTGAGATTGCTTTTAAATATAAAAGCAATATATATCAATATATGTTTCCAGGTTTCATCGATATAAATTCTTCAATATGCACTGACTAGCCAAATCGATATATATATTCTTCAGATTTCTACGATCAACTATATCAATTATAGTTAATATAGCAAGGCATGAATCTCATGATCTAAATCTCAACTCGCAGAGCTTGAATCTCATGATTTTTTAAATTTTGTCGTTCATATCTTGTTTAGGCATATCTGCACGATTTGTGGCATTGACATCAATGACAATTCTTCTAACAGGGCCCTAGTTTGGGTTCTTGTGATTGGGTTAGGGTAAAGAAAGTTCAAATGATTATGCTTCACTGTATGAACCTATGCAAATAGATGGTTCTTCAGTGTATTGTCTAGGCTGAATTTGCTGCCCAACCCTTTCATCTTGAGAATATCTTTAGATTCACTTGGCTCATACACATGATTAGATCAACGGGTGGTTTTGCTTCGTCCCATTGGAGATATTTGTTTTTGGTACTCCATTCATCATAGGAGATTTACCACTTTGGGTCCCCCCTTTGGATGTCGGTGTTTTTGGTTGTTTGAGGTTTGTTTGCTCATCTATTGACATTTCTTTGGACACGCTTCCTCCTTTTAGATACTCCTTATGTGCTCCTTATCACCTTTCCTCTAGGGAAAGAGGTGCTCAACCGATCCATAAGAGGACATTTGCCATCTAGGTTATTTGGACCTACCCTTTGATTTTTTTGTGAGCATTTCTTATAGGTTGATGGGATTATTGTTCAATCTACCTATCTTTAGTATCATTGGTCTCATGCTTTGAGGATTTCCATTGGCATGTTGTTGGTGTGTTGATGTGTATTTCGTGTTGAGACCCACCACCATATTTTACATAGTGAAAAAGTTTGCCACTTTTCTTCTCTACAAGAGGTTGAGTTTGAGGAGAATTTTATTTTTTGGTGCTTAGTCTACCATGAAATCTGTGGGAGGTACTACTATTTAGAGATGGATTCTAGTGGTTCCCTATCCACTTTCTTTTGCTACCCTAGTTAGAGATGCTTGGTCCATTTTCTTTGCGAGTTTACTATGTTTAGGCATGGATCTCTTTGTGGTGGTTCTAGATTTACTAGATTGATTACTTCGTTGTTTCAACTCATCATAGATGTTAGAGGCATTAAGTTCCCTTTGGATACTATTGATTCATGTACAAATAGAGATAAATTATTCAAAAATTGCTCATCCTTGCATTTGCTATGACCAAGGCCTCTTGGCATGTCAACACTCTTCTACAACACAAATCTTAGTTGCAACCTCACATTACCAACTTCTTCCCTACCATTAGTGGTTCATTGGCTTTGATTATTAAGAGAGGTTCTATGCAGAATTGAATACTTCCTAGGATTTTCCAGCGCAATCCCCTTAGCCCTAGACTATTCCCAATGAGCATTCTTAGACTTTGCATTGGTACTCCTAAAATAACCATTGATAATAATGTTGGCTCCTCCAACAATTCTCATAATGTTGAAATTTGAGGAATTTGGTTCTCCACTAAGATGGTCTTTAATGTCTTCCATTGCTTCACAAGGTCCTCCTCTTGCACACCCATTTATAGTTGTATTATTTTGGGGTTGCTTTTTTTATTTTAGCCCTTGTATGTCTGTTAATTTAATTTTATCTACTTTTCTTGCGTTGTATTTGCTTCAAGTCTAGGACCCCTTTTGCACTAGTTCTTTACTGTTGTACTTATATGTTCTAGTCTCTTTGACCCATTCTTTGGTCATTTGTGGACATTACATAATTTCTTTTTCTTTTTAATTCCATAAGAGAAAGCACAAATTAGAAAAAAATTTGTCTATGAGGGGTCCTAATGACATTCAATTGAAGTTGAGCTTAAGAGTCAACACATATTTTGTGATCATTTTCGAAAGATCTTGACGTTAGTGTTTATGCATCTTTTGTGTAGTGCTTCTATGCACCTTGCTAATCAAGTGGTTCACCAAAAGGTTGAGAGTTTTGAGAGGCTATTCTTTTCTAGGAAGTTAGAAATGGAAGAGCTTGAGGCAGTTGTTAAAGATATGAAGAATGAGAATTCCCTAGGTCTAGATTGTCTCCACATGTAGTTTTATAAAAATAACGTGGCATGTTGTTGGACATGCTTATCTAAACAAGTGCCACAAATCCACCAAAAGAGGAATTATGGTAGAATTGATCCATGCTGCTTGTAGAGTCAATGTTAATGGATAATATTTGTACTCTGTCCATTTACAAAAATTCTTGTGCCAAGGTTTCCATGCTTTGTTGCTAGAAGGATGGACAATTTTTTGGAAGAATCTAGAGTGCAGGGACAAATTAGCAATGTTGTGCTAATGGGGGCTACTTAACTGCTTAATGTTCATTTTGCTAGTGATTTAACATTGATTTTAAAGCTTACATAGCAATCAATTCATGGAACAATGTTATGTTTTGAACATCTTCAAGGGAAAAATGGAGGTTATGGTCATTGGTTAGGATGACTCTATCTGGGCTAACTCTAATTTGAAATTCATGAAGGAAGGTGAAATCATCTGCTATTTTGGAATCCATTTTACATTATGGTCTATCAAGATTTAGAAAAACTCCACCCACAACGAATGACCAAGAATTCTTTAGAATTCAGAAATGAATGTGGTTTTGTCTGTATAGTGACACAATCATCAAGGTGGTTTTGTCCCTGCAAACTAGTGGTCTCATCTTAGCCATTGTGATAGTGGCAGTTTTGGCAAAGTGGCAGTTTTGTTTGTCTCATTGTAAATTTTCTTAGTGATGGTGGTGATTTTGGCAAAGTGGCAATTTTGTTTTTCTTTGGCAGTTATGTTTGTGACCTAAGTCACCGCATTCGCCAAATTTTTGGCTTCAAATTCGAAATTCGGTGAATGTGAAAAAAATTTATAATATTCGTTGAAATTCGCATAAATTTGTACAGACGTGGCGCCCAAGGATACAACCTAATATTTAGGGTTTTTCTTTCATGGTTTTTTTGTTATTTTTTAATTTTATAAAATTTTGAAGCTTGGAAACGTTATAATATCCGCCTGCGTCGAGAAAAACATGAGAGTTTAAATTGTAGGAGCCAAAAAAAAGATTTTTCATTTCCATTAATAAATGTGTGAATCTACAATGGGAACAGGGAGGTTCAAAAAAACGC
>CM021103.1:200081235-200094547 GCA_007115665.2 Sequoiadendron giganteum
GTTTTATAAAAATAACGTGGCATGTTGTTGGACATGCTTATCTAAACAAGTGCCACAAATCCACCAAAAGAGGAATTATGGTAGAATTGATCCATGCTGCTTGTAGAGTCAATGTTAATGGATAATATTTGTACTCTGTCCATTTACAAAAATTCTTGTGCCAAGGTTTCCATGCTTTGTTGCTAGAAGGATGGACAATTTTTTGGAAGAATCTAGAGTGCAGGGACAAATTAGCAATGTTGTGCTAATGGGGGCTACTTAACTGCTTAATGTTCATTTTGCTAGTGATTTAACATTGATTTTAAAGCTTACATAGCAATCAATTCATGGAACAATGTTATGTTTTGAACATCTTCAAGGGAAAAATGGAGGTTATGGTCATTGGTTAGGATGACTCTATCTGGGCTAACTCTAATTTGAAATTCATGAAGGAAGGTGAAATCATCTGCTATTTTGGAATCCATTTTACATTATGGTCTATCAAGATTTAGAAAAACTCCACCCACAACGAATGACCAAGAATTCTTTAGAATTCAGAAATGAATATCTAGTTTTAATACAACTCTCGTGAAGAGCACAATCATCAAAGATTGTGGTTTCATCCACAAACCTAATGAATCATCTTGTATTGTGATAAAGTAGCAGTTTGCTTAAAGTAAGTTTATTTTATCTTTATCATTATAAATTTCTAAAAAATAATCAAATGTAATTGCCATAAAATATGAAATTTATTTCTTATGAATATTTATAATACATCTACCTTCACTCAGCCCCAACTAATCAAAGTCAGTAAAATAAAAATTAATAGAATTTAGTAGGTTGTATGCGGGATTACGGCCACAATGTTTTGGGGTTTTCTTTCATGGTTTTGTTTGTTTTGGTTTTATAGATTTTTGGAAGCATGGGCGCGTTACAATATCCGCTTTCGTGAGAAAACATGAGGAGTTTAAATTGAGACCAAAAGATTTTTTCATTTTCCATTAATGATATGAATCCATTATTCAGGACCGGGTTCCGGTTTGAATTGCGTGGGTTGATTTGACGCCGTTTTGGGTGTCTTATCGGCTATGTACATTATTTACTCAGCTTCAGAGGCCGGGCTGAGTATAGAAGCCTCAGCGCTGTAAGAAATCGTAGCAAAGCTGTAGAGTGTAGGCGCCATACATGAAGCTCCACACTCCATGTGTCAGTGAATGCTGTCATGACCGGTTGTGGACTCCTTAGGATGCGTTCCGGTGGTTTGGTTTTGTTGGGCTTTTGAGGTTAGATCTGGATTAACATTTTGGCGGTTTTGGAGTTGGGTTGCCAAGGGTGCTGTTTTGAGTTTTAGAGATGGGGTTGAATATTTTAATACTAAAAGCTAACAAATAAAAAATATGTGTATTTAAATGTCTTTTAAAATAAAATTTATTGATTATGTTATTTTAATTATAAAAATAAAATTTTATAATTGAATGAAAATTTAGAATTTTTTATTTTGTATTTTAAATAAAAATAAAATTAAATATACATAAATGTGTCTTATAGTTTATATTTTATAAATGTGTCATCTTTTTGTAATGATTCAAATTTATTTATCAATGTTAAACTATTTAGACAATTGTATGGATATATTACTTATATTTATGAAAAAAAAATTAAAAAAATTACATAAGGTGAATTTAATCCGAATATTATACTTTTCGAATTTTTTCCTTGTTGAATTTCATTCTACTTTCAATGTTGCCGAATTCGAATTTGAATTCGAACTTGATGACTTAGTTTGTGACAATGGTAGTGATGTTTGTGATAATGACAGTTTGTCCTGCAAAACGCCGGTTTTTCCCAAATTCAAAAGCAAGTTGAGAAAGGGCCTAGAAACATTGTCTTCCAATACCCAACAGAGTGGGGTTTTCTAGTGCATGAAAGGACATTATCAACACATAATTAAGAGATAAATTTTGATTGGAAAGGCAAGTCTAGGAAGTGGGTAGCAACTAAATTTGATTTTTTGCATGTTGAGGAAGTTGTAAGGTAATGGAGGATTGAGGGAAGCATACAAGTATTAGATTGTTGTAAGCACACTCTATAAAGTGTACTTTGTAATTTCCCAAGTTGAAGGGAGGAGGAGAAGTGATCAACTTACACTTGCAAACTGATTGCCCTCACATCCAGGTTTCCAGTGTAAAATTTTTCCATTGTCATTTTCATTTGAATTCAGTTTTAGATATTCATGTTTCATTTCCAAAAACTATTCACATAAATTCTCGCACAAACTACATTCAATTAATTGTCATTTGAAGTTTAATTCAAGTAGCAACAAATTATAATCTACATTTAATTTCTAGGTAGGATCTTGAAATTACTGATCATATTGGTGTTAGAGCAATTTAATCTTTGGGTATTATGGAAATTGGTAGGAGAAGTGAACAATCGACAATTGCAAGCCAATTACCTGACATCAGGGTTTCTAGGGCAAATTTTTTTGTCAATCTTGTTTTCATTTGAATTCAATTTGTGATGTTCATGTTTGATTTCTAAATACTATTCACACTAATTCTTGCACAAACTATATTCAATTCGTTATCACTTGTTTAATCGCCAAATTTGTTATAATGCTTGTGTTGTTCTATACGGGCTTTGTTAGTTCCCTGTCATTGAATTTGATTGTTTTTAAGGTTTTTCTTTTGCATACTCAAAGGCTATGGTATATGCGAAGTAACAATCCAACCTTGAGGGAAGGTGTCATGATCATCACAAGTCCTTATGATCAACACCATTGAATGATAAAAAATATACTCTGGAGACATGAGGTAGATTACAATGTGCATTCATGTGCCTCATTGTAATAATATATGCACAAGATAGTAGTAGCTTAGATCACTCCATAATGTCCTAGGCAAACAAAATTTTTAGTTGGTTCCAAACTTTAATGCTATAAGGAATGGGGCTATACTGTTAACTCTAAGTTGGACTTTAACCTATTACCACGTACAATAGTAACACTTGTTACACCTCCTTTTGTATCCTAATAAATTCACCATACACATATGCTAGAAAGAAACCAAGATTTTCCATTATAACCTGTTCAATGTTAAATGCTAAATTATTTGAACGAATATAACAAATTATCTATGTTCCACCAAGTTTCCGGTACGGGGGGGTGGCGGGACGGTGGAATGCGTTTCGGGGATGGGATTTTTGGGGACGGCAGGGGACAGCTATAACAATATTCAAATTTCAAATTTCAGATATTCATATGAGTAATGATAATCGTAACAATGTACATTGATAAAGTTGCAAATGTAATCACTAATCATATTGACATATACATTATGTCGTCAAACAATCAATCATCTGGACCCCTATACCAGCCAGCTGCCTTATCATATTAGGTGATCTACATGGTGGAAGGATTATTGCTGTTGTTATAACTTTGTTTCAGTCATATCCAGCAGCTGTTCTTGCTGTTCACAAGGTTTCTTGGGTGTGTGATCCATCAGCCTTTTCAGTCATTGATCTACTATGAGTGGAATTTCTAATTGTTGTAAGCCTGAAATTGTGTTTCCAACTTGTATATCAGTCAATGTAATTGTTCTAGTTATTGCAAAATCAAATAAAATCAGCCTTTACAGGGTTACAACTTGAGATTTTAGTGTATTTGACACCTTAGGATTTCATAATTGCTGATTACTTACATATGAGAGTCCAATATATTCATTTCCAGCCATATCAATATTTATACTTGATGTATGTGAGCATAAACTATTCAAATCTGAATGCAATCACTGTCATAGGGTTTCATATTGGCTGTTCATTGCATATCATTGATATCAATTATAAATCAGCAAGTATATTTGTAGTAATTTGAAATCTATAAGTGGGACTTGTTATGTTTGACACATTTGAAGTTTCATAACAGACTTGCAAATGAATGAAATACAGTTTCCAATCTGATGTATATTGCTTCAAGGGTGTTTGGGTTAAGTTTGAATGTACTTAGAGTTGATATTCACAACCTATGTTCAGTATTGGCAAGCTGGGAGTGAGTTGGTTGTGATTTCTTAGTGATTATCTTGCTTTTCAGACCTGTACAGTGCAATTTCAAAGCTTTATCAGGTCTATACCAGCATACTATTCATCAATTTAATTTTGGAGCTTTTTCTTTATGCAAAAAGTGGCTGGAAAAAGGGGACGGCCGGCCGTCCCCTTGTCGTCCCCGAGTTGCCCCCCTCAATCCAAAACGTCCCCGAAAAAAAATACATTTTGGGGACAACTGGGAAACGTCCCCGAGGCGTCCCCCGTCCCCAGAATGTCCTCGAGACGGGTATGGGGGCCAAAACCCCAAGGGATGCGTCCCTATGCACCATTGCAAATTATCCTTGGAGCTTTTAGGAAACTGAATTGTTTGTTATTGTGCTTGTAGCTTCTTGTTTTGTTTACACCAAGCTCATTTTTGCTAATCTTTTCTACTGTAATTAGCTCTCCTTTCAAGTCTTCATTGACCTATTTTGGTTATTTGGGGATGTTAGCATTTCCCTCCAAGTTAAGCAACATCCAAGGTAGCTAGCTATTTTGTAGAATCACATGTGAAGGTGACCATATTGAGTAAAAGAAGTTGTAATAACCCCCCTTGGTTATTATCGATTATCATTATTTTTAATTAAACCACTTTCAATACCATCCTAGTTGACCAAACAACTTCTATCCAATTTAGAAGAGCTAGTTTGCTAACCCAACCAAACCACAACATGGGTAGTAGCTCCAAGCCACAATTGTACAATCTTGCACTAAAGAGGATAAGCTCACATAACAAGACAAATCCCTAGATCTATACGCAATCCTTGAGGGTTCATTTGAGATGGCCCTACCTACGTATCCCTTTCTGGGAATTAGAGGTGTTGTTCACATGCCAAAATAGAAAGACTTTATCCTTACAACTAGGATGGTATCTTTGACTTCAATCATTAATTGACCATATGCTTTTGATTCAATCCATATACAGTAGTATGATAGCCAATGCATTCTAGTCAAATGTTAGTTCCATGCCAAAATCAAAGTATGAACCCACACAATCCACATAGGGACCAACTCCTACGTGCTTACTACTCTATTTGATAAAACGAATACTTGGAATAATGAAGAAATAAACATTCATACTAGATAGAGAATTAAAATATATCTTTATTTGCACATGGAATTATTACAGAAGTAGACTAGAGATGGTTGGCCAAGGATCATATTTCATCATACCCTCTTCCTTGATTATACAAAGTATATTTAAAGAACGTGATGGTTGCCAAGAAGAACATAACATTCATCAACCAACTCTTATAACTATTGAAGCTAACAAACAATTAATACATAGTCGGATAAACCATATTATCAAAACATACTAACTATACTAACTATAATACGTACCTCACATGTACATATGTAGTGATTGACACATGCATGCATCACATATACACAATGTGATTACTTCATGCATACATAACATATACTTAATGTGACTAACTCAAGCATGCATCACATATACATAGTATGACGAGCTTGTGCACACAACACATGCACACTATGTGACTAGCACATGTATACAACGCATATACACTGTGCAACTAGCTCATTATACAACCTATATACATAATGTGAATAACTTGAACATTACATCTACATGGAGTGACTAGTTGGCAAAAGGGAAGTGGTTGTGATCTACTGCATGCATCTTCCCCTTTACTTGGTTGACTAACACATAATTCCTTAAGTACATCTTAGCCGAAAAGAGGAATATTAGTGCATCTCATACAACACCATGGGTCCCATCATTTTTCTTGATTCATTGTTAGTTGCGATGATGAGACAAGCATCCCATTCTACTTGTGTCATCACTGCCAAGGGCATAAGTGTAATAACACACATGTGTAGTCATTAATGAGATCCCCATAGCTCACTAAGCCTTTAAGTCATCTTGTAAATGAATAAACATAATTAGAATGCCTTATGGTGTAATGTCCCCTAATTGGGATATGCCTGATTTTGCCCAAAAGTAACAATTCCAACAATATAGTTTGTTTTACAAATAGTATTGTAAAATTAAATCATATAGAAGTTATTAAACTTAAGAGTAAATGAACAATTAAGATAAATAACATCACTTAATTGGATCTAATCTATAGTTTCATTTCCAATAACCAACCATAGTAGGGATTGGAGAGGAAAGCACGATAGGGCACCTGGAGACTGTTCATCGCAATTAAGCCCAAGAGCATGGTATAACACTCCTTGGCCCACAAGTGGCAGGAACTCCCGTCCATCCAACATGGGGTGGCCTACTTACATTGTGGAATCGGTCTGCTGCCTCTCCTAATCGAGTTTCCTTGCTAATCCATGCGTGATTGCTTATAGGGAAACAAATAGATTAAATCAATAATTATTAGAGCCTTAAATAGATTAGCAATTCCCATTAGCAATTAGATTAAAGAAACATAAGAGATTATACACACACACACACACACACACACACACACACACACAACATTATACTCCATCATGATGCATACCAATCACCTATTAAATCCAATAGCTGCTGCTTTTCTGAATGCAGATATAATATCTGATCTCCTTCTATTGATTGATTGACAATTATAATACATACATACATATACATATATAGTTATTCCTTTATTTATATTCTACATCTTACTTCCTAATAATATTCTTGCTGCAAACAATATTTATTTTAATAGATATCTCATATTTCACTTTCTTATTTTCCTTTATCCAAATCACATTCCATTGATCCCAATTGATGCCTTTCCCAAAATGACCCCACCTTTCTATATATCCTTCATTGTGGGGTGAATAGTAACAACCCTCATAACCATTGCAATCCTCACAAAGGGATGCACCCTTCCAAGCACTGCCTTTCCTTAATGATTTATGTTTTTAATTAATGCCTTAACTTAAAGTCTCTTTAGTGCCACTTAATTAAATGGGAATCACTGCCTTTTTGGTTATTCCCATCAATCTCTTTTAAGAGCCTGTGATTGCTGCGTTTATGTGAATGCTGTGAACATATTCTAGGCGGGGGCATGATATATGGTTTTACCTCACCTAAGACTAGTGTCTAGACTCTCAATTGCTTGTACTGATTTAACAATTGGAACCTTGAGAACCATACCTTCGCCAAACAAAATATGGTGGGAACACACATTTCATCTCATACCCCAATGCCTATATTGAACCTCCTAAGATAAGTAGATCTTGACATCCAATGGTTGTATTCCATTGGCAAAGAATAGTTTAATCCTGGGATGCAATGTCCCCGAATTGGAGGTATTGTGATTTAATTAAATTAATTGATTAAGTTGTCCAAATTAATAATTTATCAAAAGGATAGCTAATTGGTTATTTTAATTAAATAATAATGAGAATATTAAATTAATTATTTATAAAGTTATTCCAATAAATTAATAACTTAAGGATGACTTTATATTTAATTAATTTAATAAAGTGACTAAATAACATAATAAATCATAAAGTCACTTAAGTGAATAAAATAATATTTTATTTCTAGAAGCTTTTTGAAGTTGAATGAGAATTCTTTATAAGGAGTTGAATGCAAGCTATTTTGATCATGTTTTGGATTATTTCTATTTCTCATACCTGTGTGGTATAAGTTGAGGCTTGCATTGCTCAAGGGTTTGAAGACTCTAGAGTACCACTGTCGGTTGTGAAAGATCAACCCTAGCTGGAAGTGTTGAGGAATCCATCCAGGGTTTCTATAGGTGCTTCATTGGAAACATTTAACAGGTGCAATAGCTATTGTATTATTGCCCTAGCTGAATTGGTGTGATAGTTGACTTATTATCACATCTTCATCTTTGCAGCAATTGAGGTATTGTTGCAAATATTTCTAAGAAGCTAAGTATTTGAGCAATTGCAATAGCTGATGTATTATTGCAATTATTTCTGAATTAATGCAATAGCTGGATTATTATTGCATTTTATTATTGTGCTGATATGTTATATCTTCAGAATAAAGTCTTCAAAAGTTTTCAATTATTTCAGTATTGTGGGGCTATTCCGAATATTGAAGGAAATATTATTTTGACTAATATATTTGAAAAAGCAAAAGTTATCCTTGAACAATATTTGAGAAAATAGTTGCATTTGTCGGGAATATCATATTTGGGCGATAAAGTGATTTTGAATAATATTTGGGAAAATACTATTTTCCTTTGTTAGGCATGAAATAAATAAAGAGGAAATATTAATAATCTCCTGTTGGGTGATAAAGTGGAATTCGAAAATTATATCTGCCGTGATACTTTGGCGTGAACTTTGGAAATATTTTTGGTGTAGCAATAAAGACAAAACATGGCCTTTGATTGAAGTCGTTCACAGCCATCCAGGTATCGATAAAGACAAAGCGTTTGTGAGTTACACATTATTTTATATTCAAGGGGAGAATCGCGATTCCTTCAAGCAATCTCTAGCGCGGCTATTAGACATCCTATATATTTCGATTTTGGGAAGAATCGAACCATTGATATTATTTTCCATCATTGATTTCACTGAGGATTCATGGCAGCTTTCCTTCAGATATTTTCTTAGGAAATTCATGATTTCCAAGCGCAGCTTAAAGACATTGTTCCATTCGATTTTTATGGCTGGGAATCCCTAAATAAGTCTGGGCGCAACAAACTGGAAAGGGAAACTCCAGATTTGAAGATAGTGATTGGAGATAAGAAGGAGACGCTACCATCAAGGATGGGTCTGAGATATTTAAAGCACGTCATTCACTGTCATATCGACTCTCAGCTAGGTTCATCATACATTTATCTGCAGATACAATATTGTTCTCTTCAATCGATAAGTTTCCATGTTTGTATATTGCTGCTGTCCAATTTAATAAGCATTGTAATGCTGCCATCTACAATTGCCTAGTAATGGCGTTGCATGATAATAGTAAGCTAGTCACTGTCAATCAGTTGCATTTAGCATTGTATGAAGTTATTGTAATTAGATTATAAGCAATAATATGGAGATAGTAGTTTGCTTGCATACATTTTCAGTCATTTACTTGCATTGAAAAGTCACCAAAAGATATATGCATTGCATCTTAGTGCATTTGAAGACATTGATATTATTAGTTAAGCAAATATATGCATTTCTTCACCAACATTCAAAAAGAAAAACACACTGAAACACTTACCAGCCAAGAACAAGTTTCAAGCAAAGTGTTTGATGAAATGTCCAAGTGCTAAAAACTGAAAATTTACATTAGAATTAGCAAGTGACCTTATAGTGGTATCAGAGCCAAGAATCCTGCCAGCCTGTTGGGCAAATTGGTTATTGTTTCAGCTAATCAAAATTTCAGTTGGCTACATGGCTACTTCTAGCAATTCAATAAAAACCTTGTTGGAGGAAAAAAAATGGAAAAATGGAACAAAGGTTGAAAATTGTTGGTGAAAAGTTGGAATTCATACCACAGGATAAAGCAACTCTCAACATTTTGGAGGAGGCTGAAAGTTGTTTGTGTATGATTGGACAGTCAGTTTTTCAAGCGATGTTTGAAGCTATGAGACCTTTGATGAGTTCTTTGGTTAAGCCAAAACTTTTGCAACATTAGGACGAAGAAGTTAGGCTTGCAGTTGTCACTTGTATGAGTGAATTTGTAAGGATTACAGCTCCCACAACAACATATGGTAAAGATACTATGAATATAATCCTTCAAAAGATGGTGGAAACTTTTCAAGGGCTGCGTGATGTCAAGAGCCCTACCTTTGGTCAAAGAGTAAGAATCTTGGAGATTATGGCAAAGTTTAAGGTATGTTACCTCTTTTTCACTTACGGATGCAACGATTCGTTTCTCCAGATGTTTGACTACTTCATTTTCGAAATCAAGGAATATCATTCAGATAGTGGGAAGACAAATATGTTCAACATCCTGTCTGAGATCCTAGATAAAGATTATGATGTTTGTAAGCAGTTGCAATCTGAATTGTTAATCATTTGGAGAAAAGAGCAACATGTTTTAACTATAGCATATGATCTCTCAAGACGATTGGTTGAGTAGAAAATTGATAAGTTCAAGGAACAACTGACTACAAGAGAGTTGATTTCATTTGGTTTACAGGTTCCATCTTCTCTTCAGGAGGACAACGCACCATCAGGCCATGGATCAACTGAGTTGGATGATGAGATCAAAGAGCAAATTGCTCCCTCTTGTGTTGTGACACCTAATTAGGGCATTGCGGATATTTCTATAGATGAAATTAGTGTTGTCCTAATTCCAAATCAGGATGTGTGTATGCAGGACTCAACGGGAGAAGATAGTTGGGTGACTCAAGCACTTCATGAACAATCAGGTGTTTATTCATGTGAAGAAGAAGTTAATCAAACACCCCATAGTCTACACACTTTGAACAACCAATTGAAGGTGAATGAGGATGGGATTGTGGCAGCATTATCTCATCACGATAAAATACACAAACTAATTGAGAATCACCTTTGGATGGTTTAGTTGGAGAGAAGACAAAAGGGAGTTGAAGCAGAGTCTTCTCATGATAGCTTGCAGGAGATCAACGAAGGTACGGGAACAATGAAGACAAACTATTTGCACCTTCTTTTAGACCGCGATCACCTTCTCAACCTCACTGAGGTCTATTTAGATGCTTTGAGAAGGAAAGAAGATGAAGTAGATAAGCTTACGCACGAGCTTATGGTTACTAGTGATTCCTTGAGGAGTACTCAGTTAGCCCTTTAGGAATCTGAGATTCATGATGATGAGCTCTGCGTAGAGTTGAGCTTGGCTCGCTTTTTATCATGCACAACAAAGACTCAGTCACCTATGGCAGCCGGGACACGAGATGAGGAAAGCAGCATGAGACCTCCTAGTGTTCACAATTAGGATACAGGTATAGCGCCTCTTGTGTTGGATAAGCAAGAGGAGTTAGTTGGTGATGGGTGCATCGTTCTTGATCTTGAGAGATTGAGTTGCCGATTGATTTCAATCTATGGGTTGGAGATAGACATTTGGCAATAGTATTCCAACACCATCCTCTTGGGTTTTACCTAGTGTTACTCGGGGACGCGTCCCCGGGTCTAAATCCTGCTGTCCTCGTCCCAAAAACGTCCCGAGGACAGGGGATGACCAGGGGACGACAACAGTATACTATTTTTAATATTACATAGTGAATTCTAAATTTGGAATGCATATTGAGTATTGACAATGAATTCTTAACACAAATGTTATATGCCAAGTTTCTATAATGTATATATGCATGCTTTATCCATGTTTTCATATGAATATTTAAAGTTTCCCTATATATTTTAAAATTTCTATATTTTATATAGCCGTCCCCTTGCTGTCCCCAAATTTGGCCTAAAAAATCGAAAACTTGGGGACTTGTCCTGCTGCTACCGTCCCCGTCCCCGTCCCCGTCCCAGAAACTTGGGGTAACACTGGTTTTACCTCCTACTTCATGGATTGATGGCTGTCCTACTTTGCTGGTCAGAAATCTGTCAGGGAACACCTTGAGGGCAACAACTGTTGGTATGGAGAGGAGAGATTGGGATGGTCACTTTGGAGTTAGAGGATGGAGTGATGGTGAGTCCTCATCTTTGGGCAACAGAGATAACTTTTTGCTCCTTCTTGGACATGATTCATAGGATACAAGGTGTTGTTTTGATTTTTGCCAGTAGCTCGTCAGATGTTGGCATATGTTTTTATGCACCTTCATTAGGCATCTTTCACATCTGCAGGAGACCACTCAGTGTGGATTGGATTGTTGATGATTCAGGTACATCAGTCTTGGCTGCAGGTTCAAGCTTCATGGAAAATTTGAGCACCAGGCGCTGCATTGACAGTTTTGAGATTGACATTGGCCAATCTTATTAGAATAAGATAATTCCTTCAGAGTCTTGTTCACAAGTCCTTGATTTGGTTCTGGTTTCTTTTCAGGAGATCGATGTCATTCACGGTGATACCCTTCTTGCTCCTGAGAGCAACTTTGGATACTTGCAATTGCTTTTCGATAGAGGTTTGGTTGACAGAGTTGCATGTGGTTGTGATGATGTAGCTGTAAGACCAACTCATCTTGTTGTGAGTTGCGAGTCTTCTTCTGATGATGGTAGTATTGGATGGGATACACATGATGATTCTGGTATTCCATTAGCGTAGGCAGGAGAGTTTCACCTCGATTGCATCTTGAGGTGTGCTCATCAGTTTTTGTTCAGCCCACATACATAGGATCTATCTATGCCATTGATGGCACAAAGAGGTGGGTTGAATAAGGGGTATTCAGGTTAACTCTGGTATGATATATTTCAAAATTTAGGTGATGAGTCCAAGTTGTTCTCGCTAGAGGTTTGGCTCGATTGGACTCTAGGGGTTATCAGAGTGGCACAACGGAAGTCAGTTGATGTTGAGGTGGATGGACTTCTAATTTATCCTTGGCATCTAGGTATGATATTTGAGGTGTACCAGGACAGTACTTGGAGTGGGCGTGATGGAGTTGATTTACAGAGTTGGGATTAGTTGTGACCTTTTCACACATTGCCCCATTGCAAATGGGGACCCCCAGTTGTTTGCTTTTTAGGGTTTTGCCTTGGCATCACAACTGCTAATCACCATTTTTTCTTTTACAATGAGGAGTTAGAATTCTGAGAATTACTCGGGTCAAGTTGAGAATTCAAGCCCATATTAGTGCCTAGACGTCATGGAAGTGCTCGAAGGTCCGAAAGACGAGGATCGCCTGTGCTTTGAGTCAATTTTGACACTTCCTATTTTTTAGGGATTTTTACTTTTTTGCTTTTTTGATTTTTGGCACTTTTGGACCATTCTAGAGTTCCTAGTTTTTAGGGATGCTTTTTTGTTTTTTTTTTCTATTTTTGGAAAGTTTCTATTTTGTGGTCCCACTGGTCATGGAGTCAACGTTCATCTTCAAAATCAAAATTTTGCACCTTCGAAAGCAAAATGCAAGGAAAAATCAAGAAAATCTCCAAATTAGGGTTTTGATCTAGATGATCCGGAAAACTCGAAAATTTGGCCAAGTGTCGAAGAGAAAATGAAAAATTGTCTAAGATAAGGTGCGCCATGGGAAAAAATTCTGGAAGTCCTACGTGCCATGGAAAAAAATTCTAGAAGTCATACGCGCAATTGGAAAAAAATTCTGGAAGTCCTACGCGCCATGGAAAAAAGTTCTTGAAGTCCTACGTGCCATGGAAAAAAAAAATTCTTGAAGTCCTACACGCCATGGAAAAAATTCTTGAAGTCCTATGCGCCATGAAAAAAAAATTCTTGAAGTCCTACGCGCCATGGAAAAAA
>CM021103.1:200100145-200140646 GCA_007115665.2 Sequoiadendron giganteum
GAAGGGAACAAGTCAAGTTGTGGCTTTGGGTTTCCACTATCACCAGAATGTCCCTCATCACTTCTTCCACGAGATGATGATTCCTTCTCCCAGCTGCAAGCAGATGCACTACATGATGCTGAAAATGGAGATTGGAGAAGTGAATGTTGGAGAGAACCTGCGTGGAAGAGGAGGAAATGCAGCTGCCTCTTCCTTGAGGCAGTCAATGAGGAGGTCTGTTGCCCACTGATGAATCCAATTGAAGTTCATAACATACTCTGCTATTACTTGACAGTCTGAGTAGAGAGCAAGGCCTGTGAGAACAAGATCTTCACATGTTTGGGGCACTTAGCTACTCTAATCTAATAGTTGATATCACATGAAATACAATGAAAGTATGCCCAAATTCCTTTGCCATTAAATTCATTAGATGGTCTGCTCAACAACTCAGCTAGATTTGTTGTAATGAGTTGTCTTCAGACCCATTTTTAATGTTAAATGGATTTGAACTGTTCTCTCTCTGGTCTCAAACAATGTATATGAAGGGCTTTATGGAGAAAGCCACCTGAAAAGATTTCCTACTAGAGACCAACGACCAGGCTCTAGCAACAGCTTCAGACACTTTCTCAAACACCTCCAACTGGAATTGATCATTGCCATGATTACAGCCAACATCAACACCAATATTATTATGGCCAACACACTTCTCTCTCTCCACGTGCCTGCATGTAATGTCCCCTTCTCAGCAGTGACCTGGCAGTTGGCCGTTAGTCTATCTTGGTGACCCGTAGACTACTCGGAAGCAAAAATTAGGGTTCCCTGTATTCTAGGAGGATGTTTTAGCTCTTGTTGGAGTGTGCTTTTGGAATCTTGGTGTTTGGCTGGCAGCTCTTTTCTGGGTTTTCAGAGAGCTTCGCGTTGATATGACTTACATGATGATTCGAGCAAATTCATGGATTTACTATTTTTAGTAAGTTCTATTTTTGGCAGTGGTCCTGTTTGCTTCAGTGCATTTGGCTTCCCTCTTCAGATGGTTCAATTGGTTGCATCAGAATCAGCGCCTGGGTGTAGTTCTTGGAGAGATAAGTTATTTTAATTAAAATTATGTTTTATTTTAATTATATCCCCTTGGTCTAGCTTCATAACTTAAGTTGTTTTAAAAGGGGGAATTTAAGGGTGGGCGCCCCATCAAGGAATTATGTGAAATTTTAATGATTTATCAAAGGGGAAAAAGGACGCCAACTTGAGAAGAGAATTGTAATTTTAATTTTTATGAGATTTTTCACTAAGTGAAAAGGGACGCCAACTTGAGGAAGGGTAAGTCAACATGAAATTCGAAATTGGTTGACTCCTGAGTTTTGGCGCACCTTCTGGAAGCTTCTAGGATGCTCTTCAAAAGTTATATAAAGGAGTGCTCATCTTAATGTTTTTCATCTTGAATTTTATGCAAAGTTATATTGTCGGAATGGTATTAGGATTGCTTCGAGGGATGCATACCTCCTAGCTAGGCTTAACTTCTTGCTTGAAAGATAGCAACTAGTTGAGAGTAGGATTCTATTGTACTATTTGCATTTTGAGTTTGAGTTCTTGTATTTTCTGTCTTTTTCACAATTGTTGTTTGCCTGTGGCTAATCTAGATAATTGATCATATGTTTATGGACGATTTTATTTTGCTTATGGGTATTGAGAAAATGTATTTGGAAGGTTGAGGCGACCCCTTCCTCCAAATATCAGAATTTATTTCCAAATTTTGGATTTTATAAAGCAAAATCGCCCTTTCTCTTGGGCCGTACCATTTTGGACTTGCTTGGTTTTGCGTGCCAAATAATTAGGGATCATTTGAGTCTGTTTTATGCTTTCATCTTGGGTGCCTTCAGTATTAGAACATATTCCATTTTACTTCATGAAGTTTGGGCGTATTTTGAGGGAGTTGTCTTCATTTTAGCGAATTTCTATGTTGCTGATTCTGCAGTTTCAGTGCAGGTCTGCACAATCAGATTGGAAAAAATGGGATTTGGGAGTTGAGTTTGAGTCCAAGAAGTCTAGAAGAGTGTAGGGGAGTCCCTTACAATTATTGCAGCATGACATATCTTCTAATCGCATGTGCTTGGCAGGCTCACCACCATATTGTAAGCTGAACAGTAGTATTGTCAGCCATTCATCTCTCATTTCTAACTCATTGTAATTCCCACGATTGTGGAAGGGGTCGGCTTGCCGCCTATTACTTTACTGTACTGCATTGTTTATCATGTTGCTGATCGGCTGAGCTGTCAACCCACTCCCGCTAAATAAGTGGTCGAGTTGCATCTTTGAATTCAGTAATGTATTTCAATTCCAATGCTCCCGCCGAATAAGTGGTAGAGTGATTGCATTTCTTTCATTTACTTTCAGCAAGTTCTTGTTTGCTAACGACCCCCTTTCATGTATGCTCTCAACCTTGCCCGCATTGGGATTTGGGTTGATCAGAGGAGAGGGTTACTTTCAGCCGGTTTATATTTACGCTAATGCTAATGGGTGAATTTAGCTGTGTAACAAAATGAAAAAATTGGCCGGCATATTTCACTGCACATCATCATTCAATCTTGATATCTTCCATGACACAAACACAATAGTTTTTCTGAGCGTCTACCACCATGTGTTCACCCACAATCCATTATCACCCTTCTTATCCACTCCATTCAACCGGGTGACTCAAATACCAGTCAAATCTGGATTAATGGTAGCCGCTGGAAGCTATACCAGCTTCAATGGACTTTGCAGACATTGATCTCCTCTGACAACCTACCTTTCCTTCCTTTCTAAACTGGCCATGTCTCCTATAATATTAGGCTTAGGTGTGGGAAGCTCAACAGCTGGTTGAGGTCTCGATATTTCCAAATTGACCTATAGTCTGCATGGGTTTGGCTGCCTTATTGGTGGATATGAGACCTCACACAGCTGAGATGTTTAGCTACAATGGCATTTCTTCAAGTAGCAACTTTGAAGAGGACTTGGGCACTAGAGGACTGTTCTAAACTTCTGATCCATCTGTTAAATATTTGAAGCAGTTATTTCAGAGATTGATGTAATGAAGAGTTTGTGTGAAATGGTGGCTCCCAACCTTAACAAATAAGATTCTTATAGACTTATGCAAATTTAGTTGCACACAAATCCAGTTTTGTCTTGCAGCAAATTTTCTGTGAGGTCCATGGTAGGTAAAAGTGCCCAGTGGATTGAAACATCCCATCCAAAATAGGCTAAATTTGGATGTGCAGGCAAGGGAGCTTGACTCACGTTTGAGCAATGCAACTGCAGTGAAATCTTTGTGCCATTGGATAAATATGCCAAAGATGTTTCTTGAGACTCATCAGCCATGGTAGAGTATGGAAGCAGATGTTGGGAGGTTGGTGTAATGAATGTAATATCCCTAAATAGGGATAATAGAAAAACAACAATATCTCCAAAAATATGCAGTAAAAATTTCTGAAATTTTATTTGCAAATAGAAAACCCATCAACAAACTCTGATCTATGTTCAAAATCTTTTTTTGATTTTTATATGATTTTATAAGAATTTCTGAATATTTCTAAATATGAAAAAGTTACAGAAAATCCACTAAAACTGCCCAAAAATTTCATAATTTTTTAAATTTTTCTTTGAGATGAATGTAACCAGCAATATACAGGTGAATGCCTAAATACTTCAGAAAATGCCTTCAAAACCCTAGCTGCCCTTGCCAAAACCCTCAGAAAATCAGCGCCAGGTCTGTTCCATTTGTCCTATTTTGTTGCTATTTTCAATGATGATCAGTAACATGAAGACACCTTGCTGTAGATTATCCAAATCTGAACTTGATGCTTTGAATCTCACCTTCAAAAATGGCCTCCAAACCTAGTAAAAAATTGCAGCTCTGAAAAATGATGTGCTAGGGTTTCACAAACCAAAGCTCTTCCACCGAAACACACCCTTCTGACAAGGGGGAGCCTGTATGTCTCTCCGAAACTAGGGATACTCAAGGGTTTCAGACCTTAAGCCAAGTTGCAGCAGCAATAAACAGAAAACTCACAACATAACGAGCTCTAAAAGACCCTTAGTGAGTTTTATAATAACTCCCAAAGAGATGAATTAATCTCAGCCTTTGAATCACCACCTGTTAATCCAAAGCTCCACATTAAAAACCTAAAAACTGATCCAATAAGCTCTGTGAAAACCCATGCCCCCTTTGCCTTTTTATCACATGCATTTTAAATCACTTAAAAAGTACATAAAAAGGGGACAACTTAAGTCTTTTGGCTAGGAGTTACTTAAGTTGCCTAAAAAGACGTGCCCACATCTTAAAATAACTTAAGTTCACTTAAGTTGCATAAAAAGACATGCACACAACTTAAGAATAGAATTGACAACAAGCCAAAGACTACAATACTTACCCAACGATGCTCTAAGTCCTCTTCCTCTTGGGTAATCCAAGGAAAGAACAGCCAATTTGCTGGTAATCCTCATGATTTGAATTGTGGACATTACAATGAACAAGCTGCATTAAATGGTGTTTTCCAACTGGAATCTCTTAGATTCCTTTAGAAATTACGCACAGTTAAGTGACAAATAGACCTGCTTGTCAGTTCTCACCACAAATCATCTACAGGGCTCGTGGTAGCTAAAAGTGCTCAATATAATGATTCATACATCTAAAATAGACTAAATGTGAATGTCCAGGCCAGGTAATTTGATCCATGTTAACCATCGTAGGATGTAGAGAGCTTTTCATGTCACAGGCCAAATACATCAAAGGAGTTTCTGTAGATTCGTGAGCCACATTAAGTACAACAGAATTATGGTTTGGGTTTCTAAACTGAAACAGGCAACCCTTTAGTGTGGTCTTGAATACCAGCTACATGTTTGCCATGGATTTTACCTACAAAATAACTTGCAAGTTTTTTTGAATGATTTGGCATATTCATCTTTCTGAGTGTAGACACTTTCTTGGGGTTATCAAAATTATTGCCTTGTCATTTTACAAGAGAAACATCCATGCCATTTTTGGTGCAGTGGGAACTCACCTCCATAATTTTAGAATTAACTAACTACACAATTGTTTGGTACATCTTAAATGGGTATTTAGCCAAATGGTAGGACAAGTAGCCCAAGCAGAAGTATTGGTGTTCGATATACATGTTATACCAATGTTCATGCATAATTTTAATTAGTGCTGAATGATATTATTCTCTAGTATGACTCTCGTTATACTTCCTAATCTATCTAACCCTACCCGAGATATTATTCATTGGATTTTTTGCTGCCATACTGTCCTTCCAGTCTTATGGTAATCTATTTTTGGTGAATACTATTTGTTATTTGCTCTTGACTATATTTGTTATTTACTCTTGGAGTCTGATGATCTTTACCAAATAGACGTGAAACTATTTATTATTTGAATTTTTTGGAGCACTGATTCTTTTATTGATGTTGGAAAAATTACAGACATGGTCTTCCTATCAGAAAGAAGAGTGTGGAAGAGGTGCGTGAACCAAAGAAGGTTCCACCTTCTTGGCAGTTGCTTGTAAAGGCTCTTAATAATGCCACAAATAATGAAGATCAGCAGGATGTCAAAGGACAAAGAAGTCTGTCCAATTCGTTTGTTGGTGGAGGTGTAAATGATCGCAAAACACGAATTATGAATTTTGTACGACGTGCAGATCATATGTATCCAGGTTGGACTTATTTTTGAACTCCTTTTTCTTTTTGTCTCTGTTTGTGCCTGTTTCTGTATGATTAATCTGGCTGCTTACTCAATATTCTTTTGCATATTTTTATCTGCAGGAAATAGTGTTCCAGTTTTGATTCGTAGAAATCGGGTTAGATTAGTGATGTGTGAACGTTCAAAGGATGGAATGGTGGAGGCTGTTGTGCAGTTTGGGGATGATCAAGATGAAGACTCTTTGAATTCTTGCCCTCATGATGTTCTACCCTCTTTGCCTAACACTGTAAGTTAAAATTAAAAAACATTTACAGTCAGGTTCTGGGCAACTAAATGGTTCACATTTTATTCATTGAAGATTTAAAATTGTTGCTTCATCTCTTCTGCATGGTGTGTGCGCTGTGCAGCATTTTGCAGACAGGCTAGCTGTGCAGTTTAGTGCTCTGGTAAGTGTGGCAACTGACTTTGTCATTCCTTCGATTAAATCTTGAAATATCCTTCTCTATGATATATCATCTTTTATATCTGTCAATTCCAGCTGGAGAAGGATGGGTATGAATTGGTTGATGATCAAGTTCAGCCCATTCAACAGCGCCAACAAATGTTACCTCCAAATGTATCTTCTACTACTCAATCTATGATTCCCGGTGTTTCAGCAATGGGAAACAATATGAATCAGTTGCCATCTTCGCCCCGTGTAATGGCAAGTCAAAACATGGCAGGCTCTTCTGTTGTGTGTGGCATGCCTCCTCTAAGCTCAATGCCATTATCATCTCCTAATGCATTAGCTTCAGTCCGAATGCCTCCTCCAGGCAATGCTCCCAACCGACAGCTTTCTTCAGGCTTCTTGCAGAGTGGATTGGGTACATCAAAGTCACTGCAGCTTGATTCGGCTTCTGAGCTTGCAGCAGTGCAACAACAGCAACATCAGCAACATCAGCAGCACCAGATGCAACAAAACCACCAACTGCAGCAACATCCACAACAACAGCTACAAAGGTCTCAGCAACTTGTAAATAATCCCAATCACTTAGCCCAGCAAAATTCTGCAAGCTATAACCCAAATCAACATATGAATTCAAAAACCATGAATAGTCCTCAGATGAAGATGCAGCTGTTTCACAGGCAGCATACACCGCAGCAGCAATTGCAGAGGAAGTTTCTGCAGGGGGGCATGGGCAGTAACCTTGGTACCATTGGGGTGGGGAATATAGGTGTCAACAGCATGAGTGGTGTTGGCATGCCTGTGAGTGGTCATAATATGGTTGGGCTGGGTGGAGCGATGAGTATGGGCATGACAGGCATAAATAACATTTCAGCATCCATGGGAGTCGTGCCTAATTTGAATAATATCAATGCACTCTCTAGTGTTGGCGGCATGGGACAGACCCCTGGTATTGGAAATATTATTGAACATCACATACGAGCTGGGACCATGAACCAGGCAGCATGGGATAGAGGACGTATGGGTCCAGCCAGAGGGCGCCCAGGTGCAATAATGAATATGCCAGGTTTATCTGCCAGTAATCAGATTCATAGTTCAGCAAATTTGGCAATACATGGACCACAACAAGGTAGGAGCAACATGAACTCTTTACAAAGTAGGGGTATGAATCCTCTAAAAACAAGTGGCATGCATGGAGTCACTGGACAGAGCTTCTACTTGAATCAACAATTGAACAATCAATCCCAGCAAATTAATTCACAACAGCTGAATCAACAGCAGCAGCTAAATGTTCAGCAACAACTGAATGTGCCACAACCACCCTCATCTCAACAGCCTTTATTGAATGTTCAACATCAACTGAGCCAAGAAATCAGTCCGCAACAACAAATTAATTCTCAATCACAATTAAATCCTCAGCAACAACTTAATGCACAACAATTAAACTCACAACCACAGTTGAATCCTCAGCAGATGAATGCTGCCAATCTTGGTTCATTGGTTGTAGGTCCTTCCAGCCCTTCACTTAGTTCACAAACTTTGGGGTCTGTTGGTAGCATAACAAGCTCGCCGATGGAGTTGCAGAGCACAAACAGGGGAAATTCAATGCCAATAGCACAATAAATTTGTAACCTAAGGTGTATTGACTAGTTTCTCTAGCTTGATATGTGGACAATCATCCTTAACAAGCATGGAAAGTGTTAATTGTTAATAGTCGTTGCTATTACGCCGAGAAAAATGATACGTAATTTTCTTGAAACTGTCATGTGTAGGCTGTTGTCTGTGGTGTTGAGGACGTGGAGCTTGTTTTGAAATCGGCGGAATTTCATAACCATCTTTCACACCTCCCTCTATATTCCCCTGAAAAGTATCCGCTTAATGTTCTCTGCAGTGAAACCAATCACAGCATTGTTGTACAGCACACACAATCGCTTCGTAGAGTTTACAGAGGCATTAATGGTAGTGGCTCTGATTATATTGTTTCGTTCATTTTGTATCTTCCTTTTATCATTGTTTTCATGGCCATTTCATGGTTTTCATTTTTGTTTTCCTCAATAAGTATGCGCACATTACTTTCGTGCTGAATCTTAATGTCCTCATCACTGAGACCGATGCTTGCCAAATGCTTTAATTTCTTTTCAAGAGTCTCTGTAATTAAAATGTTCAACCTGGGAGCCTTCTTATATATCTCCAATTCATCTTCTAGGAGACTAATGCTTTTCATCTGACTCAATTTCTTTGCCACATTGCCAATCAATTGTTATCGCTGACCAGAAGCACAGGAGCCCTTGTGATAGCTTGAGACAAATGGGCAATTGAGCGAAACAGGTTTACAAGCAATCCAATTTTATCCCTGAGATTTCTGTCTAAATTGAAGCCAAGAATTCTGGGTTGTAACAAAATCCAGACCAAGTATGACGGTTTACATGCATTCTAACCTCTCCTGATATCCAACTCTTGCTATATATGCATCCATTTTAACAAGAAAAGAAGGATAACTAAAATTTGTCACAAACGGAGGGGGGAAATTAATTTTTTAAGAATTTCACAAGAAAACATTTTATTTCAGTCTTAGTTAAACAAGATACGTCTTCCTTTAATAGCAAAAGGAATTCTTTGATTCTGTTTGCTTTTGAGTGTCAGGCCTCTGTGATAAGCACTACATAAAATTACTGGTTCAATGGGAAGAAAAGTATCTTCGTGTGCACGGATCATCTTAATAAACAAAGAAGCATTATTGACCTACATCGTCAGAAAGATTTTGCTCAGTTGAATACATTTTTTTTGCTTTTATCCGCACTTCGTTGTGTTTTTAATCTCCACATTATGGGTCTTGAATGCAATGGTCTTAAGATTGGTTAGAAAAAAGCAATGGCCAATGCGAGCACCATGCGAATCAGGGACAGCCATTGTGATGGTACTGTGAGCAATGTGCTCCATTCTCTTCGCTCAACTGCCACTCATACATTTCCGCCTGCTCTGGACTCGCCGCTGTTAAAATTATGGTTTTTAATTTAGCAACTATGCCTACTTCCTTTTGAATGCTATTATCATTGTCTAAATTTTGTTTCCTTTCCTACGACTTAGATTCACATAATATAGCACCCGAGATTTGCAAGTGCTTAACGCCAGGTACCATAGAGCACCTTAATTGATTTTTTGAACAGTTTTTGCTCAAAATTGTAATACAAATTGTATGTTCTGAAGGTTGTGACTGATCAGAAAAGCTTGAATGGTCCGTACTTATGTTCTTTTAACTAAAATTCCAGCTCCCTTCCCGCAGAAAGAAAGCATTTTTTAGTTTGAGATCTAATTGTTTATATAGTATTAATGCAACTTATTTTTTAGATAGGTTACCATTCTGATATGTTTCGAGATCTTTTATAGCACTCTTAGAAAGGTTGGGAATAGAGCAGCAAAGTAATAAAACAGAACAGCAAACCGGTAAACGTTAAATAAGCGTATAGAAATAGAGTCAATAGATGAAAGGTTTGAAAGGCGTTTCAAAAATTCTGTGACTGCCACCCCAATCTACTGTAACAGTATCCGTCCCTGTTTTGTTTTCTCTTGCATTCTGTCGCCTTCAGTCCCAGGGATCATATGAAGAGGGGGAATTGGAATCAAAAGTTCCAAGTTCCCACTTCGGTAAGTTGTATTTTGTGCCATTATAATTGGACTTATAATTGTAATTTTCCTATTGTTAATTTACTACTTAGAATTTTACAATGGTATTGTAAACCTTTGAGGACTGGTGTAGACTTTTGATGTAAAACTGTCGATTTATCTTTCTACTAACAAACTGTCAAAACAGTCCTGAAGTTTTCGGCCTGGTTCCTCTTCAAAGCCCTTTGGCAAGGTTTGGATTCCAGCATCGAAAAGAACTTGGAGATTTCTTAGCTTCTGTCTTTTTTTTTTTATTGGCTCTCGGTCCCATAGGCTGTTTGGTCTCGTGGATGACAATAAAATCTCAATCAATCAATCAATCAATCAATCAATCAATCAACCAACCTCCTCAAATGTTTGCTTGGTAGCTTGTTGTACCACGTTTCTTGTGGTTATTGATGTAAAAGGTTCTGGGGTCCTTTCAAAGCCCATTTCCGGTCCATAGTTACAATTAAAAGTGTTTACCTTAATCAAAACAAATTGAATAGTTGTATGTGGAATATTATTCATTTGGAAACATCATTTTAGAAACATTTCATTTTTTTTGTATTTTCTTAGTTCAAAACCTCGAACAAAGAAAATTAAATATGCACGATTCAATTACACATGTACATGAACATTATGCCTGACCACTATTCTTGTATAATAGAAATGCTCAAGAAATTACTTATAAAATGATCTAGATTGTGATTTTAAGTGGAATGTCAACATGTAATTTAGTTCAATCATCCAAAACTACATACATAAAATTAGTCGAAAAGTACAAAGTATATATACACATGAAAATGAAATAGAACATAAAAAATAAATAAATTAGCAAATACATTTGAGATCATGAAAATGAAAGTTCATGAAATAGATCTATGTATCAAATGCATGAGGTCATAAAAAAATTATGGATCATAAAAGTAGATCTATACGCTAGGGTCTATCATCTCTAAAATCAAGATGCATCTTAGTTATAAGTAAACTAGAGGCTTGCCCTCCTATAGTGCTAGTGCCATCTCCTCTTGGTAAGAAGTCTAGCGTTCTAAATCTAGGAGACTACATGAAAAATAAGCTTCAAATCAAAATTCAAAATTACTTAAAAAAAATGAATGTATTAAATTTAATCAAATATTTAAAACAAAATCATGAAACATGTAACTACTTGATTTAAATATAATTCTAGATATATACACGTACCATTAGGTGATCACCATGTGACAAGTTGGTGGCAGACAAAGTGATAATATAGCGAAGGCAAAATGTGCAAATTCTTACATCTAAATAAAAAGAATTACATGAGTTTTAAGAAATGAAGTATATATTAAAAATTATTTAAATTGCATAAAATACTAGTACAAATATGAAATGATGTAGAATTCAGCTATTCATCATACATTGCATGTTCAATCACTTGGGCTACTACATTATCCTATACATATATGATTTAAAGATTGAATTTAAAATTAAAAAAATTACAAATTTTATGTAATATGTACAAATTATTAAATTTATTTTACGTGCTTTCAAAATTTTAAATTGGACACAATACAAACTCTTATTGTAAATGGTTTTCACTCAAAACCACCTAAGCCCAAAAGGATTAATGACACTTTATGGTTGGGACTTTGATGTGAAATTGTCATGACATCTCAATTGCTTTAAATATGATTACAAATAATTATTACAATTAAATATTATACTTTAAGATTCTTCTATGAGTTCAAAATTTAGTTATTCTAGACTTGTATAAAACCTAGTTAAATCTAATTTTAAAGTACTAATTACATTTAATGAGCTACATATTAAGGGTGATTTTGTTGTTGTATCATTTAAGGTGTATTGAGACGAATAACCATCAACACCAGATGGCCTAATCTTGAAGATCCGCCCTTCATTTGCACATCACAAAATAATATATTTGATCAATATTTGATAATTACGTGTACATATGTAGCAATAATTTATTTAACTTAGAATTAACTAATATAATTTTTAAGAATTAAAATTAGATATAAATAAATTTTTATATGCATATGTTTATAGAAGTCGAAAGTGTACTACTCTATACCAAACTAGACAAGAATGCCTCTTATGTTGCAATCCCTATAGTAGATGTACTAGGACCATACCACCTTGTTATTCTTGCACAAATGGGGTATTGGGTTATATATTGATGTTGATATTCTTGGGAAACTAGGAAAGCCAAAATTATATCCTCCATGCTCTCTACTAGTCTTAGCTACAAATTGGGTATATTTGTTAGTCAAGTTCTCTTAGAGCTTGCTTAATGCTCTAACATTGAAATCATCCCCTCTTAGTGAATGTGTGTAGGAGTCATGGGTGCAAGAGTGACAGAGAATACAAATATGTAGTTGTCAATTTGGTCAAAATGTGCATTGGGTCTATGTTGTTGCAAGGTGTCGCCAACACCTTAGAATGATCTTGTATCAAAATAATTGGGTTTTAAACTCAATTGAAATTCAATCTATAATTTTCTCAAAAAATATGACACTTCAAGCTCGCCATGTGGTTTATGGTCAAAAGGCATATATAAATAGTCCCAAAAATGAATTGATGAGGGTGCTTAAACTATTTTCTTGAATTTTTTGTTGTTGGGAGGTTAGGTAGATTGGTAGAAGGGCCAATGAAATATAGTGCTTCTCTTTATTTAGTAATATGAAAATCATGTATTTATTTATATGATAAACTATATGAATAAAATTGCATCCATTCCTTCCAAGAGTGAAATCTATCCAAGGTTCTAACTAAATCAATTACAATTTATGTAAAAGTGGGAAAACATTGAATGTGCATGGTAATATAAGGATCATTTTGAAATACATCTATTTTTGTTTGGAGGGTGGCAATGCTTCTAGTTATTTTATCTCTTAACCTCTCTTCATCATTTTGGGATGGTGGTGAGGGGTAGGGAGTTTCAATGTGGGTGTGAAGGCGAGGTTGAGGGATTTTAAGCTAGGGATAGGAAATTTTCTAAAATATCATCAAATATAAAATCATACAAATTCATTTGATCCATGTTATCAACTGCAATTAAAAATATTATTTAAATACATTTTCTCTAGACATACATTTTACAAATAAATAAATGAATACATTTTGTAAATTTAGAAACATGATCTAATAACATGCATAAAAAAGTAGCACTAATGCTTTCATGCACTAGATCCTATCAAAAATAATAAAAACATGAAATGTTTAAGTGTTCTTCTAGTGGTAACTTGTTTTGATATTCCCTTAAAAGAAAACATATTTGGTGTTAGGATTTCTACATATTTGGTAAGTAATTTGTATTTGAAAAGGGTATCCTAGTAGATTGCAACTTGCTCTAAACACTTTGGTAATTAAATTAGTCACAATTTTTATAAAATCCATTTAGTTTGTATTATCCTTGTAAGTGTGGAAATGGTGAATAACATAAATACACTTCTTAATACGACATTATATCAACAATAAACAAATTGAATCAATTCAATAAAGTAATCAATTGAAAGCGTCCTATTGCTCTATATCTCCAAAGATTTAGTAAATCTAAATTGCTTTCAGATTGTGTAAGCAAATAAGACTGTTAAAATGACTATCTGAAGAACAAGATAATGATAATGTAATACTAAATGATAAATCAATTAAACTAACATGACATAGATATGAAACAGATAATTGTAGCTACAAGAGGCAGTCATGGTTGAAAACTTGATTGCTTGATGCTTGATTGTGTGGATGTTTGATGCTTGATATCTGGATTCCTGCAGAGTAAGAGTGCACAAGCTTGATTATCTGGATCCTCTTCTTGGTTCAATGAGGCTTTAATTATAGATTTCTTGGCTGTAGAAATGCACAGGGAAAGCTTTGAGAGACTTGGATTCAATCTGGAGATTTGAATAGTGAGAGATGGAGGAGATTGAGAGAAAGATGGAGATTGTCTCTACCCATGAAAACACCAGGCAAGAGAAGAAAAATAAATGATGGAAGAGGATTGAGAGATCAAATTCCAAATTTGTCTCCAAAGCTTCCCGTGAAGTTTTAATCAATTAATTTGACATATTTTTGACATAAATTAGACATAGGAAATCTAATTCATTTTTAAGAGAATATGGATGGAATATTCTTTGTGCAACAATTCAAATATTTTGATTTATTTAAATTAGCAAAAGAAAGATAAATAATTTAATAAAACAAACTATAGGATAGTTGTTTATTAAATTAAAATAGAGGAATAATGGCAACTAATCAATAAAGTGTTTTAATCTTTATTAAATTAATTTGAGAATGATGTGATAGATTGATATAGGGATTTGATAATTAAATCAAACAAAGTATTTATTTTTGTTTATTTAATTAAGACAAGATTTAGAAGAAATTATGAAGAATGTGAATGTGAACTATATTAAATAAATATTTCTATTTATTCAATATCAGAGGAAATTAGGATAATTAATCAAATAATTCGTATTTAATTAATTAGATGTTCCAGACCATTTTTAGGTGTATAAATTTTGCCCCTCTTCGAAGTGATGTGTTTTACGCGTTGCTTCAAAGAAATATTTTGCTGCTACTATCAGGATTGATGATATGAGAAAAAAATAATTCTGTGTGCCCCAGACATGATTTTCAAATGATTTGATAACCAGACATGCCCCAGACATGACTTTCAGATAATAATTTCGTGTGCCCCAGACATGATTTTCAGATGATAATAATTTCGTGTGCCCCATACATGATTTTCAGATGATTTGATGAATTGTTTGAAATTTTCAAAAATTTATGATTTTCCAATGATTTTATATTGCTGTTGATTTTAAAATAATTTATCTCCTGACAAAATGATGACGAAATAGAGCTTTCAAATGAGTTTTAATTAATTTCATGGGTAAAATTAATCAAAATGTAATAAAAATCCCCCAAAAATACCTTTTCAAAATTATAAATAGTGCAAAAGGTCATTTTCAAAGCCATTATTTGCTTTTGGAGTTTAAAAATCATAGTGATAAAGACTTTTCAGCTAGCTGGAGCAAGATGCCTATCCCCTACCACACTCACCGATTTGAGTGCGTTCGACGCCACAGACGGCCGCTTGCGTATGGACCTCCGGTATGTACCCCTTGACCTCCTCGTACTTCGTGCTTTTTTGTTTTTTTATGTATTTTAGGTCTTAGGTGTGTCTAGGTCCCTTTTAGCGCTTTCAAGCCATGCTATAGCGCTTACATCCCGCTGTAACACTTCTGGTAGGTATTTTAGCGCCTGCATTGAAAACTCTAGTGTTTCCATGTCATAATGTAGCTCTTTTAGTGATTTAGCGCTTAGGAGCCAAAAATTAGTGCTTTGAAGCCGGATTCTAGTGCTTTGAGACTTTCAGTGCTTTGGGTCGGTGAATTAGCACTTTCAAGGTCTGTTCTAGCGCTTCTAGTATAGTGGCGCTTTGACGACCTGTTGTAGCGCTTTGATGCGAAAAAGTAGCGCTTTGGGACTTTTAGCGCTTTGGAAGCCTGTTTTAGTGCTTCTGGGCGCTGAAATAGTGCTTTTAGGATTTAGCGCTTTGGGTTCCTGATTTAGCACTTTTGGATGATAAAATAGCGCTTTTGAGATTTAGAGCTTTGGAAGCATGTTTTAGCGCTTCTATGTCAGAATTGAAGATTTTGACTTAGTGAACTTTGATTATGTCAATTCCGATCATGTCCATTCTTCTGATTGGTATGATTGACAGTCCAGATTCTTGATGTTGGATTCGATGATTTAAATAAGACTAACTCTCATGATAGGCGAGAAGAAACCCCATTTATTGATGATCCTCATGATAGGCAAGGACATGATTCAATATCTGATAAATCTCATGATAGGCGAGATCTAGATAATGTTTTGATGAACCTCATGATAGGTGAGGTTTGTTGATGATTTGAAAACCTCATGATAGGTGAAGTTTGATGTTCGCTTATGAATTTTGATCGAAAGTTCATACCAAAGCTTTTGAAACAAACTGATAGTAGAATGACCTTTGATTCCTTGACATAGTTCACTGATTGTAGATTTTTTCGTTATGATGATAGGAGATCTGAGTACTCTCCAGATGCGAGAGAGATTTCTACAGACGACATATTTGATACTGCATTTGACACCGGGTGAGCTTCAGGTGATAGACTAGTGTGGCCTCACGAGTTTACTTGATATGCCCAAGATTAGGATTAATCGAGGTTTGTTGACCGCACTGGCTGAGAGGTGGCATAGCGACCATAACACCTTTCACCTACCCACCGGTGAGATGACAGTCACACCAGAGGATGTGTGGCATATATTGCGCATTCCTTTCATGGGGGAGATTGTAACATATGATTCACATGGGACCAGCAGCAGAGATGCTCTCCGCAGAGTATTTCAGGATCAGGCCATAGCGGGTCCTAGCATTCGATGGCGGAGGATTGCATACTCTTATGCGGCACTACCAGCAGTGCTAGCTGGATTCATTGGAGGATTCCTTTGCCTTGATCATAGGTCAAAGGATTCCTCGTTGGCTAGGGCAGGACGTTTGAGAGCATGATGGTACATGGTACCAAATATGCGTGGGGGATGTGCATGTTAGCGCATCTATATCATGATCTACACTCAGCGGTGTACTTAGATGCTTGTAGTCTATCCGCAGGGATGACATTGCTATAGGTGTGGGATTGGGAGTATTTTGCCATATGTCGGCCGTTTCCAGTTGTAGACAGACCAGCTGGCAGACCATATGTTTTCCGATACTGTGGTCAATTCACGCAGGCCTGAATGGGAAAATTAGAGCATTGGAGGCGAGTTTTCGATGACACAGAGACAGTTAACTGGCGCCCATACCTTGACTGCGAGGAGTGGGATGAGGATGGTGCAGTGTTGGGGTTTTTGTGCGATTCTATGTACCTCATTGGCTGGACTCCTTTTGTTCTAGAGAGATTCTTGCTCTGTCGGGTTTACAGAAATTATGGCATTGTTCAGTGCATGCCACAGGGAGTAGCTCACTACGCTAGGCGCTAGATGGATGTTCCTGATTGGGCTCTGACACTGTTCTATGATGTTCTTGTAGAGGGTTATAGAGCTTTATTGCCATCTCCTTGGGACATGCAGAGAGATATTTTTGAGGTAGCTGTGATAGAGGATTATGCAACTTTCCTGGCTTTGGTCCCCCATCCTCGCATTACTATTCCCGATGAGCCAACACCTTTACCTGTAGTGGAGGAGGTGGCTGAGGGTTCTGTTGACAGTGGGGGTGGAGAAGATTCCTCATCCAGCCGTAGCTTAGAGAGCAGCAGTGGAGACAGTAGTAGCAGCGATGACAGTGATGGCAGGAGTGGAGGATACAGAGGGCCAAGGCCAGACATTCACAGTGCACCTTCTTCCAGTAGGCCTCGCAAGAGGCAAGCTGTGACAGTGTCGGTAGATGGGCAGCAGAGACAGATAGCTGGGCTTCAGGCACAGGTCCATACCTTACAGACATAGTTGGTACAGGCTCGGGGTATGCTTGTGCAGATTCAGACATAGATGCAAACCCAGGCACAGGCTCACGCACAGGTACAGGGGCAGTTAGCCACTATGCAGATACAGGTTGATACCTTGATAGCCGAGCGAGACAGTGCTTGGCAGATAGCCGAGAGGGCACAGGAGATAGCAGATACTCTTCAGAGATTGGCCAATGGCACCTCTATTGGTGATTATATGAGAGAGGTTTTGCGGGTTGGTCGAGATGCAAAGTTCTACCGGGGTCGTTATCATGGTGCAGTGCCTGCCAAGCACTGAGTTAGTTATGCCCCATCGAGATCAGGGCGGACTCATACATGGATAGTCAGTGAGGGGGTGACAAGCCTCCATGTAGAGATTCCAGAGATCCGGGTCCGTCTAGGGGTGGTGGTGGTACAGGTCCTGTTGGGCCTGCGCATTCTGGTAGTAGCAGGTCATAGAGGCTATTGTGATCCTCATTGATGTATTTTATGATGTACCTCTTTGTATGATGATGTATTTTTATGTCCGACATCATTGTATACTTGACATTTTTGATATATATATGAGATGCATTTGATATGATTATGATGATGGCTTCATGATTTCTATGTGATGGATGTTGTTATATGCTTTGTGTGATGAGTTTATTCTAAATGTGATGATGATAAATGATGATTTATTTTAATGTAATGATGTATGTATGGATGGATAAATGATAATTTATATGAATGCTTTTAAATGTGATCAAAATGTATGAAATAGATGGATGAATGCTTTTAAATGTGATGATGATAAATGATGATTTTATGATGAATGAGAAAATGTATGGATGGTAATTAATGTATGAATATGATGTTGGATAAATGGTAATGTAATGAATGTGTTATGGTAAGAATGAACCTGATGTACTGATGGTAGAATTTATGATGCATGATGATGCAAATGATGATGCTATATGTTTTTGATGATTTTATGTCAAGTATACTCAGTCTTTTTTTTTTTTTTTGTAGATTAGACAATCATTGATTTGGAACTCTTTATGCAACAAATACTCTACAGTTAATGAATCATGATGAATGCAATCTAATTTTAACATGCAGCTATATGCAAAACAAATGTCATTTTAACAGTCTTTTTATACTTGGTATCATCATAGAGCTTTATTGAATGTTGAAAGTGAATACAAGCGTTAATGATTTGGTTAGACCAATAACGACTTGAGTACTTGTTTCATGATTTTTAATATTGCAATCGAACACAAGCATCTAGGTATAATTGAACTGAGATGACCCGAGCATTCATTGCGTAAACAGGCAAAGATTATCATTTGAGTGTGTGAATTCTGAATGTCATCGGTGATACATTTGTATAGCACATCCCCCGATAATTCACACATTTATATGATTATCATACATACAGCAGACAATAAAAATATCATTCTTTTTCCTTGTTCCTCTAGTTCAATACATCATTGAGTTACTCCAAAGAAATGATAATCAGAAAGGACAAAATATCCATTGTTTACTTAAGAGTGTTCCATTCATTATTTAGATTTTTAGATCATCCATCCTATTTTCGACATGTTTTTGAATTTTCGAGATTTTGACTAAAGACCTAACCTACTATCCTATCTTAGGGGTCTCAGAGGCTGATCAAAGATTAGCCTTGCCTGCGTTACACATGCAGAGACCACGTAGCTTGAAATTGTAAATGTGGAAATGGTGAATAACATAAATACACTTCTTAATACGACATTATATCAATGAGTAAACAAATTGAATCAATTCAACAAAATAATCAATTGAAAGCGTCCTATTGCTCTCTATCTCCAAAGATTTATTAAATCTAAATTGCTCTCAAATTGTGTAAGCAAATAAGACTGTTAAAATGACTATCTGAAGAACGAAATAATGATAATATAATGCTAAATGATAAATCAATTAAACTAGCATGACATAGATATGAAACAGATAATTGTAGCTACAGGAGGCAGCCGTGGTTGAAAACTTGATTGCTTGATGCTTGATTGTGTGGATGCTTGATGCTTGATATCTGGATTCCTACAGAGTAAGAGTGCAAAAGCTTGATTATCTAGATCCTCTTCTTGGTTCAATGAGGCTTTATTTATAGATTTCTTGGCTATAGAAATGCACAGGGAAAGCTTTGAGAGGCTTGGATTCAATCTGGGGATTTGAATGGTGAGAGATGGAGGAGATTGAGAGAAAGATGGAGATTGTCTCTACCCATGAAAACACCAGGCAAGAGAAGAGGAATAAATGATGGAAGAGGATTGAGAGATCAAATTCTAAATTTGTCTCCAAAACTTCCTGTGAAGTTTCAATCAATTAATTTGACATATTTTTGACATAAATTAGACATAGTTTAGACATAGGAAATCTAATTCATTTTTGAGAGAATATGGATGGAATATTCCTTGTGCAACAATTCAAATATTTTGATTTATTTAAATTAGCAAAAGAAAGATAAATAATTTAATAAAACGAACTATAGGATAGTTGTTTATTAAATTAAAATAGAGGAATAATGGCAATTAATCAATAAAGTGTTTTAATCTTTATTAAATTAATTAGAGAATGATGTGATAGATTGAGATAGGGATTTGATAATTAAATCAAACAAAGTATTTATTTTTGTTTATTTAATTAAGACGAGATTTAGAAGAAATTATGAAGAATGTGAATGTGAACTATATTAAATAAATATTTCTATTTATTCAATATTAGAGGAAATTAGGATAATTAATCAAATAATTCATATTTAATTAATTGGATGCTCCAGACCATTTTTAGGTGTATACAATCCTTATCTTATATCCTGTTCTTTAATTTATGGAAATGTGTTCGAAAATTTTCAAATTTTATGCATCATCAACTTGAAGCCACATATAGCTTTGAAATGTGAAATGTATAAAGGATATATATGAAAATTGAAATTAAAATGAAAATTGATTTAATGGATATCAAAATTAAAATTGATATTATGAGTATCAATTTGATATAAAAATATTTTTTTATGAATTTATATCGATTCGATTAAATTAATATCAAAATTGAATTTGATATGAAAATTGATAATGACTATCAAAATTAAAATTGATATTGAATTTGATAATGATATATCAATATTGGTCTATGAATATTAACACTTTTTTATCAATTTAATAATATTAATATCAAAATGTTTAAATAAATTTATATATCGATTCAATTCAATTAATCTATCAAAATTAAAATTGATATTAGTGGATATCAAAATTGAAACTGATATCAATTCAAATGATCATTTGATATCAAAATATTTGTGAATTTATATATGAATTCAATTTGAATTGATATCAAAATTGAGCTTTATATACAAATTGTTATTTTGGATATCAAAATTGAAATAGATGAAAATTGATTTAATGTATACCAATATCAAATTTAATATTAATATTAATTTTGATATGAATATCAAATTTGATCTAAATATCAATTTCAATTTGAATATCAAATTTGATATCAATTCAATTGGTAGTATTAATATCAAAATGAACTTATTTTGATGAATTTTTATATATTGATTCAATTTAATTAATATCAAATTAAGGCAACCGGGTTTCAAACATGACCCCTACTATTCTATGGGGCGTTGAGACATATGTGCAAAATGACTTTCTCAATCACTAAGCAAACCGACTTCAGAACAGAACTTTTGGCGAATAGTAGGGGCTGCGCAAAACATAGGATTTTATTCGATAACTCCATAATTGAAATTGATATGAATATGAAGTTCAATAATGATATATCAATTTTGATACATGAATATTAGAAAATTGACATCATTTAATTGATGTTGATGTCAAAATGTTTACTAAATAAATTAATAAATTTCAATTAAATTGATCTAAATCACAATCTTGTATTATATATCAAAGGAATGATATAATACAAAATAGAAGATTTAAGCAGTCATCTACCCCAATACAAAATCACAGCATCAACCCACCAAAACACAACTTGACCCAGTTACATTACAATATAGTCGACTGCCAAAATGAGGCTAACAATTACAGTATAGTTGGCACATGGTGGCAATTTACAAGAGAGCATATTTTATAGACTGTACAAGCCAAAATGGAGTTGTTGTTGGAAAAACGAGACCACTGTCGAAGCTGAAGCCTGTAGAAATTGCCAAGAGAACCATGCATTAATGACCTATACTCCCCTTGCGACTTGGATCTTTTAGCCTTAGAAGGGAGCCTGTCGCTTCAATTTCCTCCTTGGAGAAGTCTTCAATGCTAAGCAATGGAGGAACATCTTCCTCCTGACTATTTTTTTCCACTTTTCCATTAAATTCCTTTTGAAAAACTTCTAAGGCCCCTAGGAAGATCTTTGTAGTGTGCTACCACCCCTGCCCAAAATTGACCTCCTGTAGACTGACTGGGATTGTGCCTTCTTCAATCAACTTTAGGAATTTGGCTTAAGACACCTTGACCATCATAGAAACCTGCATAACAATGTTGAGGAGAGTGAGTCTTTTACAAGACTTAGTAAGTGCATGCTTGACCCCACTGATTTTTTCATCATTCCTCTTTTTCCAAATGAACCAAATAATTTTAGTAGATACAAGAATCCAAAACAACATTAAATATTTCCCAATATTATTAAAATTTAACAAAAGAGTTTTTTCCGATCTCATATTAGAGTTATTATCCCATATGTTTTGATTGTGGAAAAAAAGATTCCACACTTCCCATGCAAAAATACAGTCAAAGAAGATATAATTTACTAATTCTGGCACCCTACACAAACTGCAAATCTCTATGTCCTTGGTTTTGCGTTTAATCGAAAGCCTTTGCAAAATTAAGAGCCACCTAAAGCATGCTTTCTTTGGCCCTAGTACATTTGACCAGGAGTTTTTTAGTATTTTTCCCCACTCATTCTTATTCAACCTTAACTTCCAAATTCTATTTAGGTAATTGAAAGTTTCTTGTTGATTAGTGAGAGCATTATACACTGTTTTGGCAATCAAATTGGTAAGTTTGGAACCATCGCTCTATCTAAGTTCTTTATACTGTTCGGGGTCAATCACATGCCTAGTTGTGTTAGGGATCTCTTTACAAGACTCCTTTAGAATAGAGTACGTTCTCTAGTTAGTCGTAGGTAGATTGAACTCAGTACTCAGTTGGTTCCAACATTTCAAGCCCCCTTCCTCCAAGATATCAAAAAAGCTTTTTATGCCTCTGTTAGCTTAGGTCTTGGTTGAGCACCCCTATTTAAGCGCCAAGGGCTTGCCATTATGGATGAGATTCCACTAGACTGATTTGTGTGTAAAGACTGTGTTGTTCGAGAATGCATGAGAGTTTTGAATGTGTCCTTTTATGAACTCCCAATCCTTCCAGAAACTCTTGAATACCACAGACCCCTCTGGGTTTATTGGGTGTTTGCAACAAATGAGATCACACAAAGGAAGCCATTTCCAAGCTTTTGCATGCTTCGGTACCCCTCTTTGAATATTGTTCTTGTTCAAGACTTTCCATGACTCATCCCTCTCCAAGGATCTTGAGATCCACTTAGATGCCAAGGCTATTCCTTGCAGCTTGAGGTCCTTTAACCCCAGTCCGCCTTCAGGTTTGCTTAGACAAAACCACTCCCATTTTAGAACATGTTTCTTTTTCTTTCCTTTCCCATCAACCACAAGAAGCACCTTATTTTCTTCTATATTTCATCCACCTGGTAACTACTGAACAACCAAACAAAGGCAAAGTACAAATTGTAAGAAGCAAGATTTTTTTGGCATATTTGAATTCTCCCTGCCAGGGAGAGGAACTGCCTATTCCATTTTCTAATCTTCTTGTCAAATTTTCCATGAATCTAGAGCCACATCTCCCTTAGATTTGGGCTAATTGCGAAAGTTATACCAAGATACCTGACCTGCTTTTGGGGCCTCCCAATTGCATTCCAAACTTAGATAGCCATTTAGGGGGTTTTTCTTGCCACCCCAACATGATTGATTTAGCCATGGAGATTTTTACTCCAAAAGCAGCACAAAAGGTGTCAAGTTTCAACACTAGATTATTGATATTATCTTCATTTAGGAGATGAAACATAGCGACGTCATCAACAAATTGAATATTGAGAAGATCCACTTGATTGGTGAGAGATATACCTTTTATTCTTGGTGTAGCATTGTCAACTCTGAGGATATAATGCAGAGCATCTAAGGCAATCACAAACAATGTAGGTGCTAGGGGGCAGCCTTGCCTAATAGACCTCTCCAGGAAAAATTCTTCTATAAGGGCCCCATTAACATCAACCTAGGCCACCACATCCCTGAAGAGAGTGACCACCATTTTGCAAAACAATTCTGGGAATCAAAATGCCTCCAACATTAAACTAATAAATGCCCATTCCACCTTGTCATAAGCCTTCTCAAAATCTATGAGCACCATTACCGCCTCTTGATTTGTCACCTTTGCACACTCCATTGCCTCCCAACCAGTAATTAGGTTCTAAAGTATACACCTTCCTTTGATAAACCCTATTTGTGTGCTGCTAATAAACTTGGGGAGGATATTCATAAGCCTTTTTGCCAAAATCTTAGCAAGAATTTTGTAGGACACATTTAACAGGGTTATTGGTCGCCAGTTCTTTATTAGGGACTTGTCCCCTTCTTTGGGCAACAATTTTATTATGCCCTTGTTAATATTTTTCCCCAAAGTTCCCCTTTCCAGTGCCTCCTTATATACAGAAAACAAATCATCCACAATCTAATCACTGAAGACCTTGTAGACTCTATTGGGAGTCCATCCGGTCTAGGTGTTTTATCATTCCACAAAAGAGTCAATTAATTTTTTAATTTCTTCTTTTGAGATATCCTTACTCAACTCATTTGCATCACACTTCATTATCTTTTTCGGAACAATGTTTTTTTATCAGTTCTCTTGTCTTGGAATAACCATCTTTGTTACAATTTGAGGTGAACAAGCTTTTATAGAAATTAAAAAATTGACCTTTGGTATCTTCTTGTTCGGTGAAGGCCACCCCATCAACATGAACCTATTCAATGTGTTATTCGATGCTTTTATCCTTGAAAAATTTGAAGAAGAATTTGGAACCCTTGTCTTCGCTCTCCAACCAATTGAGCTTGGACCTTACCTTGAGCCCTTGGATTCTGAAATTCCAAATTTTCCTCAATGCATCCTTAGCAGACCTAAGCCTATTTCCAAGTTCCATAGCCTCAGGATCTTTCTGAAGACAAGCCTCAACTTGCAACAGTTCCTCTTGCAAGAGCCCCTCTCTCCTCCTCCTGTCTAGTGCATTCTTTTTTCCTATTATCTGAAACAGAGACTTCTATCCTTTGGAGTTCAGTTCCCACCTTTCTATGGCACTTAGACCGCTATACAACCCTTGATTAATCTTCGTAAGAGATAGCACGACATCAAAACAGTCATTGTCATGTAGCAACTTGGTGTTGAGGATGAACCCCCCAATTTGCCTTGTACCTCCATGCCCTGATTTGAGGAGTATTATTACTTTTATGGGATGGTGATCGAACATAGTGTAAGAAGGGTGGACTTCAATTTTGTAGCCATCCCTTAAAAAGTTAGGAATAAAGTAGTCATCATTTAGATAGAACCTGTCTAGATGACAATAGATTCTTTTGCTGCCTTTTTGAGCATTGCACTAGGTGAACCAAATACTAGGAAAGTCTTTTTTTTTCCCTTCTAAAAGGTCCACCAGTTTCAGCTAAGACTTCATTTTTGTCCAAAAAAACTTTGCATTGCCTTTCCAATCCATGTCTAATCCCCCAATTTTACCTTCTTTATTTTCAATCATGTTGAAATCCCCTCCTAGAATCCAAGGTATAAATTCCAGGTTGCACAACCGTTTCCATAACTTGATTCTTTCACTTATTCATTTGGAGCGTAGATAGAGAATATTCTGAAGGCAAAGTCATCCTTTTTCAGACTAATCCAAACAACCCTGTTACAGGGGGAGGTCCTTGAATTGGAAACAAATTGACTCCATTCATTGGAAATTAGGATGGCAGCCCCACCTTTACCCTTCTCATGTTGGGTAGCAAAGTGGGAGGCATCCCTCTAGATAAATTGATTGGTTTCAAGAGAGAATCCAGATGACTTATGCTCTTGTAGTAGAACCACATCTTTGTTTATGCATTGATTGATGAACCTTCTTACCACTTGTTTCCTATCCAGGGACTCCATCCTCCTCACATTCCAAGAGATAAATTTAAGAGCCATTGGGTTCAGACGGGGGGTTAGAATCCTTTCTAGGTCTAAAGGCATCAAAACACTTGGGTACCTTGGTTTCAACCTCCATCCTTTTGGCCACCGAGCTTGCAATGACTGCACTTAGTTTTTTGATCTTGGGATGTGAGAGAGACTTCAGGTTACCTTTCCCTACTGGGATTATTGTATCTTTCTCTTTCCTTGGTCTGCCAACTCTCCTCTTGCCACTGGAATTGGGGCCCTCTTGTTTTTCCACCTTTATCAGGGCAGAGCTAATAGGTTTGCTACTATCCAAATTGGTTTTTGTAGGGCTTAACAATTCACTGTTGTTCCCCACTTTGACACCAACATCTATCTCACCCATACCCACCTTAGCACCATCGTGGATTGAATGCAGGTGCCAATGTGGTCGGCCTCCACTTCTAGGACCCCCACATTGATAGACTGATCTGCAACTAGTCCATTGGTGGTACCTTACTGCGTATCGATGGGTTGGATCTTGGTCTCAAAGGCGAAGACAATATCCTTAACCTTGTTCGGACTCACTTTTCTATCAAAGATCCCCTTGTTGCCATCTTCGGCCTTATACAGTTTGAATTTTTTCATACACAAGGTTTGTTCCTTGGGGACAATATTGCAGATGGTCCCATTTTCCTCACTTGCTTTTTTAAGTTTCTCTAAGGAAAGTTGTTGTGCATTCTTCCATACCCCGGGTTCACTATCGACATGAGGCAAGCAGGTAGGAAGCATATTTTCTAAGGCATTTACAAGTTCGCTGGGTCCCTCCTCTACTAAGAGGATTGGTTCCAAGTTACCACTTTTGAAATCTCCATCAGTTTCCATGTTCTCGAGTACACCCTCCTCTCTCTCATCAGAGTATTGTGAGGAGGTATCTAAGAGTATGTCCCCCATTAGGGAATCCAATTCAACACTTTCCTTGCTCTCATAAGAAAATTCATAAAATGTTTTGGTGGTTTCAGTTAACCCCCCTAAGTTGCAAGTTTCAAGTTCATCATTACACAATGCATTGTTTAGTTTTGCATTTAGGGTTTCAATAGATTTCTGAATCCTTTCATATTTTTCCAGTGTTTTACCTGGAGTTTCATTATTTACCCCTTCCACCTGGTTATGTGTAGGATCATGATGGGCCAAAAAGTGGCAATGGAAAAAAAATCACATTTTGGATCGACTCAAAAACACGGAAATGCCGAGTTGACTTTTTTAGGTTCGGGTGTTAGTACATTGCTCCAAAGCAATGCCCAAACCTACTTTTTCAAAGCCTATATAAATAAAAAAAACCCGATTGTTAAAAGTCATTTCACACAATTTGGACGTGGGCGCACAAGGAGAAGAAGAAATCCGATATCCGATTTCATGAGAAATCCGATTTGAAAGGTATGTTTTTAAATTTTTTTTATGTTTTCATCAATTTTTCAATTAGATTCTTAAAATTTTAAGTAGTTTTTACGAATTGTTTTTCAAAAGTAGGGTTTTTTACTGATTTTTATTAAAAACTAGAGTTTACAATGAATTTTTGTTAAAAATTAATGTTTTTAAATGGATTTTGATTAAAAACTAGTGTTGTTGATGTATTTTTATCAAAAACTAGAGTTTGTTATGGATTTTTGTGAAAAAGTAGGGTTTTTTTTGGATTTCTATTAAAAACTAGGGTTTTTTTACAATAATTTCATTTATATTGTGTAATTTTAATTAGATTAATTGGTTTTTAACTTTAATCAGGTATTATGGCTAAGAATGAAAATGCACAAATAGAAAATGCTCCACCACCTCCGCAGCCAAACGCTCCACCACCTCTGCAACCACTAATTGAAGACTTAATTGGTAAAAAATTGGGGCAATTGAGGGGCATTTGTGAATTTTATAAGACAATCCCTTGATTGAGAGATATGACAAACACATTGAAGGAAATAATTAAAAATATAGAAACCCTCTCCACCCAACATAATGCCTTTCATTCGTGGAGAGAAGACATGAGAGAATATTATGCATGTGGATTGTCTTACGATGATGTGAAAGATCTCCAAATAACCAAAGCCCAAATAGGCTCTTTATTCATTAACCCCTGCACCGGTTTGCCAGTGAATGTTAATAAAACAAAACTTTCTATAAAATGGTGCATGAATAGGGACATTGTAGATAACTTTTGGGACCGTTGGTCTATGGTTTTTGATAAACCATCGAACAACAATTCTGATATACCATTTTACTTTATTAAAAAATTATATGCTGAGTTTTTGTTAGGGCATCATGTCAATTACTTTGACATTAAACCCTTCCAGGGCATCAGTGGAGGTATGCCCTAGGATAGACCAAGGGCAGTTAGAGTAGTCCCGCGCCCAAATGTTCCCCTTCCTCCGCTTTGTCTGCCACCTCTAGTATATCATCCAGAGATTATCCAGGATGCAACCACACAAACTATTCAGGTTATTCACTCTTTGAGTGGTCATTTGGTTTCACATGCTTCTACAGTAGCTCAGCCACATTCTGGTGATGTTGGCGAAGGCTTGAGTGCTACTGCATCATCCTCCTTAGGTCCACATATTTGTGTGCCACATACTTGCACTATGTGCCACCAGATATGCTTGGGTCCTCTTGTACAACCCACTGATCATCCCTTGGTCACTTTTGATTATGACCTCCATGATGTGGACATTATAGATTAGTCGCAAGGTAGTGGAGCACACCCCACAGAGTCCTCTCCTGCTAGAGAGGGGGATGTTGGAATAGTGACACAGGTAAGATTTAAGCTGTAAATTCATAACTTGTATTTGTTTTTAAATGAATATTAATAAGAGATAGTATCAAGTAGTAATATTTATTTACATGGTTTATTTAATAGTTGATGTCTGAGGAGGAGCTCACATGGGTGACTGATAGCACCCTTAGGGCCATTTCATTTGGCTTGGACACACATAGTATATATTTTCGCACTCACTCGTTTACATTTTTTATTATATACTTGCTTGTCATTTGAATTGTCATTAATGAAATTATATAATGACTTATATGTTTATCTTATTTTCCTCTTGTAGGAAATACCTAGTGCGAGTGAGGTGCAACCTCATCCAGACTATGAAGGCATAAAGTTAGATAAGGGGAAGGTAATTGAACTCAAATTGGATTGAATTAAGATTTTTAAGATCTTATATTGATTATACATACATTGACATAGATTGGTAGTTTCATATGTACTTGTCATTTTTATGTACATGCAATTATGAGCTATACAGAGTTGTTGACAAGTGACACACTGCCTAAAGGAGTAGGTATTAGAACACCTCAAGGAGTAGGTGTTGAAACACCTCAAGGAGGAGGTGTCAAAACACATGAAGGAGATAAAGAAAAAGATCAACCTAAAGAGGTTTGTGTTTATTTTATTTTGTGTTTGGTAAATATGTTCCTATTACCAATAATCGTATGCTAACTTGGATCAATTTTATGTTTTTGTTCACATATATAGATTGGCATTTCAAAAATTGGTTTGGTATATTCTAAGATTCCTGACCCTTTGAAGAGACGTATATTTTAGGTAATCAAGATTTCAATTTTAGAGTTCAATTAAAATTCAATGTATATTGATTTTGATGTTAATTATTCGATTTTGAATTATATAGTATAACTAATCTCAATTGTGGTTTGAATTTTTCTTGTGCAGCTACCTTAAGATCCAATGAGTGCTTCAAAGAGGCTCCATTTTGATGATCCACCAGTAGTTTAGGATGAGATAGACATTTTGGCATGTAAATTTTGAATACATATTGAGATGACATATGCCACATTTTGTAAAACTTTGTTTGAGTTGACGTCGATGCCATTTTTGTATATGGACATACACTTGATTATTGGATAATTTGATATATAGAAGTTAACAATCAGAATTTAATTTGTTCCTCATGTGCATGATTAAACTCTTTGACAATTTTATCTTGAGCAATGGTTAAATGTCAATGTACAATAGCATAAAAAAAAATGGTTATATTATGTAGTTTATATTTATATCGCTGATTACATTGGATTACACATCTTTCAAACTCAAATCATTACTTCACATTGCATAACTAACAACTAGATGTTCATAGATGAAAAAATTTCAATTACAATATAGTTTTTACAAAGTCAACCTAAGCAGTTATGCAATTACTTCACATTGCATAACTAAAAACTATGAGCAGTTGTGAATTGCATTTGCTTGTCATGGAATTCTATGAGACCACATTTCTTTGAAGCTTTTTTTCAAATAGTCCACTGCCTTGTCTATGCTACCACATTTTTCATACATGTCTACCAAATCTTTTTATCAAATAGTTCATTTTTCATACATTTTTCATAGCGATCACATTAAGTTGTAATAAATTAAATGATAGCCTATGGCTATTTAATTTATATTCATTTGATTTAAATGGATGAGGCAGACCTTCCTTGATATTATTTTTTAATTTATTATTTTCAAGAGAGGCCGACCTCCTTGAAGAGTCACCTTATTTTGTATAAATACAAGGTGATGTTTGTTCATTTCCTCAATCAAGTTCATTCAACATAAGAATTCCAAGCAGAAGTTCGCACTTGAGCAACATCGCTTCATCTTGCAGTAGTAGGCCGATTTCAAGGAGAAGCATATTCAATTGTATCTTTGCATCTAGGAGAGGTGCTATTATTCATTGTATCAAATTTAGCCATGAGCTAGGCTTGAGTTGTAAGTAGATTTCTGCTCTTATTCCTTCATTATATAAGAGACATATTTGTTGGGTTTTTCTCCCTCAAGAAGAGGATTTTCCCAAGGTATCTTGTTGTGTTTATTGTCTTATGTGTTGCATTTTTTGAGTGCTTTCAATTGTATTATCTGATCATTAAAACACTAACATGGTATCAAAGCGGGTTTGGAAAAGATTGTGATCAGATTTGTTATTGCAACGATACCTCTATTCCCTTTTTTTTTGTCTATCTCTATCTTAGTCAAGATGGTGAATGGTCTTAAAATTGAGGATAGAATCGAAGGAGCATCAAACTTCACTTCATGGAGATTCAGAATTATGCTCACTTTGGAGGAAAATGAATTGGTTGAGTGTGGAGAGCAAAGTTTTCAAACCTACGGATGAGGAAGAGAAATTTCAATGGAGGAAGAAAGATATCAAGGCGAAGATGTTAGTTGATTTTGTGAAGGACCATATTGTTCCTATCATCTCTAAGTCGAAGACAGCGAGAGAAATGCTTAAGACTTTGGAGGAGATGTATGAGATCAACAACACAAGTTGTGCTCTAGCCTTGAAGCAACAAATTCATCATGTTAAGATGACGGAAGGAGAATTTGTCATCACCTACTTCATGAATATTTCTGAATTGAGAGATCAAATCTCTACCATTGGTCATATTGTTGATGACAAGGATTTGACCATGTTGGCTCTTATTGGTCTTCCTTCATGTTGGGAGTTTTACATTTAAGGAATCAACATGAGATCGAAACTTCCCATGTTTGATAGGTTGAGGGTTGACTATATTCAAGAGGACTCAAGGTTGGCTGTGAGAGGTATTGGATGAAGCCCTACAAATGAAGACATTCATGTTCTTTCCACTCAATCCTTGAAGAAGGAAGGAAAATGAGGAAAGAAAAGATGCTTCAAGAGGAATAGAGATAAAGGGTCAGATGGTGCTCCTGCATTCAAGAAGAAGTGGGACCTCTTTCGTGTTCAATGCCTTAGATGTGAAAATTTTGGTCACTATGCGAAGGATTGCTCTAAGAGGGAGTTCTATGACTTGTTGGGAGTATGTCCAAAGTGCTAAAAGACAACAACCTTTGACAAACTGTTACTTAGAAACCATGATGCTTATATAATCTCCGTATGAAGATATGGGATTGTGTTGGGACCATCTACAATAATCTCTCTCTATTTTTTCTATCTTGGAGGTGTTTTCTCGTGGTGATGAGTTTTCAGTTGAGGGAAAAGTTGCCAAATGCAAGTAGTGTAAAGTTGCAAAGTGGTGCAACTTTCATTCTCCAACTCGTACGACCAAACAGACTGTTCCAACACGTCTGGATGGGTACATTTACATGAGGTATGGTCCTCTTTTGCACCCAAATACATCGAATCACTCTGAGCTACATTGGACCGATGATTTCCCTTAAGAGTCCAAAGTGCTAAAAGACAAAAATATTTGACGGACTATTACTCAGAAAATGTGATGCTCACAAACTCTCTGTTTGAGGATATGGGATCATGTTGGGACCATCTACAATAACCTCTCTCAGTTTTTTCTATCTTGGGGGCATTTTCCCGTGGTGATGAGTTTTCAGTTGAGGGAAAAGTTGCCAAATGCAAGTAGTGTAAAGTTGTAAAGTGGTGCAAATTTCATTCTCCAACTCATATGACCAAATAGACTATTCCAATACATCTGGATGGGTATGTTTATGCTAGGTATGGTCCTCTTTTGTACCCAAATACGCCGAATCACTCTGAGCTACATTGGACCAACGATTTCCCTTAAGAGTCCAAAGTGCTAAAAGTCAACAATCTTTGACGGATTGTTACTTAGAAACCGTGATTCTTATAGACTCTCCATCTGAGGATATGGGATTGTGTTGGGACCATCTACAATAAACTCTCTTAGTTTTTGCTATCTCAGAGGCGTTTTCCTGTGGTGATGAGTTTTCAGTTGAGGGAAAAGTTGCCAAATGCAAGCAGAGTAAAGTTGCAAAGTGGTGGAACTTTGATTCTCCAACTCGTACGACCAAACAAACTATTCCAAAAAATCCGGATGGGTATGTTTACACTAGGTATGGTCCTCTTTTGCACCCAAATATGCCGAATCACTCCGAGCTACATTGGACCGACAATTTCCCTTAAGAGTCCAAAGTGCTAAAAGTCAACAATCTTTGATGGATTGTTACTCAGAAACCATGATGCTTACAGACTCTCCATGTAAGGATATGGAATTTTGTTGGGACCCTATACAATAACCTCTCTCGGTTTTTGCTATCTTAGAGGCGTTTTCTCGTGGTGATGAGTTTTCAGTTGAGGGCAAAGTTGCCAAATGCAAGCAGTGTAAAGTCGCAAAGTGGTGCAACTTTCATTATCCAAATCGTACGACCAAATGGACTGTTCCAACATGTTTGGATGGGTACGTTTATGCTAGGTATGGTCCTATTTTGCACCCAAATACGCCGAATCACTCTGAGCTACATTGGACCGACGATTTCCCTTAAGAGTCCAAAGTGCTAAAAGTCAGCAATCTTTGACAGATTGTTACTCAGAAACCATGATGTTTACAGAATCTCCGTCTGAGGATATGGGATCATGTTAGGACCATCTACAATAACCTCTCTCAATTTTTTCTATCTTAGAGGCATTTTCTTGTGGTGATGAGTTTTCAATTGAGGGAAAAGTTGTCAAATGTAAGCAGTCTAAAGTTGCAAAGTGGTGCAACTTTGATTCTCCAACTCGTACGACCAAATGGATTGTTTCAACACATCTGGATGGGTACGTTTACACTAGGTATGGTCCTCTTTTACACCCAAATATGCCGAATCACTCCGAGCTACATTGGATCAACATGAGTGAAATTAGGTGAAAAATGGTGGTTACAACATGCTAATGTCAATGAAATGTGGGGGAAAAAATATTTAAGGATGGATCAAGCTTCTACAAGTCTAATAGACATTTTTGATGAGTTTATAGGGCGTGGCAATGTTTGGGGAGTGAAGTTGCACCCAAGTTTGGTTTTGATGATCAAATTGGAGTTTAAATCATCTTTAATTGTAATTGTGTTGTTTAAAGCCACCTAGCTCTTGCATTAGAAAAAATCTTACCCATTCAACTTGAACATCATGCACACCCAAATACCTAACGAATATTGCAACAATAACAAGTATTACAAATCTTAAGAGGCACACAATAAAATGGCTTCAAACCTTCAAAAGTCCTTTGCAAGATTTCCATATTTGGATGTGTTTCAATAAATTTGTTGAACAAAATTGTTTTGCTTGATTTCAAGAAATGTTTAGGATGCGGTGTACGATCTCGATTGCCAATTCTTAACTTTAAAACATCCTTTGCATTGGGTGATACTCTATAGTTATCATGTAAACATTGTTGAATTGCCTGCTTTACATTATCGGTTAGCTTCTTATCAACACGTAGAAGCCTCCTGGCAAAAGCCCATGTATCATTTTGAAGAGGATCATCTATTCTTTCTCTTCATGCAAGTGCTCTATCTAAAGATTTATGATTTACGTCAAAATCAATACAAGTTTGTCTCATAAAGAGAGCCTTTTTCAATTGATGCCTTACTAGGGCGGTTGTAATGAATCTTTGAGTAGCTCTCTTATCTTTTTCCTTGTTATTTTTTCCAATAGACTTGAGAGCATTAAAAATATTTTTGACAATAATAGAATTTTTTTCGGTCTTCTTGTTCACATGAATCTTCAATTTGGCTAGCAAAGGTCTCATCTTTTGCATCTTTAGCAATTGTACAAAAAGTTGGCATTGCTTGGTCAATGTCTTATCGCTAAAATATTGGTTGAAAAGTCTTCTAGCCCACAACCGAATAGTTCGTGTTGACCTCTTGCCTTCAAAATTGTTTATAATGTTATCATCAATTTCAACTAACCATTTAGGGGTCCTTGAAGGTCTTGAATTTGGAATATGTCTTCCTTCCACACAAGGTTCTTCATTTCTCATGTAATCTGGTGAAACATAATTTAAACTTGCTTCAATATTATGTTCAACATCTTCATTTCCAACATTTTCACCTTGAACATTTTCAATATCAATTTGAATAATTTCATTCCCAATTTCAATGTCATGTTCAACATCTTCAATTCCAACATTTTCACCTTGAACATTTTCATTATCAATTTCAATATTTTCATGCCCAATTTGAATATCATGTTCAACATCTTCAATTCCAACATTTTCACCTTGAACATTTTCAATATCAATTTGAAAATTTTCATTCCCAATTTCAATATCATGTTCTGCATTTTCACCTTGAATATATTCAATTTCCTCTTCACTTGAAAGACAATAGGGCTCAAGTTCACCAATATTTAACATACCTTGTCTTTTCTTCCTATGACCTTCTCTATCTCTTTGTCTATATTCTGATATTTGTTCTTTTGTAAGCTTTCTCGTACGCTTTTTCTTCTCGTGAGTGCTGCTCCCCATTATACCTCATAAAAGATGCTAAAAAATCATTCCTTATGACAAATTTGAGTACAAGATGCTCCAAAAAGTTGATATTTGTCTCTTCCTGTCTGAAACCACACGTTTTTTGCCTGCACAGTGCTACAAACAAAATGTAGGGTCTGTTGGAATGCATAAAAATGGCCCACATGAGGTTTTTCAACGGCCCACAAATCCGATATCCGATCCAATCGGATATCTGATATAGAAAACATTTTAAAATGTTTTGCAACGGTAAGATTCTAGCTCTACACATCGGAGTTTCACAAATTGGATATTTGATTTGTGCCCACATAGACCTAAGGGTTAATGGTAGAGAGTGGGAGAGGGAGAGAGGGAGAGAGAGAGAGAGAGAGGGAGAGGGAGAGGGAGAGAGAGAAAGGGAGAGTGGGAGAGGGAGGGAGGAGATGGAGAGGGAGGGGAGGGAGAAGGGAGGTGGGAGGAGGGGAGATGGGAGGGAGGGAGGGAGGGAGGTGGGAGAGGGAGGAATGGAGAGAGGGAGAGGAGGGGAGAGGGAGGGGAGGAGGAGGGAGGGAGGAGGTGGGAGGAGGGAGGAGGAGGGAGGGGGAGGGAGTGGGAGGGAGGGAGAGGGAGGTGGGGGAGAGGGAGGTGTGGGGAGTGAGAGGAGGAAGAGGAGGGAGGAGGGAGGGGTGTGAGAGGTGGGGAGGGAGGAGTGGGAGGTGAGAGGGATTGAGGGAGTGAGGAGGGAGGGAGAGAGTGGGGAGTGGGGGAGGGTGGGAGGGGAGAGGAGGGAGGAGGGAGTGAGGGGAGGGAGGGAGGAGGAGGAGGAGAGAGAGAGAGAGGGAGGGGATAAAGGGAGGTGGGAGGAGGGATGGGGAGAGAGGGAGAGTGAGGGAGGAGTGAGAGGAGGTGGGAGAGGGAGTGAGAGGGAGAGGGAGGAGGGAGGAGGGAGGTGGGAGGTGGGGAGAGGGAGAGATAGAGGTGGAGAGAGAGAGGGAAAGAGATAGACTTGGGACAAAGGAAGAGAGAGAGTGGGTTAAGGGTTGAGGGAGAGAGGAAGAGAGGGAGAGAGGGAGATTGAGAGAGGGAGAGAGGGAGATGGATAGAGGGAGAGTGGGAGGGAGAGAGAGAGAGAGAGAGAGGGAGAGTTGGAGGTAGAGAGAGAGAGAGGGAGAGTGTGAGAGAGAGAGGGAGAGAGGGAGAGTGTGAGAGTGAGAGGGGGAGAGGGAGAGTTCCATTCCTTCCTTCCATTCCTTCCTTCCATTCCTTCCTTTTGCATCGTCCGCTCAATCATTCCGTCGGCAGATCAGGATCGTGAACTCGGGATCCGTCAGGTCAGATCCTCGGATCAGGTGGATCTCAGGATCAGGTGGGAGTCAGTTCAGGTCAGGATAATCGCAGGCCATTCGACCCCTAGATTCAGGAGGACTTTGCTTGCCATCATTATTACTAGACAAGGGTTTCATGATAACACTTTTTTTCACAATAAGTGGGCAGTTCTTCCTCAGATTACCCTCCTTATGACAAAGGTAGCACGAATTCAAACCCCCAAGGACTTCCAGGGCACAATCGGTGCTACCATACTCTAAGTTTAGTCTCAAAATGTCCAGAATGTCAACCCCAAGGAGGATAGATACTAGGGCCCTAGTATCAGTATGCGAAAGAGCAATTTTCATATTATCAATTCTTAACACTCACCCATACGACTCAAACAAAAGAGGGATGAAATTCCATATCTTAGGAGGAACATTTTTTACAACAACCCATCTAGGGCTCGACAGAGCCAAATTTTCTTCATTAAGGGCATCTGGCGACCAGGCCAATGCCCTAAACACATTATTCTCAATGCTCCAAAACTGCTTGTTTAGAACCCTAGATTGCATTTCATGGTTTTTGAGAAAGACAACATAGAGACCTTTTTGAATCATTCTGCAATATGAGAAGAAAATCCCCAGTTTCTTCCCCCACACATCTGACAACCAGGAGTCCATATATTTCCTTGCCGAGACTTTGCTAAGGTCCACGACAACTAAGAAAACCCCAATGTTTTTAAGTTTATTGTCTTCTTCACACAATGCTTTACACAGTTCTTCATTTGGAGAGAAAATGCTAATTCTAGGAGGGTCAGGGGCACACTTACCTCTCTTGAGTCCCCCATCTTTGACACTGCTACATGCCTCCACAAGGAATCTTGCCCCAACTGAAAAGGAAGCATTCTCCCTTGTTATGACCTCCTTGAATGTTTTGGACTGAGCCAAGCCATCCGACCCACCACCCTGGCTAAAAGGAGTATCTTCGGGGGGATCCATATCCCCAGACATCACAAAATGATGAAATTCGACCAACCTCGCATGAACAACGATAAGAGAGTAGAGCCTTCCCACACTTCTATAGGAAAACTACCACCATCACCATTGTAAGGGAGTACCACCGCAGAGCCTTTTCGTGGAGGAGGACCAGGTCTCCTCACCCACACGAGCGAACCCTGCCACTAGTCGCTTCAAGAATGAAACCCTACTTTTAGAGTGAAAAATATTTTGATCTAAATCATAATTGAAATTGATATATGAAAAAATATATTAATAGATATAAAATTGAAATTATTTTAAAATTTGATATTGATATCAATTTTGATATGAATATTTAATCTAATTTGAGTTGAATTGATTATATTGCTTAAAATATTTTATGAATGTATATATCAATTCAGTTCAGTTGATACTAAAATTGAAATTCATATGAAAATTGATAATGTAAATCAAAATTGAAATTGTTATGAACATTAATTTAATTGATAACGATATTGAAATTAAGGTCAAATTTGATATTAATATCAATTTTGATATGAGCATCAAATTTGATATCCATTCAATTTATAACATTAGTTTCAAAATAAACATGTATTAACGACTTTACATGTCAATTCAATTGGATTACTATCAAAATTGAAATTGATAATGAATAGAAAATTTAATAATTAAATATCAAATTTGATATGAATATTGAAATTTTGATATCAACTTAATTGATATTGATATCAAAATGTTTAAATGAACTTATTTACCAATTCAATTGAATTGATCTATCAAAATTGAAATAGATATTGATATCCATTTTGACATGAATATCAAATTTGATATTAATTTAGTTAATCATATTGACATAAAAATATTCATATTTGATATTAGTTTAGTTAATCATATTGACATAAAATTATTTATAAATTTATATATTTATCTAGTTTGTTTGAAAACAAAATTTAAATTCATAAGAAAATTGATAATAAATATCACAATTGAAATTGATATGAACATTGATTTAATGGATATCAATAGGGGAGAGGAGCGAATATGTAGGCACCCAAAATAACACAGTCCAATTGGTAGGCCACGTGGACCAATAGCATTTAAAAAAAAAAAACCCATTAGACAAAATCGTAAATTAAATAGTAAATTATTATTTTAATTTTTTTAAAAATATTTGCCATGTGGAAGGTCCAACTTTGTCCATGCTTGGAAAAAATGGAAAAAAGACCCATCGACCGATATAGATGCACCTCGGGTGCCACTACCTGTGTGGCTCAGTGTCCGAAGGTGACAACCTTTCCACGTCAACTCCTCCCAGTCCGCCACCCTAATAATCCACTACTGAGCATTTATCACTCACTGCCACTTCCTATTCCTATCGACTGTCGGAATTAAATGCTGTCACCTCTCCTAAGCTCCATGCCACCCTGCGATTATTCCGAGCCAAACTGCATTTAATGCTCCCAGTGCCTCGCTCTTCTCGCCATGTTTTCAGCCTTTCATTTTAGCAAGTAAACATTCCATCTTGACTTGCTCACCAATACCTGCTCATTTCGTCGTCTGCAACCTTCGCTGTCTCACCACAACCTGTGATGCTCAGAGACCCTATTGTGTTTGGGTAGAAGCCGATATAAAGATTGGTAGACACCAGTTACTGAACGTCACCAACAACTCCACTTCCACCATGCAAGCAACGAATGGGTTCCTTGCTGCCATGAACAAGTTCCTCGCCACCATGAAGGTCACCACAAGCAATGAAAGGGGTTCATCACGTGTTCAACCCAGGTGAGCTTGCTCACTAAGGCTCGCCATTATTCTTTTGTTTGTGTTTGGTTTGCAATTTCGCTTTGTTTTGTTGGTTTTTTGGTGTTGCAGATTTCGTTTATTTTGTTGAAGTTTAGTGTTTATGAACACTACACTATTTGTGTTCATAAACACACTAAATGTTTGGAAATTAATCTTTTGTTCAAGCATCGCTCTGTTTATAGTAAATATATTAATGCAGTTGGTTGTTTTCTTCTTTCGACATGTAATAATGTTTGTTGTTTATATGGGTTTTGCTCTGTAGGATTTATATTGCAAATATTACGCTCATATTTTGTCATTTCTCTTTCAGTAGGGTTTATTTTGAGAATATAGCACGCATAGTTTAGCATTTATGTTTCGGTAGGGTTTATTTTGTAAATTTTATAGTCATAGTTTAGGGTTATCCTATTCTCATAGGATTTGCATTGACATTGACTTTGCATATCATATTCTCATAGGTTCTGCATTATCATTGAATCTGCTTAGCATAATCTCACAGGTTCAGCATTATCATTCACTCTGCTTACCATTTTCTCATAGGTTCTGCATTATCATTCACTCTGCTTATCATATTCTCATAAGTTTTGCATTATCATCAACTCTGCTTAGCATAATCTCACAGGTTCTGTATTATCATTCACTCTGCTTATCATTTTCTCATAGGTTCTGCATTATCATTCACTCTGCTTATCATATTCTCATACGTTCTACATTATCATTGACTCTTCTTAGCATAATCTCATAGGTTATATATTATCATTCACTCTGCTTATCATTTTCTCATAGGTTCTGCATTATCATTCACTCTACTTATCGTATTCTCATACGTTCTGCATTATCATTGAATATTTTTTGAAGTCAGAATGCTTGGGAGCATATAGTTCTTGAAAAAATTGTGGAAACTATAGTAGCATTGCTTAAGAAAAAATTGTGATTAATCATAAATCGGTGTTTTCTGTGTAATTTTCCAAGTTTTTCAAAAAGTTTGGTTTGTGTAATTATGCATTTACGAGTTTTCTATGCCCTATTATTTATATCCTTAATTTTCTTTCCTTCTTAGTTTCTCTCTTCCAAAACAAATTGCTGATATCAACCAATCTCATGGTCAAACTCTCCTTGGAGACAAATCCTTTCATTTCATGGAATATTTCTTGAAGTTGGAATACTTGGAAGCATATAGTTGTTGAAACATTGTGGAAACTATAGTAGCATTGCTCTAAAAAAAAATTGAGACTAATCATTGTATACACCTAAAATTGGTCTGAAGCATTCGATTAATTAAATACACATTATTTGATTCATTATTCTAATTTCCTCTACAATTTAAATAAAAAGAAATATTTATTTAATATAGTTCACATTCAAATTCATCTTAATTAAATAAACAAAATTAAATACTTTGTTCGATTTAATTATCAAATCCCTATTTCAATCTATCACATCATTCTCGAATTAATTAAATAAGGTCAAACACTTTATTAATTAATTACCATATTCCTCTATTTTAATTTAATAAACGACTATCCTATAGTTTGTTTTATTAAATTATTTATCTCCCTTTCCTAATTTAAATAAATCAAAATATTTGAATTAAGCATAAAGGAATATTCCAATCTACATTTCCTCAAAAATGAATTAGATTTCCTATGTCTAATCTGTGTCTAAATTTGTCACAATTAATGCTTTGAAACTTTACGGGAAGTTTTGGAGACAAATTGGAGACAAATTTGGAATTTGATCTCTCAA
>CM021103.1:200140746-200260104 GCA_007115665.2 Sequoiadendron giganteum
GAGAGAGAGAGAGAGAGAGAGAGAGGGTTGAGGGAGAGAGGGATAGAGAGAGAGAGATGAGTGATTGGGTGAGAGACTTGGGAGAGATAGAGGTGGAGAGAGAGAGGGAAAGATACAATATTTAAATATTTTATATATATTAGTAATATATATATATTTAAATATTTATAGATTAACTAAAATATTGAAATAATATTTAAATATTATACATAATTCAGTAAGAGATTATCATAAATTGTATATTATATATTACATTATAAACTATAGTGTATATTATATATATTAAATTATAAACTTTATTGCATTTTTGAAATCATATATTAAAAATTGTATAATTTTTTTAAAACTCATATCTAAAACATATCAGACATCGGATATCTGATTTGATGACAAAAAATTTAATGCCTAGGGATTAGGCTCGGGCTTGCTTTGGAATTTGGTTTGGACCTACCAATCCTAAGAAATCAACACAGAAAATGTGTTTAACAACTTACCCTGCTTTTCTAGACGTCGCCCATGTGGCTGACAACTTTTATTTTAGCCAAAATTGATGAAACGAAAAGGGTTTGTAAAGGAGCTTCTTAGCTTTCTACCAATATAAATTATACTTTATTTTGAATCTAATAAATAATTATTATTCATTTTCTATTAGAATTATGACTAAAGTCCTGATTGATAGCCTGATAGAAAAACATCTATAGCTTTCAAATGGTATCACCGTTTTTGAATCCAAAACATGTGTCACATTCTATGCTTGACATACTATAGGATAAAAAAAATAAAAAAAAATTCATGAAGTTTTGACCAAGTTAAGGTGGTTAGACATACGAGTTTTTATATTTTTTAAAAGTTGTAATAAAAAATTCATAATTAATTATTTGCTTGAAAAAAAATTACAAAAAAATATGCATCACATTCGGACATGAGTCTTCTACTTAGATATAAAATCTTGTAAAAAGATATTATCATTTTATTATAGTTAGGGTGGTCAGACAAACACCTACTTCTTATTTTTTCCTTGAAATTTAAGTACTACTGCATTGAAATTTCAATTTTTCACCAAATAGATTTCTTTTTTTACAAAAATTAACCTAGTAGTTTAGAAACTACATTCAATTTTCCATAGATTCTATTTTTACATATTTTTGAAATAATATAGATAAATTATTCAAATTTTTACGTCAAGTTGCCTAACTCTGATTTTTCTGAATTTTCATTGCCACTTAAGGGCCTGTTTTTTCCATGATGATCCTACACATGCCCACCCCCTGGTTAACATTAACCTTTGCAGGTTCCCCATTAAGGGACATCCTGAAATCGTCAGGGGGCTCTCTTGAATCTCCAATTCCAGTACCATTTTTGCTACTTGGGTTTCTAGCTCCACCCACTTCCACGGAGTTGCCATCACCGACCATTCGACCCCTAGATTCAGGAGGACTTTGCTTGCCATCATTATTACTAGACAAGGGTTTCATGATAACACTTTTTTTCACAATAAGTGGGCAGTTCTTCCTCAGATTACCCTCCTTATGACAAAGGTAGCACGAATTCAAACCCCCAAGGACTTCCAGGGCACAATCGGTGCTACCATACTCTAAGTTTAGTCTCAAAATGTCCAGAATGTCAACCCCAAGGAGGATAGATACTAGGGCCCTAGTATCAGTATGCGAAAGAGCAATTTTCATATTATCAATTCTTAACACTCACCCATACGACTCAAACAAAAGAGGGATGAAATTCCATATCTTAGGAGGAACATTTTTTACAACAACCCATCTAGGGCTCGACAGAGCCAAATTTTCTTCATTAAGGGCATCTGGCGACCAGGCCAATGCCCTAAACACATTATTCTCAATGCTCCAAAACTGCTTGTTTAGAACCCTAGATTGCATTTCATGGTTTTTGAGAAAGACAACATAGAGACCTTTTTGAATCATTCTGCAATATGAGAAGAAAATCCCCAGTTTCTTCCCCCACACATCTGACAACCAGGAGTCCATATATTTCCTTGCCGAGACTTTGCTAAGGTCCACGACAACTAAGAAAACCCCAATGTTTTTAAGTTTATTGTCTTCTTCACACAATGCTTTACACAGTTCTTCATTTGGAGAGAAAATGCTAATTCTAGGAGGGTCAGGGGCACACTTACCTCTCTTGAGTCCCCCATCTTTGACACTGCTACATGCCTCCACAAGGAATCTTGCCCCAACTGAAAAGGAAGCATTCTCCCTTGTTATGACCTCCTTGAATGTTTTGGACTGAGCCAAGCCATCCGACCCACCACCCTGGCTAAAAGGAGTATCTTCGGGGGGATCCATATCCCCAGACATCACAAAATGATGAAATTCGACCAACCTCGCATGAACAACGATAAGAGAGTAGAGCCTTCCCACACTTCTATAGGAAAACTACCACCATCACCATTGTAAGGGAGTACCACCGCAGAGCCTTTTCGTGGAGGAGGACCAGGTCTCCTCACCCACACGAGCGAACCCTGCCACTAGTCGCTTCAAGAATGAAACCCTACTTTTAGAGTGAAAAATATTTTGATCTAAATCATAATTGAAATTGATATATGAAAAAATATATTAATAGATATAAAATTGAAATTATTTTAAAATTTGATATTGATATCAATTTTGATATGAATATTTAATCTAATTTGAGTTGAATTGATTATATTGCTTAAAATATTTTATGAATGTATATATCAATTCAGTTCAGTTGATACTAAAATTGAAATTCATATGAAAATTGATAATGTAAATCAAAATTGAAATTGTTATGAACATTAATTTAATTGATAACGATATTGAAATTAAGGTCAAATTTGATATTAATATCAATTTTGATATGAGCATCAAATTTGATATCCATTCAATTTATAACATTAGTTTCAAAATAAACATGTATTAACGACTTTACATGTCAATTCAATTGGATTACTATCAAAATTGAAATTGATAATGAATAGAAAATTTAATAATTAAATATCAAATTTGATATGAATATTGAAATTTTGATATCAACTTAATTGATATTGATATCAAAATGTTTAAATGAACTTATTTACCAATTCAATTGAATTGATCTATCAAAATTGAAATAGATATTGATATCCATTTTGACATGAATATCAAATTTGATATTAATTTAGTTAATCATATTGACATAAAAATATTCATATTTGATATTAGTTTAGTTAATCATATTGACATAAAATTATTTATAAATTTATATATTTATCTAGTTTGTTTGAAAACAAAATTTAAATTCATAAGAAAATTGATAATAAATATCACAATTGAAATTGATATGAACATTGATTTAATGGATATCAATAGGGGAGAGGAGCGAATATGTAGGCACCCAAAATAACACAGTCCAATTGGTAGGCCACGTGGACCAATAGCATTTAAAAAAAAAAAACCCATTAGACAAAATCGTAAATTAAATAGTAAATTATTATTTTAATTTTTTTAAAAATATTTGCCATGTGGAAGGTCCAACTTTGTCCATGCTTGGAAAAAATGGAAAAAAGACCCATCGACCGATATAGATGCACCTCGGGTGCCACTACCTGTGTGGCTCAGTGTCCGAAGGTGACAACCTTTCCACGTCAACTCCTCCCAGTCCGCCACCCTAATAATCCACTACTGAGCATTTATCACTCACTGCCACTTCCTATTCCTATCGACTGTCGGAATTAAATGCTGTCACCTCTCCTAAGCTCCATGCCACCCTGCGATTATTCCGAGCCAAACTGCATTTAATGCTCCCAGTGCCTCGCTCTTCTCGCCATGTTTTCAGCCTTTCATTTTAGCAAGTAAACATTCCATCTTGACTTGCTCACCAATACCTGCTCATTTCGTCGTCTGCAACCTTCGCTGTCTCACCACAACCTGTGATGCTCAGAGACCCTATTGTGTTTGGGTAGAAGCCGATATAAAGATTGGTAGACACCAGTTACTGAACGTCACCAACAACTCCACTTCCACCATGCAAGCAACGAATGGGTTCCTTGCTGCCATGAACAAGTTCCTCGCCACCATGAAGGTCACCACAAGCAATGAAAGGGGTTCATCACGTGTTCAACCCAGGTGAGCTTGCTCACTAAGGCTCGCCATTATTCTTTTGTTTGTGTTTGGTTTGCAATTTCGCTTTGTTTTGTTGGTTTTTTGGTGTTGCAGATTTCGTTTATTTTGTTGAAGTTTAGTGTTTATGAACACTACACTATTTGTGTTCATAAACACACTAAATGTTTGGAAATTAATCTTTTGTTCAAGCATCGCTCTGTTTATAGTAAATATATTAATGCAGTTGGTTGTTTTCTTCTTTCGACATGTAATAATGTTTGTTGTTTATATGGGTTTTGCTCTGTAGGATTTATATTGCAAATATTACGCTCATATTTTGTCATTTCTCTTTCAGTAGGGTTTATTTTGAGAATATAGCACGCATAGTTTAGCATTTATGTTTCGGTAGGGTTTATTTTGTAAATTTTATAGTCATAGTTTAGGGTTATCCTATTCTCATAGGATTTGCATTGACATTGACTTTGCATATCATATTCTCATAGGTTCTGCATTATCATTGAATCTGCTTAGCATAATCTCACAGGTTCAGCATTATCATTCACTCTGCTTACCATTTTCTCATAGGTTCTGCATTATCATTCACTCTGCTTATCATATTCTCATAAGTTTTGCATTATCATCAACTCTGCTTAGCATAATCTCACAGGTTCTGTATTATCATTCACTCTGCTTATCATTTTCTCATAGGTTCTGCATTATCATTCACTCTGCTTATCATATTCTCATACGTTCTACATTATCATTGACTCTTCTTAGCATAATCTCATAGGTTATATATTATCATTCACTCTGCTTATCATTTTCTCATAGGTTCTGCATTATCATTCACTCTACTTATCGTATTCTCATACGTTCTGCATTATCATTGAATATTTTTTGAAGTCAGAATGCTTGGGAGCATATAGTTCTTGAAAAAATTGTGGAAACTATAGTAGCATTGCTTAAGAAAAAATTGTGATTAATCATAAATCGGTGTTTTCTGTGTAATTTTCCAAGTTTTTCAAAAAGTTTGGTTTGTGTAATTATGCATTTACGAGTTTTCTATGCCCTATTATTTATATCCTTAATTTTCTTTCCTTCTTAGTTTCTCTCTTCCAAAACAAATTGCTGATATCAACCAATCTCATGGTCAAACTCTCCTTGGAGACAAATCCTTTCATTTCATGGAATATTTCTTGAAGTTGGAATACTTGGAAGCATATAGTTGTTGAAACATTGTGGAAACTATAGTAGCATTGCTCTAAAAAAAAATTGAGACTAATCATTGTATACACCTAAAATTGGTCTGAAGCATTCGATTAATTAAATACACATTATTTGATTCATTATTCTAATTTCCTCTACAATTTAAATAAAAAGAAATATTTATTTAATATAGTTCACATTCAAATTCATCTTAATTAAATAAACAAAATTAAATACTTTGTTCGATTTAATTATCAAATCCCTATTTCAATCTATCACATCATTCTCGAATTAATTAAATAAGGTCAAACACTTTATTAATTAATTACCATATTCCTCTATTTTAATTTAATAAACGACTATCCTATAGTTTGTTTTATTAAATTATTTATCTCCCTTTCCTAATTTAAATAAATCAAAATATTTGAATTAAGCATAAAGGAATATTCCAATCTACATTTTCTCAAAAATGAATTAGATTTCCTATGTCTAATCTATGTCTAAATTTGTCACAATTAATGCTTTGAAACTTCACGGGAAGTTTTGGAGACAAATTGGAGACAAATTTGGAATTTGATCTCTCAATCCTCTTCCATCAATTTTTCCTATTCTCTTGCCTGGTGTTTTCATGGGTAGAGACAATCTCCACCTTTCTCTCAAGCTCCTCCATCTCTCACCATTCAATCCTCCAGATTGAATCCAAGCCTCTCAAAGCTTTCCCTGTGCATTTCTACAGCCAAGAAATCTATAAATACAAGCCTCATTGAACCAAGAAAAGGATCCAGAGAATCAAACTTTTGCACTCTTACTCTGTAGGAATATAGGCATCAAGTATCAAGCAATCACACATCAAGCAATTCAAAAATCAAGCTTCACAACAATGGCTGCCTCTTGGAGCTGCAATTATCTGTTTCACATCAATATCATGCTAGTTTAATTGATTTATCATTTATCATTGCATTAACATCATCTCGTTCTTCAAATAGTCATTTTAACAGTCTTATTTGCTTAAACAATCTGAGAGCAATTTAGATTTAATAAATCTTTGGAGATAGAGAGCAATAAGACGCTTTCAATTGATTACTTTGTTGAATTGATTCAATATGTTTAATCATTGATACAATGTCGTATTAAGAAGTGTATTTATGTTATTTACCTCATTCCACACTTACAATTTGGCGCCCACCGTGGGGCATTAACCCTTATTTTATTAAAATTATCAATTTTCTGGAAAGTGTTACGTAGGTTCGCAACGTGTTTTCTTTTAGTGCTTTCGTTAAAAAATTTAGCGCTTTTGGTCTTTGTTTTAGCGCTTTCGGTGTTTTAGCGCTTCTGGTCTCTATTTTAGCACTTTCAGTGTTTTAGCGCTTCTAGTCTCTGTTTTAGCACTTCTGGTCACTATTTTAGCGCTTCTGGTCTCTATTTTAGCGCTTCTGATTTAGCACTTTGACAGTCAATCTTAAAATGGTCATATCTTGGTCATACGGAGGTCTTTTTCAAAACTTTTTTTTTTGAAATGGGATAGAATTTCATAAGCTATGCAATAGTGTAGGTATTTATCACTTTTTTTAGAGTTAAAATTTTCAATTTTACATTTAAAGTCAAATCACATTGCAACTTGGTATAAGTTTTAGGTTTTTTTTGTTTAATCATTCATCTAACCTTTATATATTCTTATTTCTTGATCTCATATAACATTTTGAGCATTTATTGCAGGTTTTAAGAGGAATATGGAGCATTAAATTCAAAAAAAAGTGAAAAAAAGAGTCATTTGATATCCATTGTAATAGTGCTTTCAAACACTCATAGGAAAATAACCCATCATATGTTATTTTTCATGCATGCTTTAGGACCAACTAGCATTACTTTGGGCTTAAAATTAACCATCTGCACAAGCTTTGTCAAATTTGGTTAAAAAGAACCAATCCTAGGGTAGTCACTTGGACTAAAATTGATCAATCTAGGATAGTCACTTCAAAGTTCCTAAAATATATCAATCCTAGGATAGTCACTTTCTTTTTTTTCTTAAAGAAAATCTATCAATCCTAGGATACTCATCACATTCTTACAGTAGAAGTTAAAAAAAACATCATGATTTCTGTGAAGCAACACCTTCACATAGATTAGAAAATTTCTTTTTGGACTTAAAACAAGAAAAACTTATATGTTGTGCTTGTGGTGATTAGGCTTATGCTCTCCCCTTAACTGGGTGACCAAAGTGCCAGATTCACTTTTACTTCATGTTATTTACGCTTTATTAAATCCTTTAGTAGGCCTGTCGTAGTGGAAAAAAGTACTCACCCTACGAGAACGACCTAAGTGGAAACAACCAAAGCCAGGTTTTCCAACCCACTATAATAAAAATGCAAGTTGTTGATGAAAGTCCAACTTGACGGTAGTAGGCAAGATAACCATCCCCAAAATCCTTGTTCTAAAGATTGGGAGGTCTCCTGACGGAGTTTATCTATTTTCCACACCGAACGGAACCCTATCTACGAACCATAGAGTAGTTTCTCATTGAGTCAGTATCCATACATTGTCATACTCACAATGCAAGGGGAGGGAAGAATCTACCCCCAAGACACTCACCATAGAATTACCAAGGAATGCTTGCTCAAGGGATTCGGTATCCACTTCCATCACTTTGAGTATGCACCTATGCCCTCTAGGGGGTGACATGGCTGTGTGAGTCAACGTAATTCAAGATGTGGGCTGTGAGTATAACGATGACCCTTTTGACCTTAAGAGTGAGTCTACTTGAAGTGTATTCTTTATCAAAAGCCAATCAAAATCAAGAAGAATCATGTTTGATTATTAAACATACACTTGTTGTTTAGACTCTAGAAACAATTGTTTTACAAATGCTTGTTGTGTTTTCAAAACATTAATTCAGATAAGATCATCCTGAAAAACACAAAGAGAATGGAAATCTATTGGAAACCAATGTTAGACAGTTAAACGTCAAAATTTGGATTTTTTATCAGAACATAAACTTTCCTAAAATCAAATCAGATTCTTAATCTTGCATAAATTGGACTTTACAATTGAATTTTTTTCAAATCAAACCAAGATCTACCATCCAAAAGTGTCTCAATCAAACACATTTGATTAGTAAGTTAAGTTTCAGGATTAGTCATCCTAAATCAAAGAAACGAAACCCTATAATCAAACTTATGAACTTAGTCTAATCAATAGAATCTATCATTCTATTTGACTTAAGTTAATATCCTTTACACTTTACCAAACTAAGATCAAAAGTTAATTGGAAACAATAATGTTCGTATGTCCATTTTAACAAGGTCACGAAGACTAAAAAATCCAAAAAAAAATTGAAGCTCAAACCACCATGACCAAAATAGATGAGGATCAATTGAATTATTTAGCTCATCAAATGAAAAACCTTCAACAACAAATCTGGGATGTGCAAAGGGAAAGAACCACAAAGAGATATTTGCTGCCAGAAATTTGTGCTTATTCCTCTGACAAAAATCTTGACATGACACCCTCTCCACCAACAACTACATCATCCAAGTTTGATGTCTTTGAATTTTTACAAAAGATCCATAAGCCCAAATCTAAATCCTCAAACACAAATGATATTGAGAAATCCTATCATGTGATACATTTATCTCCATCCACAATAAGCCAAAATAAACCTCAAGATTCTTTCACTCAAGCTAAAAAATCCATCCAATCATACTCTTCTATCATATCTTCAACATCCAATGATTCATGTCAATCTCTCAATCCAAAGCATGCTAGCATAGACTCCCCTACACATCAAGATCAAAATATTCTTTCCACTATCAACATTCCACAAAATCTTCCAATCTTTGATCAAGATCCCATTTATCAAGAATCTTATGATGATCCCCTACTTTCACTTTTCATCCAAAATGATTCCCTTCCATCTCAAGAGACAAGTATCCTTCCAGGTTCTTCTTCCACATCATCTCATCAATCCATATCATCTCATGATTCTATTTAATCACAAGAGCATGGTAGTTCTTCCATCCTATCTAATGATGTCTTACCAACTGATGATCAAGACATGCTTTCTACACAATCTCATGATTCCCTTCCTCATCAAGGTCAAGATATGCTTCCTTTCAAGGATACCCTTTCATCCCATGAAGATGTTTATCCTTCTCATGATCAAGATATGCCTTTCATACCACTTCATAATTCCTTTCCAAATCAAGATCAAAACACACCATCATCCCCATGTCAAGAACCTATCACACCTATTCAAGCTATCCATGAACCCCACACCTATAAATTGGGATCCTCCACTCTTATCCATTCTGGTTTACTTCCCACACCTATCCTCTCAGCCATATCATATCCTCCCCAAAATGGATTCGCATCTTGTTTCACAAACAATACATATCCCATTGGTAAACAAATGTGTCAAAGTATGAATTACAAAGGAAAAGGATTAGGCCTTCATGAACAAGGTATCCTAGAACCCCTTTCTGTTCAAAGAAACCCATATCACCATAGCCTTGGTTATACACCTAAGTGTCTTAGTTCATTAGACCTACCATCTATCTTAGGTCCTCATCCTAATCCTCCAAACATACCATCTATCCTAGGTCCTCATCCTAGTCCATCAAACCTTCCCTCTATCCTATGTCCATATCCTATTTCTCAAGAACAATAAAGGCACACATCCTTGATGCCCTTTCAAAATTCTACCCACATTAACTCCTCCATAATACCTCCATATCATTCATCTCAATCCACCTCTCCCATTACTCTTGGAAGAAATTTGGATGCCAAATATCAAAAGCTTCTATATCAAAATCCGCATGTATCAAAGGATCAACATGTCTCCTCGAAGAGACATGCAAAAATAAAAGAAAAATTGATCCAAAATCAAAAGAAATTTTCAAAAGGCCACAAAGGCCCATCAAAGAAAAAATCTCAAAGACCACAAAGGTCCATAAATCAAAAGAAAATTTCTAAAGGCCACAAAGGCCCATCAAAGCAAAAAGGAAATTTTCAAAGACCACAAAGGTCCATAAATCAAAAAGAAAAATGTGAAAGGCCGCAAAGGCCCACAAAGAAAAAATCAAAGTCAAAAATCATGTGGATTCCTAAAAGTCTCATAGAAGCAATAAAATATAAATTGGCATCCAAATTTGCTAATCCAAAAGCTTCCTCCAATTTTCCATCTAATAACCTATCACCTTCCAAATCCATTTTTCCTCCATCACTCCACCACCCTTCAAGGTGTGTGCCAATGTTGATCTTTCCATCCTTTCCATCTATCCATCAACAAGCCTTCCAAACTCCTATCCATTATCCAACATTCATCCCCAATCATTCTCCTTTAATCCAAACCTTTGCATAAGTCCTTAGATTCTTCCATCATATCATTAATCTACCAACATTTAGGAGTCTAATTCCCATTGCCATGGTTTATTAGAGGGATATTTTGTTGTGAAACTTGATGCTTAAGTCCTTCCTCCATTTCCCTATCATCCATATCCTATCTTCCATATTCTTCTTGCACTCTACACTTAGGTACAAGTTTCATCCATCTTATCATTCATGGTCATTATCCTTTCTATGCTCATTCCTTACATTTCCACCTTTGATCTTGACAAGGTTAAGGATCTTCTTGAACATCATATATCTTATCCTATAAACTTTATCCATATCTTCCATACCATATCTTTCATCTTATCCATATTCCATCATTCTTACTAAATACATCCTTTCTTCCTTTCCTTGGTCTTGATGAGGAATAGGGGCAAAATACTTGGGCCTTGTGTCTGTATCTTATCTAGTTAATCTTGATCATCTCCATTCAACATTTTTATCCACACTTTCTTCCATTCCATATCTTCTAGCTTATCGAAATTCATGTCATCATTTCCATTTTCAACCTCGAATATTATCATACAATTCATATTTAAAGCCTAGCTACACAACATTCCAATCCTCATATCTTTTGTCAATCAATCATCAACAATCATCAATCTTATCATCATCATGTCTTATGGAATTGATCATTCCTAGCATCTTAATCAATCATACCATTATCATCTTTCGACAAGAGATATGTTGCTTGTGTGACATGTTTTGTAGTGAAACTTTCATTTTGATCTGTTAATTATCCATGGTTGCATTAACCCTATTTTGGGGCATCTTGTTCCTTCAATCAACCATATCATCTCATTTCATCTTAAAATATCCTCAAAAATACAAAAGAACTCATAAAATTTGAAAAAAAAAGATGCAATAAAATCTCAAGAACAATCATTCCAATGTGGTCATATCTCACCCTAGCTTGGGGGAAAAATCTTGAAATCACTAGGGGCAATAAAAAAATGAACAATGCAAAAACACAACAAAAAATAATGATCAAAGTGCAAACATCAATCACCATAGAAACACTTCGAACATTCATATCATATCAAAACTCCAAAAACATGTCAAAAATCAGTCAAAAATCCGAAAACATGTCAAAAATCAGTCAAAAATCCAAAAACATGTCAAAAATCAGTCAAAAAATCCAAAAACATGTCAAAAATCAATCAAAAATCCAAAAACATGTCAAAAATTCAGTCAAAAATCTCAAAAACATCACAAAATCAGGATGGATGATCTAATTTGAATAATGATTGAAATACTTTAAGAAAAGGTTGAACATGTTGCATTTTGATCATTGTTATCATTTCTTTGGAGCAACTTGATGATGTATTGGACTAGAGAAGCAAGGAAGGAGAATGATATTTTTATTGTCTGCTGTTTGTAAGTTAATCATATGAATGTATGAATTATTGAGGGATGTGCTATGCAAATGTATCACCGATGACATTCAGAATTCACACATTGAAATGATTAATCATTGCCTGTTTACGCAATGAATGCTCAGGTCATCTCAGTTAAATCATACCTAGATGCTTGTGTTTGCTTGCAATATCAAAAATCATGAAAGTAGTACTCAGGTCGTCATTGGTCTAACACATACCTTTGATGCTTGTATTCACTTTCAACATCCAATAAAGCTCTATGATAACACAAAGCACAAAAGTACTGTTAAAATGACAATAGTTTGCATATAGTTGCATGATAAAATTAGACTGCATTCATATTAGTTTTTCATCTGCATTATAGAGTTTTCAGATTGATTAAAGATATCTATATCAGCCTGTGCTAGATGCAGAATCATGTCCCACATCTTTGGGAAAAACTCTAAAATCCTCCTATAATCAATCAAAAATCAAGTAGCCTATCAATCTAATTGGCTCTGGTGAGACTTTGATCAAATCTCATGAGCAACTATCATTAAACCTTGCCTATCATGAGGTCAATCAATCAATCTATCATTGATCCTCACCTATCATGAGGTCAATCATCAATCTATCATTGATCCTCGCCTATCATGAGGTCAATCATCAATCTATCATTGATCCCCACCTATCATGAGGTCAATCAATCAATCAATCATTGAATCTCACCTATCATGAGATCAATAATCTTCTAATCTATCAAGATCAACAATCAATATCAAATCAAAGGCTGACACGATCGAAAAATCATCAAACACAAGGAGGTAAGGCAGGGCAACATTTTATCATCTACAGGCTATATTTCTTCATCATTGTCGGGAGATAAGTTATTTCTTCATCATATCATCATCAAATCATCTAAAAATAAATAAAAAATAAAAAATCTAAAATTCTAAAAAAAAAATCATCAAATCATTAATTTATCTCCCAAGGGGGCATATTATCATCAATCATCTGAAAATCAATGTCTGGGGCATGTCTAGGGCATATGGAATTATTTTTTTGAAATCATCGATCATGGCAGTAGCAGCAAAATATTCTTTGAAGCAACGCGTAAACACATCACTTCAAAGAGGGGAAAAATGTATACACCTAAAATTGGTCTGGAGCATCCGATTAATTAAATACACATTATTTGATTAATTATTCTAATTTCCTCTACAATTTAAATAAATAGAAATATTTATTTAATATAGTTCACATTCAAATTCATCTTAATTAAATAAACAAAATTAAATACTTTTTTCGATTTAATTATCAAATCCCTATTTCAATCTATCACATCATTCTCGAATTAGTTAAATAAGGTCAAACACTTTATTAATTAATTACCATATTCCTCTATTTTAATTTAATAAACGACTATCCTATAGTTTGTTTTATTAAATTATTTATCTCCCTTTTCTAATTTAAATAGATCAAAATATTTGAATTAAGCATAAAGGAATATTCCAATCTACATTTCCTCAAAAATGAATTAGATTTCCTATGTCTAATCTATGTCTAAATTTGTCACAATTAATGCTTTGAAACTTCACGAGAAGTTTTGGAGACAAATTGGAGACAAATTTGGAATTTGATCTCTCAATCCTCTTCCATCAATTTTTCCTATTCTCTTGCCTGGTGTTTTCATGGGTAGAGACAATCTCCATCTTTCTCTCAATCTCCTCCATCTCTCACCATTCAATCCTCCAGATTGAATCCAAGCCTCTCAAATCTTTCCTTGTGCATTTCTACAGCCAGGAAATCTATAAATACAAGCCTCATTGAACCAAGAAAAGGATCTAGAGAATCAAGCTTTTGCACTCTTACTCTATAGGAATACAGGCATCAAGTATCAAGCAATCACACATCAAGCAATTCAACAATCAAGCTTCACAACAATGGCTGCCTCTTGGAGCTGCAATTATCTGTTCCACATCAATATCATGCTAGTTTAATTGATTTATCATTTAGCATTGCATTAACATCATCTCGTTCTTCAGATAGTCATTTTAACAGTCTTATTTGCTTAAACAATCTGAGAGCAATTTAGATTTAATAAATCTTTGGAGATAGAGAGCAATAAGACGCTTTCAATTGATTACTTTGTTGAATTGATTCAATATGTTTAATCATTGATACAATGTCGTATTAAGAAGTGTATTTATGTTATTTACCTCATTCCACACTTACAATCATAAATCAATGTTTTCTGTGTAATTTTCCAAGTTTTTCAAAATGTGTTTAGTTTGTGTAGTTATGCATTTATCATCCCATAAGTTAATCTTACTTATGTAATTTGTTTACTTAGGTTTAGTTATCCTTGTCCTTTTTGGAGTGAGATTTTCCTTAGGAGTTACACTTCTCTTTTTGGACAATGAGGTGTTGCTTCATTCCTTAGGAGTTACACTTCTTGAAGAGTAAGTTGTCACCATCTTCTCCTTGTCTATGTGTATGTGACTATGTGTATGTCATTGCTATTTCCACCTCTGTCAAACCTCGAACATATGCAATACCTACAATGGAACACTTCAAGAACTCCATTGAATTGCAAGTCAATGTACCAGTTTTATTAGAAAGTATAGTGTCAACTTGCCCAAGTTCCTCAATTAAATTGGATGTTTGAGCTCGTGCAGGCTTGTCAGTTTCTTCATCATACATGTTTTGGTCTTCATTGATGAACCTGCTCTGCAAGACCTTTACAATCTCTATTGAGACTTTCTTATGCTCATATAATGGGTATAAGCATTACAGAACTGTTGTTATATCAACATTGCAATGTTGTGCTCATTCAAATTTGATTTTTAAAATATTTTCACTTATTTGTAGAACATATTGCTATACAAGTTTTTAAAGAATTTGATAAGAATTTACCATCAACAGATCATTAGTCATTAGTGTCATCACGTGGTAGGACTTAATGAGTAGATCCAAATTGCCAATAAGAATATTCACTAGGAAAAAAATCATTTAAAAACAACAAATAAAGGTGCACACAAACCTTGGACTATGATTGGTAATTTGAACTTTCAGCTCATTTGTAATGGATTTTGATTTTCAGCTACTATTATCAGTTATAGTCAAATGATTGTATTTTGAGTTATGGTTTTACAATAGGCATTGCTTAATTAATGTAGCTCATAAATTTTTGTTATCATTGATCAGCCACCTCCCAAACAAAAACAAATAGAGGAGAGAAACAATAAAAATCCTATAATATTAACATCCTATTATGCCGAAATCATAGCCAAAATGCACTCAACATAGCTAAGCTAAGTAGACCTGTTATAATTGAAAGAAGCAAGAGTAAGTGATGACAACTTAAAAGTAATCAATACAAGCTAAAAAAATATTAATATTTGAGTTCACATAAAGATAGGAGATAAAAGAAAAATATAGATATTTTTTATGAAAGAATGTTAAATGGGAGTTTAAAATTGATCCCCCACCTCCCCAAAAAAAACAAATAGAGGAGAGAAACACTTGAAAACCAAAAAGATTGGTGTCTCAATACATCTAGACAACTATCTTACTAAAGCCTAGTAACTATTCTCCATAGGAAGTAAATTGGGGAAAAAAAGAGAATATGTTTACACCAACTAGACATACATAGGACCACAAAGCACCAATAAACCATAAGGGCCACTAGAGATTCATTAAAGAAGGATATGATCCCATAGCATATAGGTCTCAATTCTCATATGTGATAGAAATAAAAGCTATGAAGAGGATCCTATCTATAGTTTTTTCCTTAGAATATTATTTCTACGTTGTCCTTTTAGAATCCATTCCATTTTTCCTCTTTAGTGCAACTATTGTTCTCCCATCTATGTTTGTTTAACATTCTTATTATTCAAATTGATAGCAAGAATGAACATCATTTATACATGATCGAAGTATATTTTATCCATTGAATCAGACTCATCCTTATTCATGCCTTGGGTATCCCAATTTAGATTAAACATTATAACATGTCTCAATGATAGTCTCATCCAATCTCTTATTCTCACCTAAAATTCATTATCACAATCAACCAAGTAATCCTCTAGCTCAGGTACATAGTGAAAACAATATCCTAACTATAAAAAATAAAAAACTATTTGATGTCAAAGGGGAAGCAAAACTCAAATAATTGTCTAGCTTATATTACATCATATCTCTTTTCAATATGTTTTGCATTATCATTCACTCTGCTTATCATAATCTCACAGGTTATGCATTATCATTCACTCTCCTTATTGTTTTCTCATAGGTTTTGCATTATCATTGATTCTGATTTTCGTATTCTCATAGGTTCTGCATTATCATTGACTCTGCTTATCATATTATCATAGGTCATTATCATTGAGTTAGGTTGTGTTCTCTGTTTCATTAACAAAAAAAAAAATGTGGGTTAATCTTTTTTTAGGTTTTGCTTCATCTTTTCAGTCACTTAATAAATTGATGTTGTTTATGTGCCATAGATAAATATGTTGGTGTTATTTATTCTGGGTTATGCTCCATCAATTTTATATCTGATTTATGTTTGATGTGATCAAGCCTATCTATGGATGAAATTAAGCTTACGTTGTGGAGGACCGACGTATAGGTGTGGGCCCCAATGAGCGCATGTCCCATCGCACATTAGGGCCCCCACTTACGTATTAGGGGAGAGGAGCCGATACGTACGCACCCAAAATCACACAGTCCACATGGCAGGCCACGTGGACCAATAACATTTTAAAAAAAAACCCATATACTTCAATAAATCTGTAATGCAAATGTTTCTATCTTTTCTTAGGTGCCATTGGTTATTTTGGGGGTGTTATCTTTTGCATAGGTTATTTTCCATCATATCAGTCATCCAATTATTGTACCTTAATTTTGTGTCTTGGAAATATATGGGGGTGTTCTATATACATAGACATATGTATATGTATATGAGATATTAAATGCACACATAATTGTAATTATTTTGAAACAAAACAATTACATGCTGGCAGCCAAACATGATGAAGTGTATCCAACTTGTATATGCTTAAGGTCTTTGCATCTTACTTATATATATATATATATATATATATATATATATATATATATATGCATATGTATAGACATATTCATATACATATACATATGTTTATGTTTATGTTTATGTATATGTATATGAATATGTCTATATATTTATGTATATGTATATATACATATACTACTTTCACGACATCCTGCATATTTTTTGAGCCAACCTACATCCAATGCTCATAATGCCTCACACACTTGTCAATTTTATAGCCTTTCATTCTAGAAACTTCTCATTTTTTCTTCACAATGATGGCAATGTCTGTGTGTGTATGTGTATATGTATGTGTTTCTGTATGTCTATGTCTATGTTTGCGTGTATGTGTATGTGTATGTGTATGTAAATCTGTATGTATATGTAAATATGTATATGTGTATGTCTATGTGTATGTCTATATTTATGTGTATGTGTATGTATATGTGTATGTGTATGTGTATGTTTATGTCTATATGTAAATATGTATTTGTATATGTAAATGTGTATGTGTGAATGTGTATGTCTAAATGTAAATGTGTCTATGTATAGATGTGTGAAGAGGTCTTAAGTGGACAACCTTTCCACGCCTACTTCTCTTAGTCAGCCACCCTAACAATCCATTGCGTCTCATTTATCACTCGCTGCCCCTTCCTATACTTCTCTAAAACCATGTTTAATTCACTTATGTGTACGTGTATGTGTATGTGTATGTATATGTTTATGTGTATGCTTCATAAATTCAAACCTGCAACAATTGTATCTTTTGTATGTGCCATTGATTAATTTGGGGGTGTCCTCAACTTTATATGATGTGCACCTATACGCTGGTCCTCCACAACGTAAAAAAAAATTCATCCATAGATAGGATTGATCACATCAAACATAAATCAGATATAAAATGCACACAAGTTAGCATTAATTTAAACAAGGTGCCAAGTCAACAACTTTGAAACCCATCCGACCCATCTTTGATCGACTGGCGAACCCATTACAAGAATGTTTCCCATCATAGCATAACCAAACCAACACACAAATGCATTCACCTGTCCCGTCTACCATGAGATCTACAACACGTATCAACTTCAATCTGGCCCATCTTGCCAAGTAGGGTGCACACGTATTGGAGCCAAACTCAAATATCCTGCTGTCATCCATTTAACACTCTTATAAGGCACCTGAAATGGAAGGCTGAAAACATGGTATGTATATACACATACACATACACATATACACATACAATTAAGTTGTGCAACTATTCTATCTTTTTCAGGTGCCATTGATGAATTTGGGGGTGTTTAATTTTTCATAGGTGATGGCAACCTATGTTGCATGGGTCCACAACTCCATTCGAATTGTGAAATATACATAGAAATACATACCAATATACATATAAATACACATACACATACACATATACATATACATGGTGAGAAGAGCGAGGCACTGGGGAGCATTCAATGCAGGTTGGCTCAAAAAATATGTATGTATATGTGTATACATATACATATGTATATGTATATAGATATGTATATACATACGTATATGTATATGTATGTATATATGTATATGCATATACATATGTACATGTATATAGATATGTATATGCATATACATATACATATACATATGTATATGTATATGTATATGTATGCATATACATATGCATATGTATATGCATATATGTCTATGTATATGTATAGGTTGGTTGGAATAAAATTGCGGGGTGGTGAGGAGCTTAGGAGAGGTGACAACATTTACACCCGACAGTCGATAGGAATAGGAAGTGGCAGCGAGTGATAAATGCTTAGTAGTGGATTTTTAGGGTGGCGGACTGGGAGGAGTTGATGTGGCAAGGCTGTCACCTTCAGATGCCGAGCCACATAGGTAGTGGCACCTGAGGTGCATCTGTATCAGTCGACGGGTCTTTTTTCCACTTTTTTCTAGGCGTGGACAAAGTTGGATCTTCCACATGGAAAAATATTTAGAAAAAGGAATAGAAAATGACAAAATGTCAATGAAGAAGAAAACATTTGAAATGAAAATAGTGACATATTGGAAATTACATAGAACACACATTGCAAATCAAAACAAAACGATGCATCTGTAATTTTCATATATTTAAAAATGTCAACGAAGAAGCATACATTGCAAATCAAAACAATAACACACATTGCAAATTATATATAATTTTTTTTCGAATCTGATCAGATAACTTAACAAAAAAAAACAATAACTGTCAATCTGTACTTATCAAAAAATTACAACTGTCCACAATTTCGGTGCATTTGTAAATATCAATACTTCTAAAGTCAATGAAACTAGCATTTGTAATCTAGCTGCTGCTGTTGTGAAAAAGGATCTTGGCTGGTTGGGGTGTCAATCGCCATGTTCTCATCCCCTTCTAGTCGATGGGGATTGTTGCATACATGAGTGGGACTTGGAGTGGTAAATTGGGTGCAAGTGACATGTATTGGGGGCGGTGGTGAAGACATCTGTACATCTCAAGTGGCAAATTGATATGGATATTGATTACCCTTGAAATCTGATTGAGAGACGCTTGAATAATTCATTGTTGTGGAGAACTAAGGGATATTAATGTTGAGAATATCACAGAAGACTCCATTACTTTGAGACAATAGATTAGAAGTGTTCCTTAACTGCCTCTCTCTCTGTAAAGCCCTTTGTGCCTCCTCAATCTCTTTTTCCTTTCGGTCATGTTCCTTGTGAAGCCTCTCTTACTCCTTTTTCACATCTCTATCCTTTTTTTGTTGTAATTTTTGCTGCTCTTTTTCTTTTCGCAGTATGTCCTTCTCAATTCTTGCATTCTCCTTCAACTTTGCTGCCACATTTCTTGCTGCCCTTTTCTCTGCATTCTGTTGTCTCTTTCTTGATTTTATCTCCTCCACCTCTTTCTTCCTTTGCTCTTACTCCATTAACAGCCTCATGTAGTCATCTTTTTTCAACAATTGAGACTGTCTATTGATTCAAATTGCACTTGCTTTGGATTTCATTTGATGGACAGTGTGCATAGGCAACTTGAGGAACTTGCTGATGTGCATAATTCTTTTTGTTTCTTGTGTCCCATCTGACTATGTGCCAATGACCTCCTCGACTACTTGTGAGCCTTGTGGTACATCTTCATTGGCTTGTAAATCTGAATTGCAAGAAGGAGCATAGTAATGGACAAATTGAGAAAGGTCAATTTCTAGTGGTGGTGATGGAAAAGTATAGGTATCCTATTGTTTTGGGACTTCCAAATCAATGCCCAAGTTCATTTCTCCCTCAATCAACCAGGATGGTTGGCTTCATTGTGATGGAAGATCTAAACATTTGCTGAATTGATCAACGACCCTATCCACCATGGGAGGGGTGTGTTCATTAACCACTACTTGTGCAACTAACTCAGTAGGACATGTATGAGGTGAGTGTTGTGTTTTTGTTGTAGGCTGCATGTGTCCATCTGGAAGAGTGGATTGCAATACTGTGACATCATCACTTGACACACCAAGTCCAGAAAGGATGAGAATGTTTTCAACTGCGTCAACATCCTCATTGACCTCAAATGTCTCATTGGGATGCATGTCATTGACAAGTACATCGGGATTCAATGGCCATATACCGGTCCTGTTAAACCTAGCTTTGATGTTGTCAACTGTCAAAGCTCTTTTCATTGCTTTGTTGCCTAACATTGCAAGCTCTCTCCTCCTCACTTCAATTTTCGGAAACCTTGACAAAAATTTTGCACGTTCTGATTTGAAGTAAGCTTTGAAAGGTGAAAAAACACTCACATCCAATGACTATAGCTTATGTGATGTGTGTGATGGAAATGTTAACAAATCTATACCGATATCTCTTGCTTCCTGGATGGTTTCGAGTGCTACGTGGCTTCCATGGCCGTCAAAGATCAGCAAGACCCTATTCGTGGGCGAGACATTGCCTGGAATTGAGGTTTTGAAGTGGTTCAACCAATCTATGAACAATTTTTTGGTCATCCATGCATGTGGCTAGGATGCCATGCAAGCACTTGGTTCATAATCTATGATGTAATTATCTATGTTCACACTCCCCTTGAACAAGAAGAATCCTGGAATGCTCTACCCGGCAGCATTGACACAACATAGAATGGTTATCCATTCACGACTCTTTAGGATAATGTAAGAGACATTCCTACTACCTTTTCTTGCGAGCACCTTCATGGACCCATTTTTGCCTTCTTGGATGCCAGTTTCATCGCAATTCCATATGCGGTCAGGACCATATGGCATGGATTTGTATGTTGCAGACAGTTTTTTTTAGAATGCATCTACAACATTAGGTCTAAGATTGAATTCCCTATCTTTGTCTAGGCCTTCAATAGTTCGTAATGCGAGTTAAGGATGTCTCTGCTTGAAGCCTGTCCACCAGGACTTCCCTAGGAAGCCATTGGTGAAAGGGTTTGGCCTATTTTGATATATTTGAGCAACCACAAACTTAAGATTGACTATCTCAAGACCATGACCAATATCAGCCATTTTCTCGCACCATTCCACAATAATATTTTCTTCCTCTTTTGTGAGGACTATTGTCAGACCTTTCTTGGAAGTTGTTGTTAGACCCCCTAGCCATTTGGATAGTGTGGCTATTGGGATTGACCACTTTTTGGAATCCCCCCTTATCAATATGTCATTCTCTTCAACATCATAGAGTGCCCTTTTCATGTCATCCTCAGACCACAAATTCTGTATTTGTTTTAACTTTTGCAATATTTGAGGTGTAGTAACCTCAATCTATGGTATTTGAGGAGTAGAAACCTCATCTACTTGTGCAACATGATCTATTTCAGGGGGGAATCTGCATCCTCATTTCTCAGTGGGCAACCTTGTTGTGGCTCTTTTATTTTTTTGTTCCTAGTATGGGTCACCATTGCATTTCCCTTGGCCATCTACACATAATAATTAGAATCAAAACAGTGATGCTTGAACAGAAAAACAATCACTTTGTAATACAGAACATATGAGAATATGATAAGCAGAGTCAATGATAATGCATAACCTATGAAACGTAAATGGTAAACTATGAAATACAAATGATTGAACAGTTATCTATATATGCATGAAGAGAGTGCTGTGATGCTTGAACAAAAGAATAATTAGTTTGTGATGCAAAACATATGAGAATTTGATAACCAGAGTAAATGATAATGCATAACTTAGGAAAGATAAATGGTAAACTATGAAACACAAATGCTTTAACAATTATCTTTATATGTATGAAGAGAGTGATGCTTGAACGAAAGATTATTTAGTTTGTGTATGTGTTATCTTTTTAGTTCCTTGCATTTCAATTGAGATTATCTTTTGTAATAGTTTAGAGAGTTACATCTATTCTGGAGTGAGTGACATAAAGAAGTAGAGGAGTAAGAAGCACAAAATTACAAACTATGCAAGGGAGTTAGAGTTGAAGAACATCTCATATCTCTTAAGCATTTACAACATTAACATTCTCATGCACAACAAAGTGAAAACCACACTCATGTTTGAACAACATAAAGCTTACGAATGAAAAAAAGTAAGAGTTTAACAAAGCTCACATATATTGTCTATTACAAACTCATTGACAGACATAAATATTTGTCGATTGATGAAGCAAAAACATATGAAAATGATGAAAAAAAATCCTTCTAGGATTAGAAACTTTAGTGACCGATAATGCAAAAGATATGAGAATAAGATATCTAGAGTGAATGACATTGTAGAAGCTATGAGAATAAGATAACTAGAGTGAATGATAATACAAAACCTATGAGAATAATATAACTAGAGTGAATGATAATGTAGAACCTATGAGAATAAGATAAGCAGAGTGAATGATAATGCAAGACCATTGAAATAGAAATGGTAAACCATGACCAATATTTAACATATAAACGATAATGCAGAACCTATGAGACTACGATGTGAGACTATGATAAGCAGAGTGAATGATAATGCAGAACCATTGAGACACATGAAAAGCAGAGTGAATGATAATGCATAACCTATCAAATAGAAATGTTGAACTATGAGTGTAATATTTGCAATATAAACCCTATTGAAACAAAAAGGCTAAACTATGACTATAACATTTTCAATATAAACCCTAGGGAAACAAAGATGGTAAACTATGACTGTAATATTTGCAATATAAACCCTAGGGAAAGCTTTAAATGGTAAACCATGATTGTAATATTTGCTTTATAAAACCTATGGAACACATATGCTAACCTATGACTGCAATATTTGCAATATAAACCCTACCGATACATAAAGAAACACCTGTGACTGTAATATTTGCAATATAAACCCTAGGGAAACATAAACAAAAACCTGACTGTAATGGGTGTAATGAAGATCAATATGGATGCTGGTAGTGGCTGTAATGAAGAACAAGTGTGAAAAGGAAAACCTGGTACAGTATGGATGCTCCAGTGCACTGGAATCTGAGATGTTGCCTCCCTTTGATGTTAACTCATTCAATTTTGTGCTTGTCACTCCTCCTTTTCTTATGCCGTTCACTGCAGAATAACTAAATACTTGTTGGTTTTCATGGCTATTTGAATTGGGAATTATTTGAGTTTGATTGATGGTTGTTTGGTGTGGTGAAATAAATTGCTGTCCTCTTTTGATTGAGTTATATTTCATATGAATTGGATATTTGATTGATTTCAGCCTTTAATTCTTGACTTGATTGGTTTGGTGGATTGTTTGAAATTGTTTCCATGTTTTTGTTTTGAATAATGGCGGCCTTACAAGAGTGTTAAATGGATGCAGGTGGGATATTTGGATGCAGGTGGGATATTTACGTTTGGCTCCACTATGTGTGCACCCTAGTTGACAAGATGGGACATATTGAAGCTAATATGTGTTGTAGATCTCATGTAGATGGGATAGGTGAATGCATTTGCATGTTGGTTTGGTTATGCTACAATGGGAAACATTCTTGTAATGGGTTCACCAGTTGGTCAAAGATGGGTCGGATGGGTTTCAAAGTTGTTGACTTGGCACCTTGTTTATGTTGTGTTGTTGTGACTAATGTGAAAGTGATGCCTGCATTGGTGCGAATGTTAGCTTTACCAGTTTACAGGGAAGGATGCATGTCTTAATGTTTGGGCTATTGATATTCCATGTCGGAATGGTACTTGTTATATGTCAGATACAAGTTGGATACACTTCATCATGTTTGGCTGCCAGCGTGTACTTGTTAAGTTTTTAAATTAATGCTAACTTGTGTGCATTTTATATCTAATTTATGTTTGATGTGATCAAGCCTATCTATGGATGAAATTAATCTTACGTTATGGAGGATTGACATATAGGTGTGGGCCCCAATGAGTGCATGTCCCATCGCACATTCGGGCCCCCGCTTACATATCGGCTCCTCTCCCCTATTGATATCAAAATGAATCTATATATAGAAGAGTGGAAAAGTAAATGGGCTCTGTAAGTCGGGGTGTACGAGCTCTTCAAATCTAGGGTTCAACAACAAGTTGTTGGGGGGAGGATTTCCTCCCCTGCAAGGGTACAACCTTTCGTACCCTTCATTCTTTTCTCATTCACTAGATTTTGCCCTCGTGTTATCGGAATTCCATTTCATGCTTTGGCATTTATGACCACTTGTGTGAGGGCTATTTAGATCTCTGCAATCCTTTATGGAGGGGGGTATGATCCCCTCTGCTCCTCTTGAAATTGGGCCAGATATGCCCATTATGCCAGAAGAAAACACAAAATATTTCAAGGATGTTGTTGCGGAGGAGCCAACTTGGGTGGTGAAATGTGTGAGATTTGTTCTTAATCTTTCTTAAAAACCATGACATGCAACAAAAAATCCTAAAAAATGGATACTAAAATGTGGGTAAAAGTGTCTTCAGGGCACTATCCTAGACACACGGGGCAAATATTGATGAAATTTTGGCACTTTTGTGCCCTAGGAGGATCCTGATAAAAGATGTTTTGGAATATCTATGGTCTATTATCCCCTAGATTCTTGGGCCCTTAGGCAATGTCCTTTAGGTTGACAATCCAAGGGTTTCACTCTCAAGTATGAATGCACACACCCTAATCTCTCTAACGTCTAGTCTGAAACTACCATAATTTTTGGATATTCATATAGACGATGGTATCCATGTTTTTCCAATTGAAATTATGGGTGGGCTAAGTGCGTGCTATCTATTTAGGTGATAAGGCATTTAAGAAAGGAATTCCTATCATTCGCAAGGGAAAAAGCAAAGGAAATCTCAATTTTGTTAACCCAAATGGTGACTCGATCATGCACAACAACAAGAGGGTCCCTAATGAAAGAAACCATAACTTGGCCTCTGAATCTCCATTGAGTTCTATGAACTTGGAAGGATCAAGGTGGTTAAACTTTGAAAAAATTGGTGGGGTTGATGGTATCCCTCAGTAGGATAATGACTTGGGGATCTCAAAAAAAAATCCATTCACTAAAGGTTGAGGGTTAGTGACACTGACCCTTGAATCTCATTGCATAGTCTCTATGTCAAACTCCTTCGATCCTCTCCAAGAGGAGGAAGAAGTCCATGATACCATCTCTGTCGATGATAGTGGTACTCCTAAAATTTTTGAAGACACCCCCAAAGAAATGGTAAATAATGGAAGTTCTATAGTCACAAAGCAAAACACACAACATATTGTGTTGGAGAAAATAAGGAAAAATGTAGAAATGAATAAGTAGGCTAAAATAGGTAAACCAGAAACTGAAACCTATCGCTATAAAAATTTCACTCTCTCAAATTTGCAAAAGGGTGTTGCTTCAATTTTGACCTCTAATTTTGAAGATAAAGTGGTTGAGCCATCACTAAACCCCCTCGGGGTGAGGGATATCATTTCAAAGTTTGAAAGCATTGAATAGGGTATTGGATGCCCCTAGGGCACTAAAATACATTCGACTCCAAGTCCAAGTCAAAGAAAATCATTTGGTCATAGTAGTCCCAACTTGGGGATTGGAGTGCAAATGGGGGTTAGTACCCTAAGGGCACTAGTGGCCGGTTGGGAAATGATGAAATGGTCTCCCCTAAACCAAGAGATAAAACTAGCCTTGTATTTGAAAATGTAAGTGGAAGCTCAAACCACATCATTGACAATGTTAATGAGATGGAAAATATATTAAACTCTTTAATTAAAAACAATGATGTTGCACGAGAATGCATAAACAACAAAGCAAATAACCAAGGGGCTAGTATGAATTTGAAACCGGAAAAGGAATTTGGAAAGGATGGGAAATCTACCATTGAAGCAATAGGACATAGTGGGTGTCTGGATAATGACGAAATCACTATTGAAAAACAAGTTGTCACTACTAACCCCCCACCCCAATTCCAAAAAGGAGGGGAAGAAAGAGAATTTGTGTCTTCAAACTCAGCGGAGGCAGTATCAACCTAAACAAAAATAAAAGGAAAAAGACAAGATTAGTGCTCCCTACACCTAACACCAAAAGACTTGAGTGTGATGAAAACACCCCTAAATACTTTAAGCTATTTAGGAATGAAAAAGAGCCTATTGTAAGTTCTGCAAATAATGAATATTAACTGTACCTCAAGAAATGTGAGGGGGCTATAATCCCTTGATAGGAAATACATGGTTAGGAGATTCCTTGATCTAGTAAAAAAAGACTAGAAAGAACACACCGAGATTTGGAAATGGATTGTGAATCTTCCTGACATCCCTTGGATCCTTGGGGGTGATTTCAATATTGTAGAAGCTATGGAAGATAAAAAAGGTTGTCTGGACTTTGACTAGAAGGGAATTGAGAGGCACTTTTGGTTAGGGCTAAAGTATAAACTCAATCTCATTGACCCCCTAAAAGGGAAGAAAATAAAAATCAAAGCCATCTAGCAATAGAGATGAGAATGACATGTAGCAATAGAGAGGGAAATATGATATACATACAATTTGTACACCTTAGGGTGGTAGATTGATGAGAATGATATGCTGTCGATGAGCAGGTGATTTCTACAAGGACAACGACAAAGATCACCTTAAGGAAGTGAATTGATATATTTGTACATGAGGACATGGAAAATATGATATGCATGTTATTAGTTATATTGATGATGGATGTGATGTTTTATGTGTATGCTAACAATGCATATGGTATGTAGTTAGATCGATTAGATTTGGATGATCATAGGTATACATGTTCACGATGTATGTATATCTCATGTGTGTATGTTCATGGTGTATGTAATGTCATGTGCATGTATGCGTGTATGCTCATGGTTTATGTAATCTCATGTGTATGTATGCGTGTATGTTCATGGTGTTTGTAATCTCATGTGTATGTTCATGGTGCAGGTATGTTCATGTGTGTATGTTCATGGTGTTTGTAATCTCATGTGTATGTTCACGATGTAGGTATGTTCATTGTGTATGTTCATGGTGTATGGAATCTCATGTGTATGTATGTTCATAGTGTATGTAATCTCATGTGTATGTATGCTTATGTGTGTATGTTCATGGTGTATGTAATCTCATGTGTATGTATGTGTGTATGTTCATGGTGTATATAATATCTTGTGTGTTCACATTGTATGTATTATCATGTGTATTTATGTATCTTCATGAATCTCAAGTGCATTCTTGTTCATGTGTATGTATCTCATGTGTATGCTCATAAGGCTCTTAAGAGACTATGTTGAAATAGTGCACATTGAAATGATCAGGTGAATTGGAGAAAAAATAGAGACCTTCCCTAACATTTAATTGCCTTTTGGAAATGTTAGTGCAATCATTTTTGGTCCAAGACACATGAAACAAAAAATATGCTTCTTGCCAAATTTGCACTGCTATTTACTAATAATTTTTGCAAGTTTGCATTCTAAGTTGGCATGGTCAAATAGTGTTGATTTCACCAAAAATAAGAGAGGTTGATATAGAGAGATCCTATATGGAAATTTACATGCAAAATAAACATTCTTAGGTGCCACAAGCTTTGAGAACCACTTCGTCATAGTTTGACATTTTTTTTCCCTTAAGGCTCTTAAGAGACTACGCTAGAATAATGCACTTCGAAATGATTGGGTGACTTGGAGAATGAACAAAAACCTTCCCTAGAATTTCTCTACCCACTTGGATGTGTTGGTGCAATCGTTTTTGGTCTAGGCTATACAAAACAAATAATATGCTTCTTGCCAAATTTGCACTACTCTTTGCTGATAGTTTTTGCAAGTTTGTATTCTAAGTTGGCATGGTCAAACATTGTTGAGTTGACCAAAAATAAGAGAGGTTAATGTGGAGGGATGCTATATGGACTTGTATGTGTAGAAACAAAAATTATTAGGTGCCACAACCTCTAAGAACCACTATATCATAGTTTGACAATTTTTTTCTCTTAAGGCTCTTAAGAAACAACACTAGAATAGTGCACTTTGAAATGATCAGGTGACTTGGAGAATGAATAGATACCTTCCCTATTATTTACTTGCCTACTTGGATAGGTTGGTGTAGTCATTTTTTGTCTAGAACACACAAAACAAAAAATATGCTTCTTTCCAAATTTACATTGCTCTCTACTAACAAATTTTGCAAGTTACATTCTAAGTTGACATGGTCAAATGGTGTTGAGTTGATAAAAAAATAAGAGAGGTTAATGTGTAAGGATTCCATATGGACATGTACATGTAGATGAAATTTTTTTAGGTGCTACGAGCTTTGAGAACCACTTTGTCATATTTTGGTAGTTTTTTGGTCTTAAGGCTCTTAAGAGACTATGTTAGAATAGTGCACTCTAAAATGATCAGGCGAATTGGAGAAAAAACATAAATATTTCATAGAATTTACCTACCTACTTGTATGTGTTGGTGTAGTCATTTTTGGTCCAAGATGCATGAAACAAAAATATGCTTCTTGCCAAATTTGTACTACTCTCTACTGATAGCTTTAAAAGTTTGCATTCTAAGTTGGCATGGTCAAACAAAGTTGAGTTGACCAAAACTGAGAGAGGTTAATGTGGAGGGATTCCAGATGGAATTTTACATGTAGATAAAATATTCTTAGGTGCCATGAGCTCCGAGAACTACTCCATCATAGTTTGACAAAAAAATTTCTCTTAAGGCTCTTAAGAGACTACGTTGGAATAATACACTGTAAAATGATCATGTGGATTGGAGAACGAACACAACCCTTACCTATAATTTAACAACCTACTTGAACATGTTGGTGTAGTTATTTTTATTCTAGGATGCTTGAAACACAAAATATGTTTCTTGCCAAATTTTCATTGCTCTCTACTAATAGTTTTTGCATGTTTGTATTCTAAGTTGGAATGGTCAAATGGTGTCGAGTTCATAAAAAATAAGAGAGGTTAATGTGGAGGGATTCCATATGGAATTGCGAGTGTAGATAAAAAATTATTAGGTGTCACAAAATTTGAGAACCACTCTGTCATAGTTTGGTACCTTTTTTCTCTTAGGACTCTTAAGAGACTACGCCAAAATAGTGCACTTTGAAATGATCAGGTGACTTGGAGAACAAACAAATTCCTTCCCTAGAATTTAAATACCCACATGGAAATGTTGGCATAGCCCATTTTTAAAACCTACTGATAAATTTGTAATTTTGCAATTTACCAAATTTTGTGTGAACAATCATTTTCTCGTGGGCAACTTAGGGCTATCCTATTTTTTTCATTTTTGTGGACATAATGATACCTCGTAGCTATATCTTCATGTATAATATGCTAGGAAACAAAAATAAAAAGATATATTAGAATAATAAGATATAGTCCTACCTTTATAGGTGTGGGAATTGACTTAAAATTCATCACTTGAAACTACTTGAGAAAACTCATAGCATATTTTATCTAAAACATAGATATGTGTTACATCTTATATATAATACCTACATAACAAGATACTATTGTGAGACTCCAAGATTAGTCCTACCAATAAATTACTAAGGTTGTTCTTAATTGTAAAAATCAACATCTTTGAACTACATATAATGACTATATTATTGGCACGTACAATAAAAATCACTACCAAACCAACTTGATCTTTGAGGTAAAGGTGTTCATCTAATTTGATAAAGCCTGTGTTAGAACATAATGATATATTGAGGTGGGTGTGAATCAATATATCTTACAAAATTTATCCAATTCAGAATTACTAAATAAAACTTCTTACTTCTTAAAACATATAAAGCATTCAAAGTACAAACACATAACTACAACACCAGATTTATGTGGGAAACCCTATAAGGGAAAAAAACATTGTGAGAAATCTGATTGGAGCAATTGTCCAAATCCAACCTCACAAAATAAAGCAAGATTTACAATAGGTTTTATGGGATACAATCCAAAGGAAGTTACAACTCCCTGCAACACAACTTTATGGCTTGAACCAAATGAAGTTTACAAATACATGAAAATTACAACACTTATAGAAAGGGGCTACAACCTTAGCACATAAAACTTGATGAATTTTGGTGATAAACCACCACCACAACACTTCTTCTCAACAACGTTTTCTGCATTTTGCACACTTCATTTCCACATATTACACACATTACATTGCCTTTAGTTCACTACTTTTGGCACATTTCACATAGTACACATCGAACTAATTTTGCAACAAACTTGATCTTCCATTTATATCCTCTACAAGGTTCAAAATTTTTCTCCTTGTTGACCAAGATGAAACATGTAAACATGAAATGTGCAACAACTATAAATAGTTGGCTTTAAAACACTTGTGGTAAGTAAGAATAAAATGCAGTCCAAACTAGGAGATAATCTGGACCTATTTTTCCTTAGCACACATCTCCATGTTGGCAACACACATCAAATATTTGGACAAACAACTCAACATTCCAAGTCAGCCCAACAAACACTTAACCTCTCATGCATTAACTCCAGACCAACATGTGGTATCAGAGAGACCAAATAACATCATAAGGATTATTTTATAAGTATTATATGATATTCAAAAATATTCCCTTACACTCTTTTTACAACTTCACGCAACACCATGCTCGTGCAAGCAAGCAAACATTGAACCTAGCATCTCTTCCAAACTCATAAAACACATTCTTGAGATAGAATATTGAAAACCATACTTGTGGTACACCTCAACACCTAAAAATTAAAATGAGAAAACATATAGAGAATTTGAACTCATCCTTCAAACCAAAAGACCACAAAAACAATTATGGAGAAATCCAGAGCATTTCTTTGAACCCTTTTGACTACAACAACATAGTATTCATTTTGATAGCTCTAAAAACATTTGCAGTAACTTCTATGTTCTGAAATCTGGAGCATAAATTCATCACACTTGTCTCTATCTAACTTCCAAATTTCAAGGCCATATCTTCAAATACAAAGGAATGTGAATCATTCTTCAAAGCCTCTTTAGTACCACTTCTTATGCCTTAGATTACATGAAAACCTTTTATACATTATTTAACAACTTATGTAATGCTTTACATCAAGAGATAGAGAGTACAACAGTCACATCATAGACAATAATTACAACACTCTTCATCAATATGAAGAAACCAAAACTTATTCATATCAATATTCACCTATTCATGAAAAACAAGAGATATAGTATAATAGTGTACAACATGCTCATGAAATTCATAACACTTTTGATCAACACACTAATTGTATCACATACAACCATCCAAACTACCACTATGTTGACATCAATGACAACATATGCAACAATCTCCCCCTTTGGATTTGATGGCAACACTGATCTGATATACAATTTCTCCCCCCTTTGACCTAAAAGGAAAATGACTAATGGTCTTCTTCTATACCTACAACAACATATAGGCTTTCCCTATCGGCATAACCATTTTCAACCTTCTACCTACTCCCCCTAAGAGGTATCCCTCATCAATCCAAAGATAAAGATTTTTCTTCAACTGCTCCCCCTAGATAGATGCACCATCTATGCATCTAGTTAGGAGGAGGGGCAACAAACCCTTAATTATGTCTAAGATACTCAAATATGTTCTTTGAAAATTCCTTTGTAAAGATATCTACAACTTGTTCCTTTGTGGGCACATACTCCAATTTTACTTCTTGATCTGCAACCTTCTCTCTTAAAAATTAATACTTGATAGATATATGCCTGGTTCTAGAATGCATTACTAGATTATTTGAAATATTTATGGCACTTGTATTGTCACACAAAATAGGAATGGGCACATTATACATCACCTTGATATCTTTTAGTGCTTGTTTCTTCCACAACAATATATTTTTCTTCAACTGTTGATAAGGACAATAAATCCTACTTCTTACTAAACAATGTGACCAATTTTTTTCCCAAGAAGAAATCTCCAACATTGGTGCTTCTCCTATCATCAAGACTAGCAGCCCATTCAACATCAATACATGCACTATCAGGGAAAATCATAACCTTTTTGATACCACACCAGAGTGTTCTCTATATATCTAAAAATACTCTTAACAACCTTCACATGAGTTTCTTTTGGATCAAATTGAATCACAAGCTTAATGTAGTTTATAACTTAAATGCTTCAAATAGGATAAATATTGACTTAGATCCTCTTCAATGGATGATATTGTCTTCACAAAGTTTTCATCATAAATGCACTTTCTTCCATAATTTTGTTAGTAGTTGATCTATCTTAAGATCTGCTTTAATTTCGCTCATAGATTTTCCCTTGAGTCATGCATCATCCCTTTTTCCATTGACAATATTAACACTCATATTTTTGATATACATCTAAACTTCTCTTCATATTCTTTTTAAAATCTTCTTGAATACACAAACCTTATTTTCTCTATACCAGTATATATATTCTCATATCTTTGCTAGTGTATTCTCTCCTAAGTGTCTTCCTTCCTCACTCACTTCTCATCACCTTTTATATCTCACTATTAAGATGAAGTGGTATACCCCTTGGAAAGAGATGTCCATTAAAGAGACCCTCTTTAGTTAAAAACCATTCAACTAATTGTTGCCTTTTGTAATGTCCCTTATAGGATTCTTATAAAATTTATCTTTGACCTAATAAATTGGAAAATCAAGCTTTGCAATTAAGAAATATATATCCGCACTATCCCCTTCCATGATCTTTATTGACATATCTTCATATATTTCTTACATTCTCTATCATTCCACAATTCATGATTGATATTTCTTCACATATATATATATTCTATACACTCCATTGTTACATTTTATTTGATTCTCCTTTGATAACCTTAATATATATTCTATTCTCATTGCTCCTCAATCTAATATTCTTTCAGAATTTTTGATTTGTTTTAATGATGTGTCTTTTATTCTTCCCCATAAGATTTGCCCCTATATTTCTGCTTTCTTTTATTCACATAATCTTTTCCTACCTTAAATTTTTTGTTGCATATTCTTTTATTCATTTCCATTAGCCCTTTCGAATTCCATTCGATGCCTTGCTTTCTTCTATAAAATTTGAATTTATAGCTTCTCCTGCTTTGGAGAAGAGGTGCGATCATTTAGAAAGAGTCATGCTCTTTTGTTAGTGAGTACTTATGAAAAGTTAAAATTTTTCAATAATATTTCTTAACCACTGCCTTAGGGGTTGCTTTATTGTGGATGGGTTTTTTTCTTATTTTTTATTGATATTAAATGTTTCTTATAAATATATTTATTATTATTGTTTTATATTTTATTTTATTTTATTTCAATTAATTTATCATATAAATTATTAATTCAATATTCATTTTAATATTTAATTTTGTCAATATTTATATTTAAAATTTTGTATATAATAATTATAATTATAATATTAATTATTATGGTGTTTTATATTCTTGTATCTTTAATATTTATTTTATTATCATTTTAAATTGTTAATATTTATATATTTATAATTACAATATTATCTCATGATAATTGTAATTATAAAAATATTAGAATGATGATATTTTCTTTTATAATCTTATTATGTATTGTGTTATTTGTTTGCACTTATCTGTATCTCCGGGTGTTCTAATTTCGGGGACATGACATCTTGCAACCAAGTATATCGCTTGATATTAGGCCTTGATGCCATTAAGTACAGTAGACCCCCAATCATAGACCTATATAGAGTTTGATCAGCCTTATGTGACACACCATCTTTGCTCAAAGGATAACCTATTAACATAGGGATACTCAGTAGTTTGCAATCTTCCATACCAAACTTCTTTAGCATCTCCTTGACATACTTTTCTTGAGAGATAAAAATATCATCATCCAATTTTACAATTTAGAGTCCAAAAAATATTGATAATTCATGTATCATAGACATTTCAAATTCCTTCTACATCTCTTCAGCAAACTTCTTACACATTCCATCATTCCCACTAAAGATTATATCATCAACATACACAACAACTATTAGAATTCTTTCATCCTCAATTTTGATGTAAAGATTGATATTTGTGGTACCTTTCTTGAATCCCTATTGAAGTAAGTACTTGTCCAACCTTGCATGCGAAGCCCCTAGGGGGCTTGTTTGAGACCATATAAAGCCTTCTTTAGTCTACATACCATGTTTGGGTCTTCTGATAATTGAAATCCATTAGGATGCTCTATGAAACTTTTTCTAAGTCACCATTCAAGAAAACAGATTTCACATCCATTTGATATACCTTGAAGTCCTTGTGAATTGCAAATGCACGAAATATCCTAATTGCCTCCATTCTTGCCATAAATTTTTTTTCCCCTCAAATTCAATTCTTTCCACCCATGAATAGCCTTTTCATACTAGACTTACCTTGTTTCTTACCATTTCTCCATCTTTATTCAGTTTATGTCTAAACACCTATTTTGTTCCTATTACATTTTTGTGTGTAGGCCTTGGAACCAATTGCCAAGTCCAACTTTTCTCTATTTTATTTAGTTTTTCTTCCATTTATTGTATTCATCCTTCATCCTTTCTAGCATCAATAAATTTTTTTGGTCCTATCCTTGACAAAAAAGAAAAGTTCATATATTCATTTCTCCTTGAAAACATTCTCCTAGTCTGAACTCCTTCATTCTTATCTCTAATGATATGATCTTCTAAGTGATTTTTCTGAACATATTTGGCAAGAGTCTTGGTAGTCTTCTCTAGTGTTTCTATTTTTTATTCAATCTCTTATTCTTCTTCTATGTAGGTAGGTTCAGTTGACCAACAATCTTCTTGCTCATATGTGTTTTGATGTGATTGTTTATCAACCCTAATATTTTCACCCTCAACTATCTTCCTTATTATTTTATTATAGAATTTGTAAGCTCTGCTCCTATTTGAGTATTCAAGAAATATTCCTTCATCGGATCTCGAGTCAAACTTTCTTAAAAAAAATTCATTTCTTTTGATGTAGCATTTACTTCCAATTTTTTAAAGTACTTGACTATTGTTGGTCTTCCATACAATAGCTCATAAGGAGTCTTGGTATTGTCCACTCTTAGTTGACCTCTATTAAGAATATACATAGTAGTATAAACTACTTCTTTCCACTATACATCAGACAACTTGGTTTCATTCAACATTGTCCTAGCCATCTATTGAATAGTTCTATTCCTTCGTTCTACTACTCCATTTTGCTAAGGAGTTCTAGCAACAGATAAATGCCTCTTTATCCCATTTTCTTCATAAAATTCATAAAATTCATTTGATGTGAATTCACCACCTCTATCAAACCTTAAGGACTTGATCCTAGCATTCATTTCATTTTCAACCATTGACTTGAAAATATTAAACCTACTGAAATATTCTAATTTTTCTTTTAAGAAAGTAACCTATGTCATCCTAGAGAAATCATCAATGAGTAACATGAAATACCTTTCACCTTGGACACTCTTTTTCATTGTAGGTCCACACAAATTAGTATGAATTAGTTCCAAAGGTCTTGTGGAAGAATACTCATTGGTCTTAAATTCAATGGATACCAAAATCAAAATTCATATGAAAATTGATAATGGAAATAAAAATTGAAATTGTAATGAACATTAATTTAATGGATGTCAATATTGAAACTAAGGTCAAATTTGTTATTAATATAAATTTTGATATGAGCATCAAATTTGATATCAATTAAATTAATAACATTACTATCAAAATAAACATGTATTAATGACTTTATATGCCAATTCAATTGGATTAATATCAAAATTAAAATTAATAATGAATAGAAAATTTAATAATTATAATTAAATTTGATATGAATATTAAAAATTTGATATCAACTTAATTGATATTAATATCAAAATGTTTAAATAAATTTATCTACCAATTCAATTGAATTGATCTATCAAATTTGAAAGATATTGATATCCATTTTGATATGAATATCAAATTTGATACTAACTTAGTTTTTGATAAGATAAGCAACATTTATAGGGTGTCGTACCCTTTACACAATGAGCCACAGGGGTGAAAAAGGACAAGCAAGGTTTTGAAAGGACCAGGAACCTTTTATAGAGCTAAGACAACACCAGTGAACATACTGTAGAAACACAAAAAACCTAACAACACCTGGTCATCAGATGACCAGGAGTGACAACACACTTAGAACCAACAGTAGTCCTAAGTCTAAGACCAACTAAATAACTCATTTCAGGCATGAAAACCAAGATCGACAAAACCCTTAGGACAAACAATAGTCCTATGTCAAAAAAAGTAAAGGCCATGAGCCAAGAAACAACCCATAACACAATAGTTCCAAAAAGACTGCCAGAGACAACCAAACCACTAGCCACCTGCAACAGCTGGACCATAGCCAAAATTTCACACAACTTAGTCAAAAAAACACCAATTATTGTTGAGGCATGTTCTTCAAAATGTACCAACCAGCTAGACACCAACCCCAAATCCACCTCAAAAGGAAGGGGCTCCCCTCTATAGGAGAGGAAGAATTGGGTACCAAAACCACCAAAGGAACCACCCTCTAGAGAAAGCACACACCACCTCAATAGGGACTAGCCAAGGAGAGAAAAAATTCCCACCATCTCTACAATCACTAGATCCACCTCTATAAGAGAGGGCTCCACCTTAATAGGAGTAGGATTCACCTCAATAGAATATAGCGATTGTAGAAAAAGGTAGCAAGCAAGGGCTCCAACAACACAGGCAACCACCTCCTCCCAAGGCATCCAAACCGATAGAGCAACAAGAAGGACAAAAGAAACCTCCTGACCGATAACATAATCGGTCCAAAACAAAGTGTAAACATCAACTCTTTCCTCAGAAAACACATCATTCACCAGCAGGGCCAACCAACAAACCAAGGGTAATCCCACACCCACGGTCCATAGAGGGACACTTTCAAGGCAAAAAAATCCAACAAAACCACCTTATAACCACAAGCCAGAAGAAAAACAACACCCATGGGACACCAACACAGGGTGAGGAGGAAGGTCTATTCTCACCCACACCACAACCAACAGAGACCCTGAAGGGGTCAACGAGCAATGGAGGCCATGAGCCAACATAGAACCACCATCAACAACAACCACACAAACTTCACTAGCGACAACAGATAATAACCCTGCATCACCATACTCAATCCCACTCTTGAGATCTAACACCTCATCCTTAGGCAACCACAAACCATAGCCACTCACACCATACTTAATATCAATAGCATAACCAATGTTGTACCAACAAACATAAACCCCTATCACCACCCAAGCAGTGATAGAACCCACTCTAGTGCTTCCCAAGAGCTTCAAGAAGAAAAGCATAATACCAAAGCCAAGGTAGGCCACGTGAGAGGAAACCACCTCCATAACAACGTAACATAGCCCAATGAGTCCCAGAACACAGGAGATCACCAAGGAAACCTCCAAACCCAGCAGCACAAAGGCTGGTAAGAAGAAAATGAAGCCCAACAACCAACCCCAATAGGACAAAGCAAACAACGGTGACATGACTCACCTCACACCCAAGCCACACCCCAAGAAAACCACAGAGCTATGCATGTAGCCTGCACAGAGCCAAGAAGTGAGCCTAGTGGACCACTGATGCCTAGCACCCAAAATAAGGGTTCCTAGCCCATCAAACACACCACCAGGAGTCAAATAGGAGGACCCCGACAAAACAACCTCCACACTCCTGCACAGAACAACACACCCCAAACGGGCGTTGTAATGCCCCACCACACAACCCTAGAGGAAGTTTCAATTCACTATAAAAGCGTACTAATTTTTTTTATTTAAAGTGAATTAAACATACATGTTCAACTATAATTGACAACATCCCCTTGGGTTACGTAACCGAGATTACTTAAATCCCCATTAACATACATCATCTAAATTACATTGAAATTAAATAACTCAAGTAATAACATTCAACTAACATAAGAAGATACACGATATGAATAGAGCATCCATTACATAAATCTATTACATAAACCATTATCAGATTACAATCCTCATTCCCAGAATGAGTCAAAATACATAACTGTGATAATTACAAGGTCCACCTCATAACACAAGAGGGGTAAATCCAAATTCATTACAATTGTAAAACAACAGAGTTGGAAAAGAATAACAAGATCCGTGAGCTGTCCAATTGGATGTCTCGCTTCCATGAACTGAAGAACAATGGGGACCCAACGGTTTTGGTGCATGTTCCACCCAACCTAGTGGTACCCGAAGGCCCACCCCCCATGCTAGGAGATAGTAAAAATGCAACATGGACAAGAAATCTACCACCTCTAACCAAAGGTAGACTCATACTAACATAAACTGACTTAATCAAATACATGTACAATGGAAAACTAATACTGACATGGTTACATTGCTTCCAGACATATAATAATCAAGTGTGCTAAAGAAACCATACACACAACATAAACTCAAGGTTATCCTAGACAGAGTGTCATCACAAGGTTTGTCATGAGATCTCCTCTGGGCATTCTTCATAGGCTCTGGTAATCCTGGTGACCTCTACCGAATCCCGGCCCTCATACTCACTCAAGTGGAATCAACTACCTCTCGCAAGGACAAGGTAGTTGAGCTTGCCATTCCAGGGCTTCCCACTCACCCCAAGTCTAAACAAGCCCTTGTGCCTATGAGTGAGGTTAATTTATCTTGGTTAATGTGAAATACATCCTAGTCATCTAAGTACATTACTTTAGTTTTCAGTTGTTAAAATCACTTCTAAAGGTTACCCGATTTACCTATTTGGGCTCCAGCCCCTAACAAAAGCCACTCTTCTAATGGATAACACACTAAACAATATAAACTCCAAGGGTTACTCAAGTGTTACTGAATTGAACCAACATACTCTCTCCTATCCTAGGAGACAACAACATAAAAATCCACCCCAACACTAGGAGGAAACCAAAACACTTGTAACACTACCCAAGGGAAAAACAAACAATAACTTAACAAGGGAATGACCCACATCCACTGGAAGACTTTACAATTTAAACCTCAATCACTCGTTCCCCAAACAATCAATAACAAGGAAAATCCATATAACAATGCACTAGCAAGGAAAATTACTAAATTTGGATATCTTAAATCCATATTCCTATCTAATACTTCTCATGGAAATTAGAATACTATCTTTCTAAATTTTCATTAAACATAATAGTATCTTCATTAACACAATTACTTTTCACGATTTTATCTAATCATGCACAATAGTTATTTCGAGTTAAATTACTGTCTAATTATTTTGCATACAATAATATACTTAAACAAGACATCAAGGATATATAATTAAATACATCTATTTTATTCAGACATATACTATCTTTAAAACATAAGATTAAATAAACATTGCTGATAAAACTCTGTATTTCTAAAAAGAATTATCAGAAGGTTAATTTAGTTGCACCAGAATAAAATCTATACTTACACATACAATTTCCCAATTAATAAATATATATATACATATATATATACATATATATTTAATATTATATTAGATATAATATTAATATATATATATATCTACTATTTATTTTAACCCACAGAAAAAAAAAATACTATAACAAAAAAATTAACTGAAACCAAAAATAGGAATTTAAAAATTCACATACAGATTAACCCAAAAAAAATATCGAAAAATCAAAATAAATAATCATAAGAAAAAAAAATTAAAATCAAATAACAAAATAATCTAAAAGAAAAAATTAATAATAAATAAAATAAAATAAAAATAAAAATAAACATTAAATGCAGGGAACCGGACGGTACACTGTCTGACCCTGTTGCCTGCACCGACTGTACATACAGTACAACGGCCGACAAAGTTACTAAGGGAGGCCACAGTCCCCACGGGACAGTGCGTCCGCCCAAGTGGTGGGCACCCTGTCCAATGGGCACTGCGTCCACCAACCATAAGGAAAGTGGGGGGGTCCGAACATCCCCCACAACTTGCAATTAATTTTTTTTAAAAACAAAAAAATAAAATATGATAACTTCGTATGCACAGTATGACCCTCATAAATTCGCTGTATGACGTTTTTTCTAAAAAATCAAAATGCAATAACTTTAGATTGAATTTTAATATATTTGTAAACATATATTATGTGTATCATATTTGAAAATATGATACATGTAATGTATATTTACATTTATATTTTTTTTTTTCAGAAATAATTTTACTGGTAAAATTGAAAGAAATTTAAAAAAAAAAAAACTAGTAATAGAATTTGACAATATTTGAATATCTTATTACATTCAAGAGATTTAAATTTGAATTCCAAAAAGAAATCATTCCTTAATTTTTCAACTAATTAAACAAAAGGAAAGAAATAAACCGATCTTGATCTTTTCAAAAGAATTTTCTAAAGAGGGTTTGTGTTTTGGAGAACAGATCTGAATCCTAAATGTTGAAGTTCAATCTAGGGTTTTAAATAAATCACGAATTTGCAGTCTCTATCATTTAAAAAAAAAAAGATAAACTAAGAAAAATCAATCACAGAATGAAAGTAAAACTTGGTATTTGAAGCCACAGGAAACAACAAGGATTCTTGATGCAGAGCCTCCCTTAAGGATCTCACAACTCCTCTTCAACAATGCAATGAATTCCAGCTAGCATTGATCCAAGAGCTCCACCCTCTTCAACAAAATTTATTTTGTTTCAATTCAATTCTACAAAAGAAATGCTTCAAACCCTTCCCTGTGCAAACTTTTTCAAAAATTTTCATGCCTGTGAAAAAAAAAGAAAAGAATCCTCAAAATTTTTTTGCCCTAACCTTTAAAACATCATTTCCTCATAACTCCAAAAAATAACCTAATGCAACCCTAATTCACATTCAATGCAAAAATTAAATTTAGATAATAATTTCATTTCCCATTTTAGAAAAACCCTAATTTGCCTTTAAAATAAAATTTCAATTTCCTTTAAATTTGATTTGATTTAATTTAATTTAAAACAATCCAATATACTTACTTAATTATTTTAAATTATTTAATAACTAAATCCAATCCTTGAGATTAAATTTAATTAATTAAATAATTTAAATTTAATTAATTTACTTTCAATTATTTAATAACTAAATCTTACCCTTTCAAGATTAAATTTAATTGATCAAATAATTTAAATTTAATTTCTATTAATAATTTTAAATATAACATAAAAGCATACTTTAATACAATATAAAATAATCATCACTTTCAATCAATGCAATTTTAAAAAAAACCATTTAATAAGTAAGCACTTTTCAAAAATTACATAACATTAAATAAGGTACAACATGACTCCATAATCAGGACTGACGACACAGTAAGGCTAGGGTATAGACCTGACACATGTTACCTAGCTACTATCTCCCGTTCAACTTAACCGTTGGATCGACACGCTCGAACCTGTGAAACCAGGTGGAGTCGATGTTATGTACCTACAACCTGAAAACAAGTAAACAACATAATATATCCAACATTTAATTCACACCGTGAAGAAGAAATCACGGATTCTCAGGGCGCTCGCAGGCGAGTGATGTGAACCCGTCCTCTTCACCAATACACTCATCAAGGACTGACATTGTCATCATAATCAATACTCACATATATAATCTCATGATAACTCTACAACATCATTAATCCATTAAAGCATGTGAAATAAAATCAGATAGTCACATCACACAATAATAGTTGTCGCTCAAAAGTAGCGATCAAAACATCATAACAAAATGTGTCAAGTATCAAAGTAGCTGCAACCCAAGCAAATCATAAAGCAACATGAAACAAGAAGCAAAATGGAGGGGTATTACATTCTCCCCTCCATAGACCAGGCTTACTCCTGGAAGCCTGCAAACAAGTAGGGATATAACTCCCTCATCCTAACTGCATCCTCCCAAGTGGATGAAGCATCATCCCTGGGATCCCACTGAACTCAAACCTGATTAATATCTCATCGTCAAAGAGCGAGCTTTCTACGCTCCGTTATGGCCACGGGTTCCAAAGCCAGCTGCCCGTCCTCTACCTATAAAGAATTCCATTCAAGGACATGAGTAACATCTGGATGATATGGCCGAAAAACTGAAACATGGAAAATGTCATGAATACGTGCAAGATTGGGTGGCAAAGCAAGATGGTAAGCAACTGGACCAATCTTTTTGAGTATCTCGAAAGGTCTGACAAAGCGAGGCACCAACTTAGAACCCTTTCCATAACGGATTGGACTCTTTCACGGACGCACCCGCAAGAATACTTTGTCACCAACAGAAAACTAATGATCCACTCTATGCGCATCTGCATACTTCTTCTGCCTATCTTGTGCTACTACCAGGTGCTCTCTAATCCGATCCACCTACTGCTCCATATCCTGTAACATCTCTGGTCCCACTAACACTCCGTCCTCTAATCAATCCCAACTCAGAGGTGTACGACAAGGACGCTCATACAAGGCCTGAAAAGGTGCCATGCCAATAGAACTCTGGTAACTATTGTTATAAGTAAACTTCACTAGATAAAGATAATCCTCCCATTGTGTTTGCTGATCCATGACATACATGCGTAACATATCTTCTACGATTTGATTAACCCTCTCAATTTGTCCATCTGTCTCTGGGTGATATGCTAAACTAAAGTTTAACTGTGTCCCCATCGCATGCTGCAATGATGTCCAAAGAGCTGAAGTAAACACTGAATCCCTATCAGAAATAATCTGACGTGGAATACCGTGCAACCTCATAATATCCTCCATGAACACTCTAGCAACTGATGACGCATTATAGGTAGAGTGCATAGGCGAGAAGTGTGCTACCTTCATCAACCTATCGACCGTCAACATAATAGCATCATGTTGTCGTGAGGAGTTGGGTAAACCAACAATGAAGTCCAATGAGATAATATCCCACTTCCACTCAGGTACAAGGTGTGGTTGTAGAAGACCTGCTGGATGCTGGTGTTCAACCTTCACTGCTGACACTCCAAACATCTAGCTACAAAATCTGCAATATCCCATTTCATCCCTGGTCAGAAATACAACTGGTGCAAATCTGCGTGCATCTTCTTCAGTCCAGGATGGGCTGAATACGGTGCATGATGTGCCTCTGTCAAAACCAAAGTGCGAAGGTCACCTGCTGGAGGAACGTAAATACGCTCAGAATGCCTAAGTAACCCATCTAACTCAAGTGAATAACCCATGAACTTGCCCTCAAGAGGTCTGCCTGGCTCAATCTCTACTCTCATATCATGATACCAACTGTCTGTTGGAAGAGTAGCAAGAATCTGACTCCGTAAATCCACCATAAGAGTCATCTCAGATATCTCATGCCTACGTCTACTAAGTGCATCAGCTACGATGTTCTCTTTCCCTTGAATGTACTTCACCTCGAAGTCATACTCACAAAGAAACTCCATCCAATGCCTCTGCCTAGCGTTAAGGTTCAGCTGAGTGAAAATGTATTGAAGACTCTTGTGATCACTATGAAGCTCAAATCTGTGCCCGAGAAGAAAGTGTCTTCATCTAGTCAAACCATGGACTACTATCGCTAACTCAAGATCATGTGTGGGATAATTCAGTTCATGATCTTTAAGCTTCCGTGACTCATAAGCTATAACTCGACCCTCCTGCATCAGGACTACTCCTAAGCCCTCTAAGGATGCATATGTACAAACCATAAAATCTCCTGTGGGATCAGGTATCGCTAAAATCGGTGCACTGGTCAACTTATCCTTAAGAACTTGAAAAGCTGATTCACACTTCTTTGACCAATCAAACCTCTTCCCTTTCCTCTGAAGAGAAGTGATAGGATGACCTACTCTGGAAACGTTTTGAACAAACCTCCTGTAGTATCCTGCAAGTCCCATAAAACTACGGATCTCTGCCACATTCGTGGGTGCAGGCCAATCAAGAATAGCTTGGATCTTTGAAGGGTCTACAGATACTCCCTCTCTTGAGATCACATGACCAAGATACATGATCTCAGACTTGAAGAACTCGCATTTTGACAAGTTGGAAAAAAGTCGGTTCTCCCGTAAACACTGAAGTACCTGCCACAAATGCTCCTCATGTTCCTCTACTGTCCTGGAATATATCAGTATATCATCAAGAAACACAAGAATGAACCTATCCAAGTACGTGTAGAATACTCCATTCATCAAACTCATGAACATAGATTGCGCATTCGTCAACCCGAATGGTACCACAGTAAACTCGTAGTGCCCATACCGTGTCCGAAACGCCATCTTATGGATATCCACATCAAAAATATAGAGCTGATGGTATCCCGACTTAAGATCTATCTTCGAAAAGATGGTAGCACCCTTGAATTGGTCAAACAAGTCATCAATTCTGGGAAGTGGATAACGATTCTTGATCGTTACTTTGTTCAACTGTCGGTAATCAATGCACAACCGAAGTGAACCGTCCTTCTTCTTCACGAAGATGATTGGTGCTCCCCATGGAGAAACACTAGGATGAATGAATCCCTTCTCCAACAACTCCTCTAACTGCAAGCGAAGCTCTTTTAGCTCCTGAGTAGTCATACGGTAGGGAGCTCGTGAAATAGGCTCCGATCCATGTACTAAGTCAATTTTAAAATCTATATCTCTCCTCGGTGGCATACCTGGAATGTCATCTGGAAAGACATCTGAGAATTCCTGAAGCACGGGATGACTACCCAGAGATACCTTCTCCTCTATGTCTCCTAGTCCCAAATCGTCAACTGAAACAACAAACAACTGGCATCCCTGTTGAGCACATCTCCTCAACTGCATAGCTGAGATAATCCTCAAAGATATCGGTCTCTGAACTCCTATAATCTCAACCTCACCCCTAGATGCATTAACACATGTAATACCCCTCCATTTTTCTTCTTGTTTCATGTTGCTTTATGCTTTGCTTGGGTTGCAGCTACTTTGATACTAGACACATTTTGTTATGATGTTTTGATCGCTACTTTTGAACGACAACTATTACTGTGTGATGTGACTATCTAATTTTATTTCACATGCTTTAGTGGATTAATGATGTTGTAGAGTTTATCATGAGATTATATATGTGAGTATTGATTATGATGGCAATGTCAGTCCTTGATGAGTGTATTGGTGAAGAGGACAGGTTCGCATCACTCGCTTGCGAGCGCCCTGCGAATCCGTGATTTCTTCTTCACGGTGTGAATTATATGTTGGATATATTATGTTGTTTACTTGGTTTCAGGTTGCAGGTACATGACATTGACTCCACTTGGTTTCATAGGTTTGAGCGTGTCAATCCAATGGTTAAGTTGAATGGGAGATAGTAGCTAGGTAACATGTGTCAGGTCTACACCCTAGCCTTAGTGTGTCATCAGTCCTGATTATGGAGTCATGTCTTACCTTATTTAATGTTATGTAATTTGTGAAAAGTGTTTACTTCTAAATGGTTTTGTTTTTAGAAAATTGCATTGGTTGAAAGTGATGATTATTTTATATTGTATTAAAGTTATGCTTATTTGTTATATTTAAATTTAAATGATAGAAATTCAATTTAAATTATTTGATCAATTAAATTTAACCTTGAAAGGGTTAGATTTAGTTATTAAATAATTGAAAGTAAATTAATTAAATTTAAATTATTTAATTAATTAAATTTAATCTCAAGGATTGGATTTAATTATTAAATAATTGAAAGTAAATTAATTAAATTTAAATTATTTAATTAATTAAATTTAATCTCAAAGGATTGGATTTAGTTATTTAATAATTTAAAATAATTAAGTAAGTATATTGGATTGTGTTAAATTAAATTAAATCAAATCAAATTTAAAGGAAATTGAAATTTTATTTTAAAGGAAAAGTAGGGTTTTTTGAAATGGGAAATGAAATTAATATCTAAATTTAATTTTTACATTGAATGTGAATTAGGGTTGCATTAGGTTATTTTTGGAGTTATGAGGAAATGATGTTTTAAAGGTTAGGGCAGAAAAGTTTTGGGGATTCTTCTCTTTTTTTTTTTTCACAGGCATGAAATATTTGGAAAAGTTTGCATCAGGAAAGGGTTTGAAGCATTTCTTTTGTAGAATTGATTTGAAAGAAAATAAATTCTGTTGAAGAAGGTGGAGCTCTTGGATCAGTGCTAGTTAGAATTCATTGCATTGTTGAAGAAGAATTATGAGGTCCTTAAGGGAGGCTCTACATCAAGAATCCTTGTTATTTCCTGTGGCTTCAAATACCAGGTTTTCTTTTTATTCTATGATTGATTGTTCTTAGTTTATCTATTTTTCTAGATGATAGAAATTGCAAATTTGTGATTTATTTAAAACCCTAGGTTGAACTTCAACATTTAAGATTCAGATCTGTTCTTCAAAACACAAACCCTCTTTAGAAAATTCTTTTAAAAAGATCAAGAACAGTTTATTTCCTTTCTTTTGTTTAAATTATTTGAAACATGAAGGAATGATTTCTTTTTGGAATTCAGATTTTAATCTCTTGAATGTAAGAAGATATTCAATTATTGTCAAATTTTATTACTGGTTTTTTTAAAAAAAATTTCTTTCAATTTTACCAGTAAAATTATTTCTGGAAAGAAAATATAAATGTAAATATACATTACATGTATCATATTTTCAAATATGATACACATAATATATGTTTACAAATATATAAAATTTCAATCTAAAATTATAGCATTTTGATTTTAAAGGAAAAACGTCGTACGACGAAATCTTGAAGTTTGTACTGTGCGTACGAAATGTTTGTATTTTAATTTTTGTTTTAAAAATTTTGCAAGTTGTTGTGGGGAGGTTCGGACCCCCCCAATGTCCTTTTTGGTATGTAGGATGCAGTGCCCACCACTTGGGGGGATGCACTGTCCCGTGGGGACCGCGGCCTCCCTACGTACCTTTGCCGGCCGCTGTACTGTATGTACAGTCGGCACAGGCAGCAAGGTCCGATGGTACCATCCGGTTCCTTGTTTTTTTTATTTTTTATTTTTTTATTTTATTTTTTTATTTTATTTTTTTATAATATATTTGTTATTTGATTTTTAAATTGTTTTATGTTTAATTATTTTGATTTTCGATTTTTTTGGGTTAACCTATATGCGAATTTTAAATTCATTTTTTTTGGTTTCAGTTAAATTTTGTTATAGTATTTTTCTGTGGGTTGAAATAAATAGTAGATATATATATGTTAATATTATATGTAATATGATATTAAATATATATGTATATATATATTTATTAATTGGGAAATTATAGATTTTATTCTGGTGCAACTAAATTAACCTTCTGATAATTCTTTTTAGAAATATAGAGTTTTATCAGCAATGTTTATTTAATCTTATGTTTTAAAGATAGTATATGTATGAATAAAATAGACGTATTTAATTATATATCCTTTTGATGTCTTGTTTAAGTATATTATTATATACAAAATAATTAGACAGTAATTTAACTCGAAATAACTATTGTGCATGCTTAGATAAAATTGTAAAAAGTAATTGTGTTAATGAAGATATTATTATGTTTAATGAAAATTTAGAAAGATAGTATTCTAATTTCCGTGAGAAGTATTAGATAGGAATATGGATTTAAGATATCCAAATTTAGTAATTTTCCTTGCTAGTGGATTGTTATATGGATTTTCCTTGTTATTGATTGTTTGGGGAATGAGTGATTGAGGTTTAAATTGTAAAGTCTTCCAATGGATGTGGGTCATTCCCTTGTTAAGTTATTGTTTGTTTTTCCCTTGGGTAGTGTTACAAGTGTTTTGGTTTCCTCCTAGTGTTGGGGTGGATTTCTATGTTGTTGTCTCCTAGGATAGGAGAGAATACGTTGGTTCAGTTCAGTAACACTTGAGTAACCCTTGGAGTTTAGATTGTGTAGTGTGTTATCCATTAGAAGAGTGGCTTTTGTTAAGGGCCGGAGCCCAAAGAGCTAAACCGGGTAACCTTCAGAAGTGATTTTAACAACTGAAAACTAAAGTAATGTACTTAGATGACTAGGATGTATTTCACATTAACCAAGATAAATTAACCTCACTCATAGGCACAAGGGATTGTTTAGACTTGGGGTGAGTGGGAAGGCCTGGAATGGCAAGGTCAACTACCTTGTCCATGCGAGAGGTAGTTGATTCCGCTTGAGTGAGTATGAGGGTCGGGATTCAGTAGAGGTCACCAAGATTACCGGAGCCTATGAAGAATGCCCAGAGGAGATCTCATGACAAACCTTGCGATGGCACTCTGTCTAGGATAACCTTGAGTTTATGTTGTGTGTATGGTTTCTTTAGCACACTTGATTATTATATGTCTGGATGCAATGTAACCATGTTAGTATTAGTTTTCCATTGTACATGTATTTGACTAAGTCAATTTATGTCAGTATGAGTCTGCCTTTGGCTAGAGGTGGTAGATTTCTTGTCCATGTTGCATTTTTACTATCTCCTAGCATGGGGGGTGGGCCTTCGGGTACCACTAGGTTGGGTGGAACATGCACCAAAACCATTGGGTCCCCATTGTTCTTTAGTTCGTGGAAGCGAGACATCCAATTGGACAGCTCGCGGATCTTGTTATTCATTTCCAGCTCTGTTGTTATACAATTGTAATGAATTTGGAATGACCCGTCTTGTGTTATGAGGTGGACCTTGTAATTATCACACTTATGTATTTTGACTCATTCTAGGAATGAGGATTGTAATCTGATAATGGTTTATGTAATAGATTTATGTAATAGATGTATGTAACATATTTATGTAATGGATGCTCTATTCATATTTTGTATTTTCTTATGTTGTTGAATGTTGTTACTTGAGTTATTTAATTGCAATGTAATTTAGATGATGTATGTTAATGGGGATTTAAGTAATCTCGGTTTCGTAACCCTAGGGGATGTTGTCAATTATAGTTGAACATGTATGTTATTTCACTTTAAAAAAAAAAAAATAGTATGCTTTTATAGTGAATTGAAACTTCCTCTAGGGTTGCGTGGCGGGGCATTACAACGCATCGAATCGACTTACGTCGACAATCAATAACTGCTCGGTGAGCCTCAAGCCAATCCATACGTATGAAAACATCATAGGATTCCAATGATATAACTTGAAGATATAAGGTAGTAAGAAGTGGTCCAATCTCCAACCTACAGTCAGGTACTACGAAATGCGATGCAACTTTCGCACCTGACGCTAACTCAACCTGCCACTTATCGACTTGCCTTACGGTTCCCAGTCTGCAACGTGGCACAATGGATGAAGAAATGAAGGAGTCGAATGCTCCTGAGTCAAAAAGAATAGTAACAGGGTTACCCAATAACATAACGCGAGTCTCAACTATGGTGCCCTGGTGCTCTACCTAGCAGTTATCAACCGCTGCGAATACACGGTGACCTCTGCCTACATCTCCCATTGTCGGCTCTGACATTGCTGGTCTCTGAGTGAATCTTGATGTGCACTTATTGGGACACATCCTAGCAATATGGCCTTGCTGACCACAAGAGAAATAGCCTGTTCCTTTACCATGACCTCTGCCTCCTGCTGGTGCACTAGACTGTTGTGCACTGCCTCTAAAGGTAGACTAAAAGCTCTGAGCGGGTTGCTTGGAGTTGAAATGCTTCATACGCCTCCAGTTCTTGTTACCCTGTCCTTGCTGAAAACCCTTCCGTTTTCCTTGGAATGACTACTGCTGACTGCCCTGTGCTGATAACTGCTGAGTCTTAGGAGGCACCACTCCCTGTGACTGACCACCTCGAACACTAGTCCCATCTCTTGTACCACTACCAATAATAACACCTGCCTAACCTCCCAGTGCCATAGTCAGGTTCTCCTCCACAAGCCGTGCCTTCTCCACAGCTACCTCCATTAACTTGGGTTCGAAAACCCGCACTCCTCCATTGATACGGGTGTTTAAGCCCCTAATGAAATGTTGCATGAGCATCCCCTCGTCATCTCCTATCCCAGCGAACTATTTAAGTTCATAGAATCGCCTCTCGTACTGGTCCATAGTCAAGGCCAACTGTCGTAAGGCATGTAACTCATCGCCTCTGCGCTGATGCCAATGATCAGAGAGAAAGCGGGCTCTGAACCGCTCAAGGAAGATCTCCCAAGATACCGTACTCATGTCGATATGGAGCTTCTGGTCCTTTAGCTTCCACCAAGTGGCTACAAAACCTCGGAGGTGAATAAAAACGCACCGCACTTTAGTATTACTATCAAAGGGCTACATGGAAAAGCATCAATCAAGGCCTATCAGCCAAGTCTCAGCCTCTAGACCTGTACCTACTCCATCAAACAATGGTGGTTGTGACAGAATCAAATCTCTCATATTTGAAGATACTAACCTCTTAGACTATGTTGGAACTGCTCTCATCTTAGGATTAACCTCTGCATCTACCCGTTTCAGACCTAGAAGAGCCAAAGCGTCTTCCAAAGCTTTCCGTGCAGCTTCGAACCCTGGAGGATCCTATTGTCCACCGCCCCCTGGGCCATTCTATGAGGCCTGATGTTCTTCCTAATCTGGTATGAGCGTAACATGTGGTGGAGAGTCATGCTGACTCCCTTCAGGTACGCCTACCTGACCATGTCCACGTCCTCTCCCTCATCTGCGTCTAGGAGACATACTCCTACACAGACACAAATGGGATATTAGACAAGGTACACTTGGAAAACCTACACAACTAAGCTTAATGGGTACATCATAATCCCAGAGTGCCTAGTGTTTAAACCTAGGCTCTGATACCATGTGTAATGCACCGCCATGCAACCCTAGAGGAAGTTTCAATTCGCTATAAAAGCGTACTATTTTTTTTTTATTTAAAGTGAATTAAACATACATGTTCAAGTATAATTGACAACATCCCCTAAGGTTACGTAACTAAGATTACTTAAATCACCATTAACATACATCATCTAAATTACATTGAAATTAAATAACTCAAGTAATAACATTCAACTAACATAAGAAGATACAAGATATGAATAGAGCATCCATTACATAAATCTATTACATACATCTATTACATAAACCATTATCAGATTACAATCCTCATTCCCAGAATGAGTCAAAATACATAAGTGTGATAATTACAAGGTCCACCTCATAACACAAGAGGGGTAAATCTAAATTCATTACAATTGTAAAACAACAGAGTTGGAAAAGAATAATAAGATCTGCGAGCTGTCCAACTAGATGTCTCGCTTCCATGAACTGAAGAATAATGGGGAACCAACGGTTTTGGTGCATGTTCCACCCAACCTAGTGGTACCCGAAGGCCCACCCCCCATGCTAGGAGATAGTAAAAATGCAACATGGACAAGAAATCTACCACCTCTAACCAAAGGCAGACTCATATTGACATAAAATGACTTAGTCAAATACATGTACAATGGAAAACTAATACTAACATGGTTACATTGCATCAAGACATATAATAATCAAGTGTGCTAAAGAAACCATACACACAACATAAACTCAAGGTTATCCTAGATAGAGTGTCATCGCAAGGTTTGTCATGAGATCTCCTCTGGGTATTCTTCATAGGCTTCGGTAATCTTGGTGACCTCTACCGAATCCCGACCCTCATACTCACTCAAGCGGAATCAACTACCTCTCGCATGGACAAGGTAGTTGACCTTGCCATTCCAGGCCTTCCCACTCACCCCAAGTCTAAACAATCCCTTGTGCCTATGAGTGAGGTTAATTTATCTTGGTTAATTTGAAATACATCCTAGTCGTCTAAGTACATTACTTTAGCTTTTAGTTGTTAAAATCACTTCTGAAGGTTACCCGGTTTACCTCTTTGGGCTCTGGCCCCTAACAAAAGCCACTCTTCTAATGGATAACACACTACACAATCTAAACTCCAAGGGTTACTCAAGTGTTACTGAACTGAACCAACGTATTCTCTCCTATCCTAGGAGACAACAACATAGAAATCCACCCCAACACTAGGAGGAAACCAAAACACTTGTAACACTACCCAAGGGAAAAAAAAATAATAACTTAACAAGGGAATGACCCACATCCACTGGAAGACTTTACAATTTAAACCTTAATCACTCATTCCCCAAACAATCAATAACAAGGAAAATCCATATAACAATGCACTAGCAAGGAAAATTACTAAATTTGGATATCTTAAATCCATATTCCTATCTAATACCTCTCATGGAAATTAGAATACTATCTTTCTAAATTTTCATTAAACATAATAATATCTTCATTAACACAATTACTTTTCATAATTTTATCTAATCATGCACAATAGTTATTTCGAGTTAAATTACTGTCTAATTATTTTGCATACAATAATATACTTAAACAAGACATCAAAAGGATATATAATTAAATACATCTATTTTATTCATACATATACTATCTTTAAAACATAAGATTAAATAAACATTGCTGTTAAAACTCTATATTTCTAAAAAGAATTATCAGAAGGTTAATTTAGTTGCACCAGAATAAAATCTATACTTACACATACAATTTCCCAATTAATAACTATATATATACATATATATTTAATATTATATTAGATATAATATTAATATATATATATATCTACTATTTATTTTAACCCACAGAAAAAAAAAATACTATAACAAAAAAATTAACTGAAACCAAAAATACGAATTTAAAAATTCACATACAGATTAACCCAAAATAAATTTGAAAATCAAAATAAATAATTAAAAGAAAAAAAAATTAAAATCAAATAACAAAATAATCTAAAAAAAAAATTTAATAATAAAAAAAACAAAAAATAAAAAAATAAAAAAAAACATTAAACGCAGGGAACCAGATGGTACACCGTTCGACCATGATGCCTGCGCCGACTGTACATACAGTACAGCGGCTGACAGAGTTACTAAGGGAGGCCACAGTCCCCACGGGACAATGCGTCCCCCCAAGTGGTGGGCGCCCTGTCCAATGGGCACTGCGTCCACCAACCATAAGGAAAGTGGGGGGGTCCAAACCTCCCCCACAACTTGCAATTATTTTTTTTTTAAAAACAAAAAAATAAAATACGATAACTTCGTACGCATAGTATGACCCTTAGAAATTCGTCGTACAACGTTTTTTCTAAAAAATAAAAATGCAATAACTTTAGATTGAATTTTCATATATTTGTAAACGTATATTATGTGTATCATTTTTGAAAATATGATACATGTAATGTATATTTACATTTATATATATTTTTTTTCAGAAATAATTTTACTGGTAAAATTGAAGGAAATTTAAAAAAAAAACCAGTAATAGAATTTGACAATATTTGAATATCTTATTACATTCAAGAGATTTAAATCTGAATTCCAAAAATAAACCATTCCTTCATTTTTCAACTAATTAAACAAAAGAAAAGAAATAAACTGATCTTGATCTTTTCAAAAGAATTTTCTAAAGAGGGTTTGTGTTTTAGAGAACATATCTGAATCCTAAATGTTGAAGTTCAATCTAGGGTTTTAAATAAATCACGAATTTGCAGTCCCTATCATTTTAAAAAAAATAGATAAACTAAGAACAATCAATCACAGAATGAAAGGAAAACCTAGTATTTGAAGCCACAAGAAACAACAAGGATTCTTGATGCAGAGCCTCCCTTAAGGACCTCACAACTCCTCTTCAACAATGCAATGAATTCCAACTAGCACTGATCCAAGAGCTCCACCCTCTTCAACATAAATTATTTTCTTTCAATTCAATTCTACAAAAGAAATGCTTCAAACCCTTCCCTGTGCAAATTTTTTCAAAAGTTTCATGCCTATGAAAAAAGAAAGAAAAGAATCCCCAAAACTTTTCTGCCCTAACCTTTAAAACATCATTTCCTCATAACTCCAAAAATTAACCTAATGCAACCCTAATTCACATTCAATGCAAAAATTAAATTTAGATAATAATTTCATTTCCCATTTTAGAAAAACCCTAATTTGCCTTTAAAATAAAATTTCTTTTAAATTTCATTTGATTTAATTTAATTTAAAACAATCCAATATACTTACTTAATTATTTTAAATTATTTAATAACTAAATCCAATCCTTGAGATTAAATTTAATTAATTAAATAATTTAAATTTAATTAATTTACTTTCAATTATTTAATAACTAAATCTTACCCTTTCAAGATTAAATTTAATTGATCAAATAATTTAAATTTAATTTTTATTAATAATTTTAAATATAACATAAAAGCATACTTTAATACAATATAAAATAATCATCACTTTCAACCAATGCAATTTTCTAAAAAACCATTTAATAAGTAAGCACTTTTCAAAAATTACATAACATTAAATAAGGTACAACATGACTCACTAATCAGGACTGATGACACACTAAGGCTAGGGTGTAGACCTAACACATGTTACCTAGCTACTATCTCCCATTCAACTTAACCATTGGATTGACACGCTCGAACCTGTGAAACCAGGTGGAGTCGATGTCATGTACCTGCAACTTGAAAACAAGTAAACAACATAATATATCTAGCATATAATTCACATCGTGAAGAAGAAATCACGGATTCGCAGGGCGCTCGTAGGCGAGTGATGTGAACCTGTCCTCTTCACCAATACAGTCATCAAGGATTGACATTGTCATCATACTCAATACTCACATATATAATCTCATGATAACTCTACAACATCATTAATCCATTAAAGCATGTGAAATAAAATCAGATAGACACATCACACAATAATAGTTGTCGCTCAAAAGTAGTGATCAAAATATCATAACAAAATGTGTCAAGTATCAAAGTAGCTGCAACCCAAGCAAAGCATAAAGCAACATGAAACAAGAAGCAAAACTGATGTGTATTACAAGCCTGGCCACAAGTAGGGGAATGAGGAGCATAAATGACGAGTCCTAGAACAACAAGCATGGGACCAACATCATGAAGACAACGAGGAGGCCAACAAGACCCTCCCTCAGCATCAAACAACACAATAAACTAACCCAGAACCTCATCATCCTTAGAGTCATCACTGGGATTGCCCTCATCATCCACAAAATTCAAAAACTGAGAGCCGCTCCCATTCCCACCTGGAGCCATCAAACTTAGTTAATCATATTGACATAAAAAATATTCGTATTTGATATTAGTTTAGTTAATCATATTGACATAAAATTATTTATAATTACACAGATAGGTATTTATAATGAAAGTCGAAAGCCAATTCTTGGAGAATCCTTGTACATAAAAAAAGGTTGCTATTTTTTGTTTTTAGAAATTTCTTTAAAATAATTATTATAAATATAAAGTATAAACAAAAATGTTCAAAAAGATAAAGTATAAAAAATATATGTCAAATTATTAGAAGTTTCTAAAATTTAAAAACTTAAGTATAAAACAAATATTCTAAATTTATTATTTCATTTAAATAAATTTCTAAATTAATATACAAGAACTTTTTAAAACAATATATCTCTTGAGATTTATTTAAGTAATCTTTTTTAATAAAAATAATTATTATTTATAAAGAACTACACATAAAAAAGAAGTTTCTAAAATTTATAAGATAAAGTATGAATTTTTTAAAATTTACTATTGCATATATAACTAAGTTTCTATATTAATATACTTAAATTTAAAAAAATTTAAAAAAATTTAAAAAAGAAAAATATTTTTTGGATTTATTTTAAAGAATGAAAAAATAATTGTTCTTTTAAAAACTCTAAATAAATTAATGTATTTAAAATATTTTTTTGAAAATTAAGTAAAAAGAAAATATTCTAAATTGATATTAAAACATTTTAAAAAACAATATTTTTTAAAAAATTGAAAATGTTTCAAAGGAAAAATCATTAATATTCTATTTCATTCAAAATAATATTATAAACTTAAGGTTTTACTAAATATTTAATTGTACAAAATTTTTACAACTTAAATATACATCTAATATAAAAATCTTTCATAATAAGTGCCCATCTAAAATCAATTTAAAATTACAAAATTAAATACAAAGAAAATATAATAAATTTATTATTACATATAAAAATAAGTTTAAAATATATATATATATTTAAAACTAGCTTATCTAAAAAATTAATGTAATTAAGAATTATGTTTTCACTAACTTTATCATATAATTTAAAAATAATTCATATAACATTATTGTTTATTTTTTATTATTTACAATTTGGTTACGGTTATGATTAGGATCAAATTAGGGTTAGGGTTGAGGTTAGGCTAGGGTGAGGGTTAGAATTAGGGTAGTGTTTAATTAGTGGTAAAGTTACGGTAGGGTTCAATTATGGTTAGGGTTGTAGGATAAAGTTTGGGGTAAAGGTTAGGGTTAGGATTAGGGTTGGAATTAGGGTTATGACCCAACTAGAGTTAGAGTTACACACAATTAAGGTTTGGGTTAGGGTTAATGTTAGGTTAGGGTAAGGGTTCACCTAGGGTTAGGTTTGAATTATGGTTAGGGCTAGGTTTCAATTAGTAATATAGTTATACTTAATCTTGATATTAGAATCATGGTTAGTATTAGAGTTAGAATTATTGTTAGAGTTAAAGTTATAATTCAATTATAGTTGGGGTTAGGTTTAAGTTGGGATTAGAATTCAATTAGAATTAGGGTTCAATTGGGGTTAGTATTAGGATTCAATTATAATTAAGATGATTAATTAGTGTGGGTTAGGATTTAATTAGGGCTAAGATTCAATTAAGGTGGGTTAGGGTTCAATTGATGTTCAATTAGGGTAAGGGTTCTAAGATAAAGTTTGGGGTTAGAATTCAATTAGGATTAGAGTTAGAGTTACAATTATGGTAACAATTAAGATTCAATTAGGAATTAATTAGGGTTATGGTTATGCTTTATATTCAATTAGGTTTAGGGTTCAAGTAAGGTTAGGATTATATTCAATTATAGTTAGTGTTAAAGTAATGTTAGGTTTAGGGTTCATTTAGGCTTAAGTTTGGGGTTTAATTAGGGTTGCAATTATAATTAAGTTTAGGGTTAGTGTTTAGGTTCAATTAGGATTGAACTTCAGTGAGTTAGGATTAGGGATTTGGTTTAATCAAGGTTGAGTTTCAACAAGATTATGGTTATGGTTATGGTTAGGATTCTAAGATAGATCCTAAGGTTAGGGTTTACGTTCAATTAAGGTTACATATCTATTAGGGTTAGGGTTAGGATTTCCAAGATAATATTAGGGTTAGGGAAAGATTAAGGATTAGGGTTAAGGTTGGGGATTAATTAATTTTAGGGCTAGGGTCTAATTTGGGTTAAGATTCAATTAGATTTAGGGTTAGGATTCAATTGATGTTCAATTAGGGTAAGGGTTCTAAGATAAAATTTGGGGTTAGGGTTAGGGTTGGGGTTAGAATTCAACTAGGATTAGGGTTAGGTTTACAATTACCATAAGAGTTAAGATTCAATTAGGACTTAATTAGGGTTATGGTTAGGGTTCATCTTTAATTAAGGTTAAGATATACAATTAGAATAATGGTTAGCCCATTCATATTCAATTAGGGCCAGGGTTCAACTAAGGTTAGGATTGGGATTCAACTATAATTAGATTTAGAGTTAGTATCGGGTTAGGGTTCAATTAGGGTTAAGGTTAGGGTTTAATTATGGTTATAGTTAGAATTAATGTTAAGGTTATTGTTAGGTTCAATTAGGGTTGAACTTCAATAGGTTAGGGTTACCATTAGGGATATGTTTTAATTAAGATTGAATTTCAATAAGGGTAGGGTTAGGGTTCTAAGATAAATCATAGGCTACAGGCCTTATAATACAATTGATGTAAATTATATAATTATCTATTCAATATAATCTCCTCATGTTTAGACAATATTCATTCTCCTTAGTTATATTCAATATCATACACATGTCGTAGTGTTGTACATTCCTAGAAGATAAGCCAATGATATCATATTATTATGAAACTAAGGAATCCATTACAACAAACACACAACAATCAAATTTCTAAAATGGATTCAAACAAGTTGATATATCTCAGTGTTTCCTATATAGATTATGTAATAAGATAGATAAGCTAGTTTATATATCTATCCAACTTTCTTGAAATCAAAATTTAAATTCATAGGAAAATTGATAATAAATATCACAATTGAAATTGATATGAAAATTGATTTAATGGATATCAATTTCAAATTGATATCAAAAAATCTATATTGATGACTTTATTATCAATTTTAAATTAATATAAAATTGAAATTAATACAAGTTCTTTGATAATGAATATTAAAATTGTCATTAAAATACCAAATTTGATAATGATATATTAATTTTTAATATGGGTATCGAAAATTTGATATCAATTCAATTGATATTGATATAAAAATGTTTAAATGTATTTATATCAATTCAATTGAATTGATATCAAAATTGAAATTGATATTGATGGATATCAAAATTAAAATTGATATCAAATTTGATTTTGACATCAATTTTTATATGAATCAATCAAAATGTTTATATTTGATTTATTTATAAATTGAAAACCATATGAAAATTGATAATAGAGAAGGCTCAAGAATGTTGGTCACACTATTTTTAACATTGAAATAACCCTTTTCTTCATTGAGATAATCTTGGCCCCTTTTATACTTGTCACAGATGATATTTGCTAGGTTTAGGAGGTGTATAAGGGTCGTTCATAGTGTGATATGGCTCTTAAAGGAGTGGGTTGTAATCCTTGGGACACTTTTTTCTTAGAATTACGACCCATGGAGCTCATTATTCAAAGTTTAGAGCTTAGAATGCCATAGAGCACACCATTTATCATTCAAATTTAAAGAATTTAGATTTCAACATTTATTGTCTAGTGTTTAATGTTCATGGTTGGAGGGCCAATTCTTAGAGCTCATTGATTGGGGTTCCAAGTTTAGAGTTCAAAACTTAAGGTTTATGGTACATATTCAAGTTTAGATTTCAACTCTAAGGGTTCAATATGTAATGTTTAATAATATTTAGGTTTATGTTTAATTCTCATTATTTAGTATAGAAAGACATTTATTTGTGGGCTTACCATAAAAAAATAGGATGGTGATCTTACGATTAATGCTCATCATTTATTGTAAGTTACCCTAAACATATTTTTCTTTAAGAAAATAATAAATAGATATAAATTTTATCATTATTTGAGTTAATTTATATAATGCATAAGAGAATTTTTATATAGTTTAAGGTTTATGGTTATAAATTAGGTTTTAGGGATTAGGGAAAATATGGTTCAAACTTTTGGTTTTAGGGTCATAATTAACCTCAAAATTTTAAACAAATCATATTTTCTCTAATCCCTAAACCATAAACTCTAAACCATAATTTTAGCCCTAAAAACCCTAAACCCTAAATTATAATTTTAATCACTAAACATATAATTTCAAGGTTTAAGAATTAGGGAAAACATAATTGGTTTATAGTTTTAAGGTTATAGTAACCCTAAAACTACAAATCAACTATGTTTTAACCCTAAACTTATAAGTTGACTATATTAACTCTAATACTCTAACCATAAACCATAAATTTTACCCTAAAATACCAATCCTTAAAACCTAAAATTTAACCCTAAAGTGTACAAGGAAACATGAAAAGAAGTAAATATATTAAAAAACTATTGCCTACCCTAAAAAATTGTCAATTAGAGTCATGGAGGAAAGATTTCAACTTTGGATGGTGTTTTGGGTTTGAAATGTAAATACCTATTTATGGTTGTTTAATCATTATCATATAGTAGCATAAAAATGGTTACAAGCATGAGAAAAAAGAGGTAGTTTTTCATAACAAGATCCTATTACTAAGAAAGTGTTTTCTTGTTTTGTATACCCATTGCTAGACATTTTTACATTGTGAATGAATATTTGTTACTAACAAGTATCTACTTAGATTTGGGACTCTAAATTGTAATGGGTATCCATTTCTTAAAAGTGGGTATATGAATTTTTCTCAAATTGTTGCTTGTTCATTGAGCTGTCTTTTTCCCTCATATTTTTACCCCTCAAAGTGTATCCATTATCTCTCACTCACCCTTATAAAGTGCCATCATACATGTACTTGTCTTTGACAAGCTAATATCAAGGAATTTTTAATAATGAACTAAAATAAAGCTCTATCAAATGGAGGTTTAATCAATGGGATTTCAAAATTCTACACATCAAATAATAACGATTGAGTGGTGTAGTCACATGAAATGAACTATTATTCCTCCTTGACTTCCATCTTGATGAAAGCTCACATTGAGTTGTATTTTCTCTTCTAGGTCCTTTTGGTATTTTCATGACATCATGCTTATGACTTGCCACATTCTAATTTATATAAGTACACATATCCAATTGAGAGTCATTCATCTATAATAAGTGTTCTTGAATATTTTATTTGATTCACATCAGTTCGCATCTCAAATTGAGATCCATTCATTAAGGTTGACATTCTTGAATCTTCATGGTACTTGATCCCATCAATAAATTTTAGTCATATTTTAGCATCAACATTGAGGTACACAAGTATCTTTTATATTCATCCATTTCAGTTTTCTTTCCTTGGGTTAGAAATTTTCTTGAGTTTTCTCCTTTTCTCCTTTTAGGGGGGCTAATTGTACATGGATACCTAACATGGCCTTAGATGTTAGGACATGTTTTTCTTTTTTCATTTCACTCTCCTAAGTTGCAATTATGGGGGAGTATTGGTGTAATATTTACTTCAACATGGATATGTCTATCCTAGTTTAATAATTTTACTTAGGATATTAAGTATAATTAATCTTCCTAATTTAAGTAGTTAATAATGAAATATACACCTTGTCATGAGGTACACAAATACCACCACTACCTCATAAAATATTGATTGACGAGAGTTAGATTACACCTTTTTCAGTTAAGGCTACATTTTTTAGCTAGATTGAGTGAACTAATCCACTAGTTGATAGTTCAACTATTGGCCTCATAATTAGACCAAGTTAATTGATCCATTGGTTGGTAGTTGAATTCATGACCACTAGATGTTCTATCTCCTTGAGTCATGCACCAAATTATCTTATTTATATGTACTTAATCCATTCATTTGATGGTTGATTTGATTTGATTATTGATTTCCTATATTTTAGAATATTTTTTGTTCTTGCATGAATCATCACTTGTTTTATGTTTGTAACTATTATAACTTTCTTCATGCACCTAGATTTAGGCTCGTGATTAGATTTCCATTGGATCTTACACTATAATATTAATATGAAGATTTTGGTAAAGTGAATTACTATTTTTTTGGTATTCGTTGTGGGAATTATAACAAATTACCACTTAGAAGTATTGTAATTCCTTTGTATCTTTAAACAACCATGTTTAATATGATGTTATATATACCAGATTTTTATTTAGAAGTAAGCCTATTAGACCTTGCACTTATTGATCCAAATATGTAGGTTAAGTGTAAGAGAATTTATATTAGAAATTTGAAGAGAAAAGAAAATTAAAATATTATTGAAGAGTTGCTAAGGTTCCAAGAGAGATTCAAAAGGGAAAGTAGGCTAGTAGTGTTTCAAAAATATTTTTCCAAGAGAAGGCATACCTTGCCTCTTTTGGGGTTTTTGCACATTGTGTTTCCCTAGGGTATCTCTTGCATCTATCATATCTCCTAGATACCTTGCTAAATCTCTTGCATGACCCCTAGCCCCGATGTAATTTGGACTATGGGTGGATTTTTGGATTTTATTATGTAGACGTGTGTGTGTGTGTGCAAATTGCAAACCTTGATGTTAACATTAATGAATGTGGTTATTAATCTTATTATGCTATTTTAAATTTGATGCATTAAATTGTCTAAGCTGACTTGAACTAATGACTTGGTTGTTGGACCTATGTGAGGTTATCGTTGGTTGCAGGTACTCGAGGTGCAAGATGAGGTGGGTTTTGTGGTTCCATGGATGAGAGACAAACTATCGATAATGTCATCCAAGTGCCAAGACCTTGCCTATAATTGCCATCAACCTGAAGTTCATTTAACCCTAGGGCCTTAGTCATCTATTAAGTCACCATAGTCATCCATTTAAGCTCCAGGAGAAGACATCAAAATAACATTTCATTCGGATTAATTAAGGATATCGAATAATGTTATAATTATTAAAGGAATGGTAAATAGATAAACAAAATTAAAAATATATATAATAATAATAAATAAATAAAAGTTAAAATTAAATAATAAGCCATAAAAGGTAAAATCCAAGAAGTAATAAAATAAAAACAATTTATGTAACCCATGCTATATTATTAACTTGACACCTTATTACAACTTTAGGCAACTAAATAAAATATTATGTTGGTGCTGGCAAGAAGTTGAGTCCACTTTTTGGCCATTTAGTGGAAGTGTTTTCCCTGATTTTCAGAATTTGACACATTTGACCTTAAAATTTGAAGCACTTAGAGATGAGATTTTGAAAAAAGTCACTAATCATAAAATGTGGTACTCGGATTCTAGTTTCCAAATATGTAATTTATTTCAATACCCAGATGATACAAATTAAATTTCAATAGGCATTTCTAAAAACCATTGTTTAAAAGTCATTTTTTTTACCATACCATGCACGTGTACGTCATCCATATTTTGACCTAAATAATCATATTTTTATAAATCCTTTTGGGAAAATATTTGTAACTCATTGAAGCACGCTTTCCATATTTTTTTGTAATTTTTTATTGAATATATTTTTTTTGTTACTTTTTATTGGCCATATTTGGTGTTTCAAAAAATCATCATGTACGTCATGCATAAGATGACTTAAGCTTATGATTTTTTAATTTTTTTTAAAATTGAAAAGAATTGTCTGAAGTACACTTTCGTGCAATCCATTCGTAAAAATGTTGTGTTGATAAAAAGTTATTAAAATACTAAAAAACATTGATAATTCAAGTTTATGGACCTATTTAATAAAAAAAAATGAAAAAAAATGAAAATAATCCAATTGTAAAAAAAAATTACATATTTGGAATCTACATTGTCTAATCTATAATGAGTTTTAATTTCGTCAAAAAAATTTGCAAAGAAAGCCTTCAGACGTATGCCCAAATTCAATATTTTTTTGTGACATTGCTAGGACCTTCAACTTGCAGGTCAAAGTAGGTCCAGGGCTTAGGTTTGGATCCCCAAACCATTTCCCAAACCTGTCAACAAAGTAAAAACCTAGCCTAAATCTGAAATTTTAAATAAACAGGATCTTGTTTAGTAAACGAGATCCCGTTTATAATTCACCCGTTGAAAATTTAATAACGGAGCCATTGGAAAATGAAATGAGATCCCAATTTATTTAACTCAGGATCCCATTTATTAAACGGGATCTCGAGTTGTTTTTTATCGTTATTTTTTATTTTACTATCAAAAAGGGGTATGTCGGGTTTGAGAATCATTCTGTACGACTGATTGTGACATATTCCCTATTTTCTATCACCTTTTGTCTTGTTGACGCTCTTCAAGTTGGGTTTTTTTCAATTTTGAAAGGACACATCATTGGGATGTTGTGAGAAAATAATTTTGTTGAATTGCTACTTGTTTGAAGGAGGAAATTTTTTTGTTGTTGAATTTCTATCTGTTTTCAAAGGAGGAAGATGAATTTTATTTATTTGCTATTTATTTAAAAAAGGAAGATAATTTTTTTTTAATTCCTATTTGCTTTCAAAGAAGGATGAATTTTTTTGTTTAATTGAGCTACTTGTTTGAAGGAGGAAGAGAAATTTTGTTGAATTCCTATAAATGTTTTCGAAAGAGGATGAGAAATTTTGTTTGATTGAGTTACTTTTTTGGAGGAGGAAGAGAAATTTTGAGCAATTGTTACTTTTTTGAAGGAGGAAGAGGAATTTTGTTTAATTGATACTTGTTTGAAGGAGGAAGATGATTCTTGTTCAATTGTTACTTGTTTGAAAGAGGAAGAGGAAATTTGTTCAATTTCTATTTATTTGAAGGAGGAAGAGGAATTTTGTGAACAATTGCTACTTGTTTGAAAGAGAAACAAGTTCAAGGAAGACTCTCAAGTTTTTGACATTCATTTGTGTATACTTCAAAAAAAATTCAATCATGGGATCACAATGTCAAAATAAGAGGAAAGATAGGAAGGTATTGACCCCTGAAGAAATTCAAGCAAAGAGAGAGAAGGAGAAACAAAGTCAAAGAGAAAGAAGAATGATAATTCGATCAATGAATGATGGTGAAGCACCCAATTCCACAACTATTGAAGATAAAAACATTGAGGAGACCATGGATGTAGATGATGCAAACATGCAAGAAGTGAATGTGGAAACTAATACGAATATACAAACTACTCTTGGCATGTCTTCAAATATCCCTTCCAATGCTATGGACATGTTTCAATAGGCACAAGTCCAGGTACGTCTTCAAATCCACCTTTGAGTCTCATGGAAATAGTGTTTATTAGAGATTTACAAGAGGCTAGATATTACAATGTTGATATTGATAATATTCATAGAGTTAAAGATTTGAGTCAAATTGTTGTTGAAAATGAAAATGAAAATACTTTTATTGAAAATGAAAATGAAAACCATTTTTTTGTGGAAAATGAAAATGAAAATCCTCTTGATGAAAATGAAAATAATAATACTTTTATTGAAAATGAAAATGAAAACCATTTTGTTGTTGAAAATGAAAATGAAAATCCTCTTAATGAAAATTGAAAATGAAAACTATTTTGTTGTTGAAAATGAAAATGAAAATATTTTAATTGAAATTAAAATTGAAAATGAAAATGAAAATGGAAATGAAGATGAAGATGAGAATGAGAATGGAAATGAAAATGAAAATAAAAATGAAAATGAAAATAGTTTTGAATATATATATTTTTAAATTGAAAGTGATGTTTTGCATAATCTTCCTGGAAAAATTTCTGAGAGACAAATAAGAACAAATGCTAATAGATTATACAATCAATTTTTTTATAGTAAAAAACTTTCAGTTCAATGTCAACTAATGATGCAATTAATGAGAATGCGAAAAATGAGAAAAATAATAAAAAAGTTAGGCATTTTTGTTAAAAAAAGAAGAAAAGATCAATTAGTAAAACATGCTATGTCAAGTATTGCTAGTGCCATTCAGTCTATTGGAAAAAATAATAGGTCTAAAGATAAGAATGCAACACGAAGAGTTATAACAACTGCTATAGTTAATAAATCAACTTTGAATAAAAGAATGGTAAGCAATATTAGTGAAGTTTTAAAAATACATCCTAAAACATTGCTAAGAGCGGAAAAAAGAAGAGAGTATAGAAAATGATCCTATCAACCAATGTTGGAGTTTCAGTGGTCGACTCTCGAGGTTTGATATGAAATTGAATGTTGAAATTAAATCTTTAATTGAACAATATTGGCATGATAATACTAGGGTATCATCTAATGCTAGAGATGTTTTAAAATTAAGGGTGGGGTCTAAAGTTCGTGATCCTCATCCAAAACACCTATTAGATTCAACACAAACTGAATTTTATAAAAAAAATTGTGGTGATTTAGTGTTACCTAGTAATATTAAAAGAAGCCAAAGGTATTTTGAAAAATGTAAACCATGGTATGTAAAAATGAATAAAGAACAAATATCTTGTTGTTGTAAAACACATGTTCAATTTCATTATTTTTATGATTTTTTTTGATATATACATTGTAATTTGCATACTAACATGATTATGCAGGAATGTGGTATCAATATGCCACCTAAAACAGTAAGGGAGTTTATATCAATTTTATTTTGTGAAAGATCTAATGAAAAATTATTTTATTCAAGTTCTTGTATTTCTGGACAATGCACTAGTTGTGGAAATATTTCATTCTTTTGAGTTTTCATGCATGAAAGTGTTGATAATGATTTTGGAAAACAATTAGTTGATGTTAAAATATTTAAGAATGTACATTATTCTCTAAAAGATGGAAAAATTGGAAAGCGTTGTGATTTAGTTACAAAAAAAGTTAGTTTACATGCATTCATATTAGAATTTAAGAATAAGATTGTACCAAAATATGCCATGCATTCTCAACATGCTCGATGGATTGATGTCCAATTTCGCACATGTAGAAACACATTTCAAATTGGTAGTTTACTTTCAGTGGTTGATTTTATGGAAAATTATACTCTAGCTCCACAAGAGGAAATTCAATCACAGTATTATAATTCAGTGTAAGTAGCTATGTTTGTCTATATTGTTTATAGACATGCAGATGATAGCACAAAGGATGATAGAATTTTTTTGAGGGAGTATCATTTTTATTTGAGTGACAATTGGGTACACTTGTCAAAGTTTGTTCAATACTATTTCAATATATTTTATAGAAATTTAAGAGAAAGAGGAATTTAGATGACATAACACCTCATATGGTTAGATAATTGCACGGGGAAGTTCAAGAATGCTCAAATTTTCTATTGGTTAAGTAGAGTTCACAAGGAACTTAATTTCCAACATATATGGAGTTTTTCTGAAGCTGGGCATGGTAAAGGAGAACATGATGGAGTTGGTGTGTGTGTCAAAAGGATTCTTGCTAGAGAATAATTAAAATTCGAAGATGCACGTGAGATTGTGGATTGGTGCAATACAAGATTATCTGCACCTGGTTCGAGTGAGTACTCTACAATTCATTGATTATTTTGGTTGGTTGAAGAAGATAACATTTTACCTAGAGTTTACTGTGAGACAATCAGTGGATCTACTAAATGGAATTCATTTAGGAGTTCAACAACAAGAACATGGACTATCTGGACAAGGGAGCTTGCATGTTTTTGTTAGTATTGTATCTTAGGAGATTGGGAAGCATGTGAAAATACAGAATGGGTTGAAGAGTGGGAGCAAAGATCATTGACACCTGCACAAGCACACAATCAATATGAAAGAGCTATTGAAGAAAATGATCAAGTGTTTGCATCTGAAGACTATGACCATGTTTTAGACCTTGTACAAGAAGGTAATTTAATTCAATTTATTTCATTTTATTTCACTTTATTAAGTTATTTTGTAATACTAAATTATTTATATGAATAAGCGCAAGTTAAATTAAATCAAATTTTGTTTGTAGGACATGTGTATGCCATTGTTGCACCTGAGGGGAATGCAGAGGAAACAAAATATTGGTTGGCTCGTTGTGTGGAGACTAAAAATAAGTTAATAGCAACTCGAGAAGATGATGATGGCTATCATTTTCCAACAAGTACGGTGATCCCCTTAAGACATCCCCTCAAGACATCCCCTTAAGCAAATTTTGATAACAAGTTTGATCGGGCCTTAAGAATTTTTTTAGAACAAGTTTTTGATCCCCTTAAGAAAATTTTAAGAGCTTATTTGATGATGGTTTTCATGTTTTCAAATAGGATCGATGGTGGTTGTTGGAACTTGGCTACGAAAATACCTGATAAGGAAGAATGGTCTACCTACATTCGAAGATTATGAAACACATAAAAGGATTATACACTATTCACATTTTGTGGTGGCAACAAATATAAAACTAGATCAGTATCGTGGAAGACCTACAAACAAACTGCTATGGATAATTTCTATGGAAGAGCATGAGAAAATCATAGATGCGTTGCAAAAAAGGGAGGATGTATATGGTACAATGGAATAAGTAAATATAGGTAAATATAGTTTTAGTTTTATATCAAGTTCTTTTAAATAGATAAAATACATGTTTTCATATTGCTCAAGTGTGTTATTAGTTGAAGTTGATTAAAATTTTCCTTTTATAGATCCTTATTCCATAGTCACAAAAAGGAGAGTCCATGCAGATTCAACCTAGACAACATGGAATACTTGGTAAAAATAGGTAATTATTAGTTAAATTATATTTAAATAAATGTTTTGTTTATATATTGATAGTGCTTGTACATTAACAGTTAAAATTTATTTATTATCCTTTTTTGCATCCTTAAGCCATCATCGCATTGATCTCATACTTTGAAAGAAAAAGGAGAGGATACTTGGATTCAACCTACACACATGTGTGAAATACTTTTAAATACAAGTACTTGAGTTGTGTACATATAGATAGTTTTATATAAATTAAAATATGTATGTTTTGATGATTTCATTGATATTGCTTGTTCCTTTTTGATATCAGGTGGCGTGAAGACCTACTACATTCCAGGCACGAGTTTGAGATGTTCTTGAGATGGCATAGCCAAAATTTGTAAACATTGTTTTGAGATGACATATATGCACATACATACTTACACAATTAAATGTTTTGTATAAATTACAAATACATGTACATACACAATTATACTCTATAATTTTATGTATCAAAATCAATATTCTATATATTTTGTTTGTTAAATATGCATGTTTTCCTAGTTTGAGAGTTTATATTTGATTGTATAATAACTAAATATCATGTATAAATTATTGTCAAATCAATTATATCCTTAAGATGTCATATTAGGACCCCTCAAGACATCCCCTTAAGACATGTCGTAATTAGCACATATCCTAAATATTATACTTAATTATATCATTTGTTATGATGACTCACCCTAAAGTATTATACTTGTTTATATCACTTAATATTTATACTTAATTATACTCTTCTTTGATCCCCTTAAGACGTCGTATTAGGACCCCTTAAGACAACTTATAAATTAGTGTTGGATGCTATTATTTGTTTTGACAACTTATAAATTAGTGTTGGATGCTATTATTTGTTTTGACAGCTTATAAATTAGTGTTGGATGCTATTATTTGTTTTGACAACTTATAAATTAGTGTTTTTTGTGGAACATTAGATCAAGAGGACTTTTATGTTCTTAAGTTTTCTCTAACACTTTGCATGATTTGTAAATATAGGACCTAAAGCCTAGGAGATGATCTCTAAACCATAGGACCTAAAGCCTAGGAGACGAGCCCTAAAAAACCCTAGAAACCCTAAACCATAAACCATAGGACCTAAAGCCTAGGAGATGAGCCCTAAAAAATTAACCCATATAGATTTTTTATTCTAAGCATCTCGTGAACCCTACAAACCCTAAACCATAAACCATAAGACCTAAAGCGTAGGAGATGAACCCTAAACCATTAACCCATATAGATTTGTTATTCTAAGCATCTCATGAACCCAACAAATCCTGAACCATAAACCATGGGACCTAAAGCCTAGGAGATGAACCTTAAAATATTTTTTATTCTTAGCATGTTGATCTATTTAGGGAGGTTGTTAATACAAATGCATTGAACTTATGAATTGCCATAACAAATATTCACTAAGATAAATTTCTATTATGGAATATTTTTAAACATATTTTTAGGTGTTTCATTTCATCATTTAATTGTTAGGATAAATCTAGAGCCCTATTCATCATAGAAAGAAGGGATAAATAATTAGTACCAAGTGAGAAATATATACTACCCTATCTCTATGGACTTATTCTTGAACTAGATGTCCATGAACATAAACATGCTTGATTAGAATCCAATGAAATGGTTGATGGACTAATATATCTTGTAGTTTTTAATGAAATTCTACATCATGTAGACCACATTGATTTTCCTATATTATAATCTTCTTTGATACCCTTAAGACAACCTATAAATTATTTTTAGTTTATATAATTTATTAATGCTTTTGTTCTCTAATCTTGTATGGTATTATTTATTTCTTAAAATTTCATCCTTTGTGGTATATAAACGGATTGCTTTTGTTTGTAGATTATGATTTTTTTCTTATTTTATTAGATGTAACTTGTGTTTTATGACCCCTTAAGACATCCTATTAGGACCCCTTAAGACATCCCTTTAGGATGTGAATTGAATGTGTTCATTGACTAATAATCGCTAATTATTGAATGTACATTTCATGTATATCATGTACATGGATCACTAAATTTGTAAAGTAAAAATATTAAAATGTCTTATTAATGTCAACTTTAATTTCATATTTATATTTATTTTCACATTAATGTCCTATGTACTAATGTCTTGACTATGAACATAAATGCATAAATGTACATGTGCAAACTAAAATTGAACAATAATAAAGTCTATCATTTATAATATATTAAGTGCATGAAACCAATATATTAAGTGCATGAAATAAAGTCCATTAGAGTACAACCCATGAACTAAAGTCCAACAAAGTACTCGACCCATGAAAAAAATTCCAACATGGTACATGAGAAACCAAATATGTAGTCCATGAAATAATCAAATATAACCCATAAAATCATGTTTAGGTCATGTATCGTCTCTATAATCAAGAGACCTCTTTACACCATGCAGGCTATGCGGATGACCTGAAACACTCTGTACAAGAGAAAGATGAAATTAGATGTAAGATGATGAAAAATGATTTAATGACAATTTAATTTATAATTCATCGTAAAATTAAATTACCATCATCTCTAGGTCTAGATGCTCTAGTGCACCTGAACCAACCTCTAAATTCTCTGAATCAATCTACATAAACAAGACAAAGAAAGTTGAAATTAGATGTAAGTCTACAATTAAAAATGATTTAATTCAATTTAATTTATAATTTATCATATTTTAATTGTACTGTATTCTGAGGTTGTGCACCCTCTACTCCAAGACTTGTGTGTACATGCTCAACTACAAGATGTGTCTCATGCTATAAAAGAAAAAGAATTTAAAACATGTATTAGGTCATATTATATATATAATCAATTTTAAATTTTAAATTAAAGTTATTAAGAATATATAATTTGTAATTGACTTTAAAAATAATAAAAAATTTAAATTACCATGATATTTGGAGCCTGCTCTGCATGTCCTCCTAGATGTGTAACTAGGACCGAGTCATGGCAGAAAGTCACAGCAACAAAGTCCTACAAGATCAAATTTAAAGCATGTATACTTGAATTAGTTAAAATATATATATTCAAGTTTGCACATTTTGTGTAGATTTTTTTTTAAACAACCTAAATTTTAGAGTCCTCACGAGTAGCCACAATATCTAATGATTGTCGTATGAACCTAGACACACATGTAGACATTTAACACTTATAATATTTACAAATGTACATGCACATTTGATATATATTGAATTCAAAATTCATAATTGTAACTATACTAATGTAATTTAAACAATTTACAATATAAATGTACCTACCCCTGATCTGCGACACTCAACAATGGAGAATTTCTCGACAATCCCTTGGGTGGAATTGATGTGGAAGTCGATTGACTCCCCTAAACCAACATAAATATTTAAAACATATGTTCATGATTCAATTATACAATTTAAAACTCTAGTTAAAAATGGTTTCATATATAATTTAAAAAATTAAAATCAAAATACCCCATAAGGGTTTCTGACTAGGACTGGTGTCGATGTATGTACTCGTGGAGCAGATGATTGCCCCATCATTAGTGTCATCTATACACCAAACAGTTTGATTGTTAAAATGTATTGCAAACTTTTCTTTCATATATACATTCATTAAAATTAGATTATAAATTCAACATGTAGATGCATATTTATACTTGTGTCGCAGTGTCCTCAGGGTGATGGTCTGCTACAAGAAATTCTACAAATGAACTGAGGTGACCAGATGAACCACCAGAATCTCCACGTCCACTCGAACTAGGTGTGGCTTGATTGGGTCCATAGCATAACTGATGGAAACTAGTACATACATGTGGTCTTGACACTCCTAGAGTGGTACTTAGACCAACTCCATAAAACACTCCTCCATCACCGTCGTCTCTATGCTCCCTACCCACTATCGCAAAAGCATGTTGATCAAGGTCTCCTACAAGTGTACTAAGGGATCCTAATGTCGATACCACTGCACGTTGATGTACAAGTGTGGGAATGGCAGGACCAAGAGGAGCAACAAGGGGTTGTGCATGCACGGGGTGTTGGGGATCAATCCTTTCCCCTAACCTTTGTTGTGGCATGCCGCCACCAACACCCTAAAATGATTTAAAATTAAAATAATTGGGATTTTTCCCCATAAAAAACTCTACATATAGTTTCCTCAAAAAATACAATGGGACCTCCAAATTAGTGTGTGGTGGACTGTTAAATACCATATACCATCGATCCCAAAAATGTGCACTCATCTGTGGATGTATACACCACCTCATGGATATTCTAGATTTATTGGGAGGAATGGGCTGCCGAGTAACAAGGTTGATAAAGTAAGGGGCTAGATGGGATTTTATTATTTAAGGTCTAAAATTTGTTTATAAGAGAGAGCGTCTGCATAAAATTGTCTCATATGCTCTCTTTCTCATCGATGCCTATCTAGATCAGAATCAATAGTCCTAATGGCATCCACAATGTTTTGCATCATAGATGCAAAATGTCTCACATGTGGTGGAATCAATGCTTGATGTTGTATAGAATTTATTTGATTTTGTATGGATTCCACTTGATCATTTATACGTGCTCGCAAGCGATCCTCATTAGATCCAACGGGTGGTGGATGTGGGATATTAAGTGGAGGGGGTGGAGGGGGAGGTGGAGCCTGGGGTGGAGGTGGAGGTGGAGGTGGTTGAGGTGCTAGATTGATGATATCATCAATGTTAAATTGATCCATGATATCAGATATAAGTGCACCTACATTAAATTATACAAAATTAACATACAAACTTACAAAATTACAAGAAATAGTTTAATTTGAAACGTACATGCAAATTTGTTTAAATAGGATGTGCATACATATACATATACATACACATACATAAATTTATTGAACTTGAGCATGTGCATACAAATTTCAAAATTTAACATGTACATACATTTAAAATAAAAAATACGATGCATAATTTGCATGTATACATCATTCAACTAAACTATGTACATACATACTAATTTCAAAATTTAACATGTACATATATTTAAAATAAAAAATATGATGCATAATTTGCATGCATACATCATTCAACTAAACTATGTACATACATACAAATTTCAAAATTTAACATGTACATACATTTAAAATAAAAAATACGATGCATAATTTGCATGCATACATCATTCAACTAAACTATGTACATACATAAAAATTTCAAAATTTAAGATATATAACTATGCAATTTTAATACATGTACATACTAAAAAATAAACTTGAAACATTCACAAAAAGCCCATTTTATGTCTAACGCACATATATATATATATATATATATATAATATTTTTCCAATAGGAGAAATCATGATCTAGTAGATGGTCATAAAATATATACTATTATAAATTCATCATTATAAGTTCATAAATTCCACCAAAATCATAAATCCAAGTCACTAAAAGTATCCATCCAATCAAATTCATAAATTCATCACACAAAATATCCATCGAATCAAATTCATAAATTCATAACTATAATCTATCATTGTCTTAATTTATAAACTGTTGTGCTCTCTACTGCATCTCTTCATTTCTTTGTGTTTTCCTTTTTAGAATCAAAATTTCTCCTCTCCTCTAGCCATTTCCGATGCTCATCTAAGATCCCATCCATAGACCTAACAACATCAACAAAAATTTGCATCCTAGATGCAAACATCCTCAAAGGTGGTGTGATACATTCTTCATTTTGAATAATATTGATTTGGTCTTGGATGGTTCTAACATTGGCATTGATTTGTTCTTGCAAGTGAGCTCCATCGATTTTAGGTGGTGGAGATGGATGGCGTGGAGGTGGATTACGAATATTATTGAATCGATCCTTGTGATCTCTAAGATATAAATGAACTTGCATTAGATTTGTAATTTCAAAATGTAAGATACATGTTTAGGAAATACCCTTAAACCATTCAATATAAATGGCCTAATTGAATACAAATGATAAAATGTGTAAGCCTCATTTATGTCTAAGACATGTTACTTGAATAAAAAAATAATTAATTATTAATATAGGACAATTTATGAATAATTTAGGGTTTACAGTTTAGAGTTTAGGATTTAGGTTTTAGGGTAATATGATGGCTTAAGGGGATCTACGTAGTAAGGTCCTAGTACAAAATGATATGGCTTAAGTGAATAAAATTTGGTGAAGATGCCCAAGACAACCAAATTTCATTAAGGTCTGAGGCAACTTCACCAATTTTTATTCACTTGAGCCATGTCATTTTGTCCTAGGACCTTACTAGACATAGATCCCCTTAGGCCATCCTATCACCCTAAACCATAAATCGATCAACCTAGATCATTAAATATCAGTCATTATAATCTTGCACGATCTTATTATTGTTAAATTTGGTTGCCTTGGGCAACTTCACCAAATTTTCAGAACTTATTTGATCCCCCTTAAGAAATGTCATATTATGACCCCTTAAGACATCCTAAAGTATGGCTTAAGGGGATCTATGTAGTAAGGTCCTAGTACAAAATGACATGGCTTAAGTGAATAAAATTTGGTGAAGTTGCCTCAGACCTTAATGAAATTTGGTTGTCTTGGGCATCTTCACCAAATTTTATTGGCCTGAAATCACTCATAGATTGTGGGTCGTTTTTTTGGGGATTAAGGCTAGGAAGGTGTGGTTCATTGCTCCCAACATTTTCATTTTTTTCATTGATTCCTCTATTGCTACTCCTAGGTCTTCACCCACTATGTGCCAAAAATTCTGAAAGAATCTAGCTGGGAAACCATCCGGACCTGGGGCTTTGTTTGGGTTCATCTGAAATATTGTTTTACTGAATTCTTCCAAGGGGATCTTTTGAAATAAATGGCAGTTCCGATCTTCATTGATTAATGATGGTATGGCACTCAACAAATTGTCTCTAGTTGCCCTGTTTTCAGGGTAGTCCCTATTTAGCAACTCTTCAAAGAAGTTGGTTGCTTCCTTGTTAACCTTTGTAATGGATTGTGCCACTTCGCCATTTTTCTTTTTTAATTTCTGAAATTTTGTTTCTATTTCTATTGGCAATTGCTGATTTGTTGAAGAATTTGGTATTCCTATCTCCTTTTTTCAGCCAAGATTCCCTTGATTTTTGTCGCCAGTAGCATTTTTCTTGTTTTAATAGTTTTGAGAGTTCCTCCTTCAGGGATTTTTCATTTTTAAAGTCCTCTACATCCATTCCATTTTCTATGACATGTTCATTCAACATTCTAATTTCCTGCTCCACTCTTATCTTCTCCTGGAAAATATTTTTGAAGTGTGTAGTACTCCATTCTTTGAGTTTAGTTTTGATATGGGCTAATTTTTTGCTGATTTTAAAAAGGTTGGTGTTGTCTCCAAATTTGGTTTCATTACACCATTGTTCAATTAGTTTTGGTAGTTGTTCATCTCTTAGCCACATATTTTCAAATTTGAAGGGGTTCCCCAGGGGTGGTTCGTAATGACCAAGGGTAAGAGAGATGGGGAAGTGATCTGATCCTGTCAGTGACAAGATTTGGGCTTCTAGAGAGGTTGCCAAGTCACCCCAATCTCCCTAGAGGAGGAATCTGTCAAGTTGTTCTACAATGTTGGTAAAGCCTTTCCTCCTATTGGACTATGTGAATGTTCCATTTTTGGTGTTCATATCTTTTAGGTGGTTGCTATCTATGAATTCCTGAAAATCTTCTTGGATGGTAGTTATCCTCCCCAAGCCACCTTGTTTCTCCTCATTATTCAAGGTTGCATTGAAGTCTCCAACTAAAATTCCCAATTCTCCATTTCTATTTTCCAGTTCACTTGTTATTTTATCCCAGACTTGTCTCTTTTCTACTATGGCTATTGGTCCATATATGTTGACATAAAAGAAAGAGGTTTTTTTCTTTAGGTTTTTAAACTTGAAAAGTTTCTAGTTATTTTCTTCTTTCTCCACTGAACCTTCTATTGATAGGCGGTTCCATAGGATTCCAAGTCCACCTGAGGTGCCTATCGCATCCTTGAAATGACCTTTCCATTTCCTCCAGAAGTCCAGTCTCCTCTAGCTTTCTTCCTTGCTCCATTTTGTTTCCTGAATGAGCACAATGTCCACTTTTGATTGGCCAATTTGGTGTTTGACCATGCGCCATTTGTCAGGGGCATTAATGCCCCTGACATTCCATGATATTATCCTCATTCTACTCTAGGAAGGATGTTTTCCTTCCCAACTTGTATTTTTTTTTTGTCCCGAGGCATTACCTGCTATTAACATCTTGGCTTTGTTTGACAACCTACCTTTGTTGGATTTCTTCTTAAAGTTTGGAGCTTCTATCTGGGATTTTGATTGTTCTAATTGCCTTACCTCTAGCAATTCCCCTACCTCCGATTCTTCCCATGGATCCAATTCTTCCTCTGAGTAAAGGTAGCTAGCCTCATCTTCTGAGTGAGCAGTTGCACCTTCAGATTCTTGAGGAGAAAATACAAGTGAGATTGGGGCGGCTTGTACCAGCTCTTTCACTATCCCTTCAGGTGATTGGGGGTTAGGTTCTAGATACCCTACTTCTTTGGTTAGTATCCCTAATTGGATTTTTATGTATTTTTGAAGATATTGGGCCCCTTTCATTAGGGTATTGAGAGCTAGCTCTGTGTTACTGGGTTCCTCAACCAGGGACTCCTTAGCTGGTGTTTCAAAATCATGGGGAATCAACCTCACTTCTCTTGATGATTGATGCTTTGTGCTCAAGTTGGCCTCTTTAGGTAGTGCTTCTATTGAAGATGAGCTTGGGTCATGGGTGTTTAATTTTGTGCCTCTTTTCTCTTTGATAGAGAACTTTCCACCATTTGAGGGACCCTCCATGCAGGAATCTCTGAAGAGACATTTTCTATGCTCAGATCCTGCCCATATTTCAATTTCCTGTTGCCAACTTTTGTATTTTGTCAAAATTTCCAATTTTTTTGTATATCCCAACCCCTTCATCTATTTCCACCAAAATTCCTGCTATAGCTACTTCTACTGCATTTATGAATTCCTCATTTACACCTAGGCACACCCCTAGGGCATCTCCAATTCGAATTAAGCCATCTAAGTTCCATAATTTCTGAAGGTAGGTCAATTAGTTTGATCTAGACGAGAATTTGGTTTATTTTGTAATTCTAGGGATCAAAATTAACCCTCTAATTCAGGCAGTGAAAGCTATGGCCATTCATGAACAAGGGTTTTCCATTTACTATTTCAAATTTTAAATCTTGATCGCTAAATTCTATGAGGAAAAAAGCATTTGGAAGTTATCTTATGCTTACCTGGTTTTTTAATTTGTTTTTCCACCAATCTTTGATCTCCTCACTTGGGCATCCATGTTCTGACTATTTGGAAAACATAGCTTTCTCCATTAAACGATCTACTCTTCGCTCAATTTTTTTCGAAGGTAAGTGGAAGAGTTTACTTCCCTAGGAGCGGAGCCCGAGATTTATATTTGGTTTATTTTGCATGCCCCTCTTGTTAGCTTTCCAATTGAATAGTTCCTTGTCTCTCTAGTTTATCCCTCTTTGAAGATCCTCGACATGATGATGCATTTTTCCATTGTTAGGGTTTCCCAGGTTTTTACTTTTCCAAATTTTGCTGGTTCGTATTGGGTTGTATTTGCCTTTGTTGTGCCAATTTTGGTATGAGGGATTTTACTAATGACCATTTTCCCGGAGCCACCTACACCACTAAACTTCTGAGGATTTCTCTTGATTGATGTTATGATGCGTAATCCGATTGTGATTGTCGAACAGGTTTCTTCTGTGATTGTATCTCGTCAAGTTTCCCAGTTGGAATTGGGTCAGGTTGCACTTGTCTACCCATTCGCCATTTTAAAATACCCACTAAGGGATGTGACCTGCGTTTTGGGGGATAGCTTCATCCTTTTCCTTCTTTTCATTCTCCTCCTCCAGTACCAAGTCTCCCCATATTTTCTTTGTACTTGTTGCGGATTTTTTCTCCTGCACTTGTTCGCCCGCGAGCGCCGTTTTTTTCACTCCTGCACCTTATGAAGTTTTTCTAATTAAAAAAAAAAGGCAAGCGTTTAGGGTTTAGATTTTAGAGTTTAGGGTTTAGGGTAATAGGATGGCTTAAGGGGATCTATGTAGTAAGGTCCTAGGAAAAAATATGGCTTAAGGGAATAAAATTTGATGGAGTTTGCAACACCCCGCCACACAACCCTAGAGGAAGTTGCAATTAACTACTTAAACAGACTATTTTTGTTTGGTTTAAGTACAATTAATAAGCAAGTTTACTATCTAATGCCAACAACCTCTAAGGTTACAAGACAAGGGTTATATGGAACCCAAACAAAAAACATGAATTTAAACCATGACAATTATTTACTTAAGAAATAAAACACATACATTCCAAATAAGATAACTTACAACAAAGCATAAGATATAACCTTGAATTTCATATATCCATAATTTAAACAATAAGGTTACAACACTCATTCCCCAAATGAGGTAAGTCCAATAAACATAATTACAATTACAACTTTCCACCTCGATAACAAATGAGGGGTAATAAATTACAAGAGCAACTGAAATGAAATAAATCAAGAACTGAAACTGAATCCGACGAGCTCTCCAATTGAAAGTCTCATCCACACGATCATGAAGAAATCCCAACGGATTAAGGTGCATGCCACCCAAAGGTCCACCCCCCGTGCTAGGAGATAGTAACAAGGAATCTTAGCCAAGGCCATCTACCTCTAGACACATGCTAACACGAACTGAACCAAACTGACACAACCAAACACATGTACCACACAAGTACTACACAAGTACAACTCAACATGGTTATATTGCTTCCAAATATAAAGCAGATCAAGTATGTTAAGAGAACCATACACATAATAATCAAATACCAACTATGGCCACATTAGGTATGTTAAGGAAACCATACCCATAAAATCAAGTACCAACTGATGTCCTAGATAGAGTGTCATCACACAGCTCGTCATTAGTTACCCAAGTGGATCTTCATAGGCTCCGGCTAATCTAGTGGCCTCAATCGATCCACTGGCCCTCATACTTACTAATGAGGAATCAAATACCTTTCATAAGGACAAGATAGATGAACTTGCCATTCCAGGATTTCCCACCCATTCCAAGCCTAATGGAGCACTTGGGTCTATGAGTGAGGCATAATTATCTTGATTAGTGAGAAGTTAGTCCTAATCTTCTAAGTACATTAATTTAATTATCACTTGATTAAATTCTTCTGAAGGTTACCCAATCTTACCTCTTACGAGCTCTGACCCCTAACGGAAGCCACTCTTCTACTTGACAACACACTTTCAACCATACTCCAAGGGTACAAAGTGCAACAAACAAGATATCACGACCACTCCTTTCTTAGGAGGCGACATAAAATGAAACTCACTCCAACACTGGAGGCAACAAATCACATAACAAGGTCACTCCTTACAAGGAGACAAAGATCCCATAATCCACCCCTTTCATAGGAGGCACAAAATATCCCCGTTCGTGGAAACCGGGTAAACACTGATTAGAAACCATGCACTACCCAAGGGAATTCATAAGAGGTTGACATCACAAAATGAAAACCCCCAACCTCTAGGGTCCTCTGGAAGACTTACATATTAAAGACACTTAACCCATTTCCCCAAACAAGAACATGAAGGAAATGTTCACTGAAGACAATTGAAAGAAACTACCTTTGGATATCCTAAATCCATTTCCTCATTACATTTATTAATTTATTGCATCAATAAAACTGAATTAAAATACGTCTTTTCAGATAAGGGAGAAATTAACACTAATCATTTAATTTCCCTACTTGCATTTAAATAATGAAAACTCAACCAGTTTATCATATAAATGAAATACGTTGCTTTAAAATAAATATAGTGTTCCTCGTTTCAATGTAGTCATTTAAAATTAACTTGACTTGAAAACGTATTATTTTAAAGTCAAAACTATTTTCCTTAAAATAATGTTTTAGAAAAATAAAATAATACTTTAATTTAAGTTAACATTTTTTTTTTCCCATTTGCTCAACTTAATTTAATTCATGCCATAAGAAAAAACCAACATTGCTTAAATATATATTACATACATACCTATTTAATTATAAGAACATAAATATATATAATATTATATTATTATATAATATAATATTAACCGTAAATACATATTATAGTTGATATAATACATATTAATAATTGATATTATAATATAAATAATAAATATATTTCATTTTAAATAATTTTTTTTCTGGTACCAAAGTTGACCGGCCTCGAATCGTGTGCCAACCCTTAGGGTTGAGCCTCGCGGACCTCGGGCTGTGCACTAAGGATGGGCAGGTTTGAAGGCGCCGACCGTAGAATATACAGGCGACAATGATGTGTTTGACGTAGGGCAGTGGTGGAGGCCGGGCTAGGTGGTGGTTAGGCGTCGGCAGTGTTAACCCTAAGTGGCAGTCGGCGGTTGTGCACCGCCGTCCCCACAGGGTGGCTCGATTGTGCCTAGCACAACCGACCACCTCTATGGTGGCAGTGGTGCCTAGCCACCGCCCGACGGGGGTGGGCACGGTTGGCGCGGCTCCCCACAATGCCTCCCATGGGGGTGGCTGTGGGTCAAGCCCCAGCTACCCAAAGACAACTAAAATTTTAATTTTTTGTTTAAACCAAAAAAAAATTCTTGAACATTTTTTTTTTAAACAATTATTTTCCTGTGGATTTCAAAATCAGCGCCCTTTCACGAGGCCTTGTTAACAAAAATTTTAACAGAAAACATTTAAAAAAAAAGAAATATATATATATATATATGTATGGATATATAATATATTTATATATATATCTCAGAATATATATATATATCTATTTTCACAACTGAAAATTGCAAACAAATTGAGAAAATCAAGTTGAAACAACCAGTTACAGCCAAGAACACCATTTTTATTTTCTTGAGAAAATTCAAATAAATACAAAGGTTTTCAATTTTAAAGCAAGATTTAACATGGGTATTTCTTGCAAATAGCAAAAAGAGTTTTAAACATTCCCAACAGTATAATAAAACTGTAAAACTTTTCAAAATGAAAAACTAATTGAAAGAACCTGGTTCCAATATCTTGATAACTGATAATGGAGCAAAGCCTTCTCCTCAATTTCAATATCCTTCTCAGCATTCCAATTCAGCTTCACCAAAACACCAAATCCAGAAAACCCACCAAAAAATGCAACAATTCTTCCTCTCTTTTCTTTTCAATTCTTCAAACTTGTTAAGAAAAACTTGTGAAGGATTTTTCAAATAATAAAGAAAATTTCAAACAAATCTCATGCAACAACCCTCATCAATTTCCAAAAATAGAATAGCAAAATATCTCAAAATATCTCTATTTTCAATTTTTGAATTTAAATTTCTAAAAATGCAATTTAAAACATTTTCTTTAATTTTCAATTTCACATAATAAAAAACATGAATTTTCAAGATGAATAACTTATCTAATTTCAACACAATCAATTTAATTAATTAATAAAATAAATCTAGTCCATGATTAAATTATTTATTAATTCAATTAAATTAATAATAAAATAAATTACATTACTAGCATAATCCCAGATCAATTTAATCCACAAGTTAAATGCATAAAGCCATTTAATTACCCTTTTCAACTTGCAATTAAGTAATCGAAGAGAGTGAACAATATAAAACAATTAACCCGACTAAGACCTGATGACACACTATGACTAGGGTGACGACTTGGCACGAAAAACCTAGCTACTATCTCCCAATTGAATACCGTTGGGCAATGGACACGCTCAAACCTGTGAAACCAGGTGGAGTCGATGTCCCATACCTGTCAACCTGCGAACAAAGAGTATATCCACATGCATATATATGTCATAATTAAGACACACTGTGAAGAGGATATCACAGAATCGTAGGGCAGTCACAAGCGAGTGATGTGATATCGTCCCCTTCACCAATACAATGTAACTAACTAACAAATCTAACATAATAATATAATCAAAACATAAAACATCATTAATTCAGATGTTCACAATGCTAGTCTAAAGCATGCCATAATGATAACATCATAGTACAATACCAGCACATCAAAATATAACATTCACATCGCTTAACATGTAGCGATCAAATAGTAACCAAGTACCATAGTCAAGGTACTAACAGAAAATAAGACATAACCAAACCGAACATTGTTTGATCAAAAGAGCAAAATGGGGCGGTGTTATAGAGTTTCCCGAGGCAACCAAATTTCATTTTAAGGTCCTAGGATAAAATGAATGATTTAGTGTTTAGGGTTTAGATTTTAGAGTTCAAGGTTTAGTGTTTAGGGAACTTAGGGTGAAGTTTGGGTGGCCTTTGGAATAATGGACTTGCAAGTTAGTGAACAACATTTTCTTGTGGAACAGTTGATTGAGATAACTCTTGTTTAGACTGACCAACCTAGATCATGAAATCTCATTCATATTATAATCTTGCACGATCTTATTAAATTGTTAAATTTGGTTTCCTTGGGAAACTTCACCAAATTTTCAGAACTTATTTGATCCCCTTAAGAAATGTCATATTACCTGACCCCGTAAGACATCAATTTACGATTTAGGGTAATAGACTGACTAGTTTATGAATATTTTTGATTTTATGAATAGATTGAATATTTCCGTAATAGAAACACATAATTATGTATTATTAAGATTGAGTTTGATGTATATTTTAACTCGATATTTTATTAATTGAATATAAGATTATTTTATTTAACATTTTTCTCATTAATATTTCCCACTTAAATGAATTTTATGATATAAAATGTATAGTAAAATTAGTTAATGTTGAATCTTATTTTATTTTGGATTGTTTGGAATTGAAAGAACCTAAAAGAAAGAAAAGAAAAATATTTAGATTCTTTTAGTGTCTAGGTGACTAGTGCAAATTGAGATTTTAGACTAAAACTAAAGCCTAATTAACAATTAATTGACAATAAATGGAAACAAGGCATGACTAAGAGAGATGAAAACATAAAATAGAAATGAATGCAAATATTATCTAATTAAGTGACAAATGGAAATGGATTGTACACTTGGATTTAGGAATTTGATAACTAAATTTGCAAACAAACATTGATAATTTATGAATTGTAACTATTCTTTAACATATTGTTTTCTAATCTAATTATAATTTAACATTGAAAGTAAAGTTTAACAAATTGTTTTCTCCATACAATGCAAATGAAATTTAAAACATTTAAGAAATGAAAATAATTTTTTTCCATTATCAAATATTCTTGAGCTCGAAATTAGGGTTTTCAAATGAAAAATGATTTCTTTGATTCCAATTTAGGGTTTTAGCAAATACGAGGTTTGAATTCAATAGAGTGTTTCAATATAAGCAATTAGGGTTTTTAATGCAATTTTTTTGTTTCATTTGAAACTAGGGTTTTCAAATCCAATTTTTTTTGTTTGATTTGAACTTAGGGTTTCAAAAAAGCAATTAGGGTTAAATTCAAATGCAATTTTTATTTCATTTCAATTTAGGGTTTTGTCAATGCAATTTTTTTAATTTCCAAGTTCAATTAGGGTTTTCAAATGCAATTTTTTTTGGTTTGATTGAACAATTTAGGTTTCAAAAGAAGAATTTTGTTCTTAACATACAATTTAAGGTTGCTTTTTTCCTTTCTATTCAATTTCTTCAGGGTTTCATTGTATTTTTTCATCTACTTCTACAAATCATCATTTCTACTATTACAGGAAAATAAAATGCATAAAATTGTAAATAAATTGAAAAAAAATGCTAACACATTATTGTATTAAAAATTTCAAAAAAACACGAAAAAACCAACAAAATTGAGGGTGGAGGAGTACCTGGAGTCGTTACACTGTCGCTATCACCTAGTGAATTCGGGATCCCATGCAAAATGAATCGAGTTTTAAAAAAAAATAAAATAAATACTATCTCAAAACGGGATCCCGATTATTACAAAATGGGATCCCGATTATTACAAAATGGGATCTTGATTTTTAATAATCGGGATCCTGTTTTGCGTTCATCAGTTCGGAACCCTCTTAAAAACGGGATCCTGATTTAAAAAAAATAGGATCTCGAAGCTAAACGAGATCCCATTTTTAAAAAATCGGGATCTCCTTTTTAAAAATCGGGATCTCCTTTTTAAAAATCAAAATCCCGTTTTTAAAAATCGGGATCCCATTTTTGCAATGTCAATTTCATTTTTTTGGCTAAGGAAAAAACTTTCACGTTTCATGGACTCAACTTCTTGCACTTACCTATGCATTGAGCTTCACGTGAATTAAAATAGAGAGTAAATAAAACTATAGAAGAGGGCATTCAAACAAAGAATCACCATTATGGTGCAAGCCTCCATCCCACAACTAGGAGACAAGAGAAATTTAATGGGAATGGGTGCATACGTGGAGGAGAGGAGGAGGGGTGGTCATGCCATTAATGGGTATGACACCCTAGTTCAGATATTTCCCTCTACAGGTCATGCAAAATGGGAGTCCATTTTCCTTTTTAAACACCACAAAACCCCTGAAAATGAAGGAGGAGAAGGAAAGAAGGAGGAGAGAAAGGTATTTGCAAGTTTACATACCATAGAGAGGAGGACGGTGTGACTGAGGCACCTGGAGTAGATTACTTACTTTCAATTTCAAACACCAGACTTCTGGTTGCCCAAACTAGGCTTGAGATTTCTATTGCTGCAATTTTGTTTTTCTAAAATTGTATCCCTTGTAAACTTACCATGAATATCTTGGTTTAATGTTGAAATAATTATAGGAATGGATGCTACTATGAAAATTAGATTAAATTTTCCCTTTGTTCACTCTTGCTTAACCCCACTCTCCTTTGCTTCACTTAGTAGCTTTCAGCTGGGTAAACTATGAAACCGGATTAGAAAACCCACTTGTATTTGTCATGGAGAATTTACATGCCTTGGTTTATGCAGTTCCTTCAAATTTGAACACTTGTTACACACCATCTTCATGATTGGATATTACTCTTAGAAATTAATTGGGTTACCTTTGATTGGATAGACATACTCCTATTTTGGCCCTGTTGTGTGTTTAGCAGGCTGACTACCATATGCTATACGTGTTAAGACTTCAAGGTTTCCAAACTCAAGAGTTGGCTGGTGTGAATACTAGTCTCCATAATTTGGGTTGCATTATTTCCCTTGTTTGTTCATCTAAAACCTTAGACAACTTTATAGGTGAAATGGTAAAATTATGGCAAACAAAATAGAAATCCCTTGATTGATGACTCTTAACCTACCACTTTTAATGATTATTTGGGATATAATTTTTTTCTATATGTCTACTCTATGCTTGCTTGCCTCTCGAACGATTAACTTCCCTAAAGTATTCCAACACAAGAAGATAACATATTTATTTTCTTTATACCTATTTCCTCCATTAAACCAAGCCTCTAAAAATTCCAAGGTGTTGAAGCTTATATTTGACTTCCACAAATATTGTAAATTAATATTAATCAAGAAAATAACTCTCTTCATGGCATATATTAACTAAAAGAGAAATACATTAGAATGTAAGTAGCACATATATATGAAAATGTAAAAGATCCAAACAACCCCAGGTTATAAATCTACACACCACAGTATTGCCTTGTTGGCTGCTAGGACTATCATAAATTCTAATATGTTCTATTGACTGCTAGGACAACCATAGATAATTGCATGGTTAATTTCTACCATGTATTGCTGGCTATCAGGATTTTCATAGTATTCACCAATTAATTTTTGATACGCTATGTGGGTTGCTAAGATAGTCTTATGTAGTTAGGTAGCAAAATTTTGTTATTTTATGAGAACACAATCACCTACAAGTCCTTGTCTGGAAATGTTTTGAGGGATTAAAATAAGTGGGGTGACTACCACAACTATTAAGGGTTGGTTAGTTACCTCTACCCTTAACTGGAAGGAGTCTATGAGTGTGTAAGGATTCCTTATGAAGTATTTATTAATTCAATACATGGCTTCAACTAAGTTGGGAGCCCTCTTAGTCAAGTTAGGGACCTATCTTCCAGTCATAGTGCTTGTTGGCCTCCTCTAATGATTCAACAACTAAGCCCTTAAAGTTGTAACTCAAAGATTGGACATCTGTACTGAATAGCTATCTTTCTCATCATGAAGGTTCATTTAACTGTCAACCCAGGGACATAGACTTGAAATGGTTCAGTACAGTATGTGCACTATGATGTGAGTGCTCCCTGGCTTGCTTGCACTACAACTAAGAGACCTAGCTTGTCTCTTCTAGGAACCTAGTCTCCTCTAGGTCCTGATTGGCTTAGATGATTAACTAAGTCCAATCTTAACTCTATTCCAAGAGTTTTATCCCTTGTGCTTCACCCTAGAGGACTAACACCATTTTCCAAGTTCAAATCCTCTTCCTCACTTAGTAAGCTCTAAGTGCTATTTTCTCAAAAACCTCATTCTTCATTGCAAGGGTGTCCATCCTATTGATAGAAATCATAAACTTGCATATTTGAACCATTTTAACAGGTTCTTCAACCCTATCCTTACTGGGTTCAAGGATTCATCACCTGAGACCTTAAATAGGCCTATTCCTTGTATTCTTTACCAGTCCTATTTTACCAATTCTTGTAAAACTTTCCCAAAGACTCTACAAATCTAAAGGCAGATTCAAATACCCTTTTTGAAGTTTTAAATGACTCAGTGGGTCTTCTGGCCTGACAACGTCCATACACAAGCTTCCTACAACTTTGGGCAATAGGGCTAAAAGGCCTAGTTTCTAGGACTAGCTGTATTCTAGGTTGTAACTTGCTCAAATCATGAACCAAACGATTGAAATGACTTCAATCCACCTAGAATGTTGAGCTAAGGTGAAACCCTACATGAAAATGTACCTGTTCCATACAGTACCTCCTTACCCTGCAAGAAATCTTCAAGGTTTCCATGCTAGACCTCTAACTGAGCTTTGTCTGCTCGCCTAGAGACTAGTGATTAAAAGAGCTCTCCACTCTTTCATACTTCCTAACCCTAAACCTATGTACACTAATGACTCCCCTAACATTCCCACTTGTCCTTAGGTGTTTCCCAAGGAAAGACTTCATGGCGGAGCCATGAAAGTATCGACTGGTCAAGACTGAACTAGTAAGAACTTAAGACCCAAACAATTTAACTAACACAAAATATCTACTCTAATCAACTTTCCTATCAAACAAAAAAGTCTAAGAAAATACTTAAGAATATAATACAAACACTAAAATTGGGTTCTCAATCCATTAGACATCTCCATCATCCCAAAAACTCGAGTTGTCTTCAAAACACTGTTGCAGAGCTTTGTATTTCACTTCCAAAAAACTAATTACAAATTATATAACTCATGCCCATCATGAGATTCGAGTCTTGGGTCATATTAGATGCCCACTCCATGATTCTAGGGCTTGTTGGTTGATCTCCACTTCCTATTCTCAAGGGAATCCAAAGGCAACCGAGTTGCATGCAACAATTTCAATAATTACCATGGTTGCCATGCTAACTTCCATACAAAATTTGGCATCTTTCTTCATTCCTTGATCCTATTTCTTAGGACCACCATTCCCTCTAGATTCTGAGGAACCAACTCATTGAATGGCCTTAAGGCATCTTTACAACCACATTAAGTGTTTAGAACAACTTAAATACTCTAATCTCCCCTAGACAACTAACATTAAGAAAACATAAAATACTAACAATGGCTAAATGTGTGACCTTAGTCCTAATGACCAACTTACCTAGCCCACAAAAGCAATGACCTTCTAAGGTCTGAAAGCAAAAAAACTTCCTGACTTGGCTAGAGTCAAGTACAAGCCAAAATAACAAAAGTGGAGGTTAGCCAAGGTGTGCTCCTACACCATCCTCCCCAAAATAGAAAGTTCAATCCACCCTTGGATTGAGGATGCTTGGATCAATTCCCATCTTCTTGAACTCTACTTCCTTTATCCATATTGCATCAACATCGGCTTGACCTTGTTTCTTGATCAAGTGTTCCTTATAGGTTTTGGTTCTAGTCTGTTTGTAGACCCTTGTGTCCAATATGCTGTCAGCTCCTGTGACTGTAGTAGTAGGTAAGTGTAGGTCTTCCACATCTCTGATCACTTCATGAAGGTTTTGATCCATGTCTTGTTGTGGTCCTTTGTAATGGACTAAGTCTGCAATGTTGAAGATAGGGGAAAATCCATTGTCATCTGGTAGCTCAACTTTGAAAGCATTATCACCATACTTAGCTAAGATAGGGCAGGGACCTATCCTCTTCATCTACAACTTGTGTGGGACTCCCTTTTGAAGTCTTGATTTGTTAAGATGCACCATAACCAAGTCACCCACATTGAACTGCACTATTCTCCTATGCTCATCCACTTTGGTTTTATATTTCATGGTGTTCTCTGTCAAGGTCTTCCTCACTATATCATGTATCTCCTACATAGCATATGCAAAATCATCAGCATATCCACTTCCCTTCACTCCATCTTTTAAGTCTCTTAACTCATAGACTCCTCTAGGATGTAAGCCATATACAATTTCAAAGGGACTCTTCTCTGTTGACTTGTTCACAATGTCATTATAGGCATATTCAACTTGTCCAATTAACTGATCCCATTGTTGACCATACTCCTTGGTCAAGCACCTTAATAGATTTCCAAGGCTTCTACTAACAACCTTAGTCTAACCATCAGTTTGGGGATGGTAGGTTGATCTAAAGGACAAATTAGTGCCCAACCTTTGCCAAAGAGTCTTCCAAAAATGACTCATGAATTTAGTGTCTCTGTCAGACACAATGTTGATAAGTAACCCATGGATTCTTACTATCTCTTTGAAGAAGAGAGGCTATTTGACTAGCATCATGTGTGGTCTTACATGGTATGAAGTGAGCCATCTTGCTGAACCTGTCCACCACCACATAAACACTATCCATGCCTTGCCTTGTCTTGGGTAACCCAACTACAAAATCCATACTCAAACATTCCCATGGCCTAGTAGGAATAGGTAGTGGTTGGTAAAGGCCTGCATTTGAAGAAGTGCCCTTTGCCTTTTGACATACTACACAACTTTCCACATACCTCCTAACATCAAGATTCATCTTAGGCCAATAATAGAACCTTTGAACTAGTTCTTGAGTCTTAGTGATCCCAAAGTGACCACTCAAAGCACTATTATGATTTTCTTGTATCAAGTTCTCTCTAATGGAGCCTCTAGGAACACATAATTGATTTCCCTTAAACAATAGACCACTTTGCAAAGTATACTCAGCATATTTACTATGAAAATGGTTCTTGTATTCAGCACATACCTTATAAACATCTGCAAAATCTTCATCATCAGCATATAGATCCTTGAAGTGATCTATTCCCATGCTCTTCAACTATATTTCTTGAATTGTGAGAGCTCTTCTTGACAATGCATCTGCTACTTTATTGAGGACACCTTTCTTATGCTTGAGATTGAAGTTGCAAGCTTGTAGATACTCAACCCACTTCATGTGCTTGTGGCTCAACTTCTCTTGTGAATTCAGGAAACTAAGTGCTTGATTATCTGAATACATAATGAATTCCTTGGGGAGCAAGTAGTGCCTCCACTTCCTTAGAGCTTGGACTAGTGCATACAGCTCAAGGTCATAAGAAGAGTACTTCTTTTTGGTTTCACTCAACTTTTCAAAATGAAAAGCCACCAGTCTACCCTCTTGGCCGAGAACAACTCCAATTGCCACATTGCTAGCATCACACTCAATGGTGAAAAGCTTCTCAAATTTTGGTAGCACCAAAATAGGTTGGGTAGATATTCTTTCCTTCAACAACTCAAAGCTCTTGTTAGCATGCTCATTCCATACAAATTTGGTCTTCATGCCTCCTTTAATAGTATCCAACATAGGAGCAGAAATTGCACTAAAATGCCTTATAAATTTCCTATAATACTGTGCAAGGCCATGAAAACTCCTTACCTCTATTGCTGTCCTTGGAGTAGGCCAATTTGTGATGGCTTCCACTTTGCTAGTGTCCATTTTCAGATTACCCTGAGATAGCACAAACCCAAGGTACACCAGCTCTGTCTTGATAAACTCACACTTCTCCAAGTTGATCATCAACTCCTCTTCTTGTAGCTTCTTGAAAACCAGCTCTAGGTGTTTGAGATGCTCTTCTCTTGTTTTGCTATAGATCAGTATATCATCAAGATATACCACTACAAATTTTCCAATGTAGTCTTTGATAACTTCGTTCATGAGTCTCATGAATGTGGAGGGGGCGTTAGACAATCCAAATGGCATGACAAGCCACTCATATAGACCCTCATTATTTTTGAAGGCTATTTTCCACTCATCTCCTTGATGTATTCTTATTTGGTGATAGCCACTTTTTAAGTCTATCTTGCTATAGTACTTGGCTCCACCTAGACAATCCATTAGGTCTTCTATTCTAGGGATAGGGAACCTATACCTTATGGTTATCCTATTAATAGCCCTTGAATTAGTACAAAGCCTCCAATCTCCTCCCTTCTTAGGTGCTAGGATAGTGGGTATGACACATAGAGTAATGCTCTTTTTAATGAGACCTTGGTTTAGGAGTTCTTGTATTTGCCTAGCAATTTCCTCATTTTGTTGAGGGGTCATTTTGTAAGCTGCCTTATTGGGAAGGGTAGCTCCTGGGATAAGGTCTATCCTATGACTTATGGCTCTTTTAGGGGGTAAGGTTGATGGTTTTCCATCACTCACTATACCTTGGTAAGTCTGTAGCATGCTTTGAATCTCCTTTGGTAATTCTGTCTTCTTGGTCAGCTTGCCTTCATCTCCCTCTCTTGGTCTTAGCACCAATGCATAACCAATTCCTTCTCCTTCTTCCAAAGCTTGTAAGAATTCTTTTTCACCTACCATAAGAAAATTTGGACCTGCTATCTTCACCTCAACATCTTCCAACAGTGACTGTATTTTGAAGGTCACATTATCTTTCTTGAAAGAATAAGAATTCTTTCCTCCATCATGTATGGCTTGATAGTCAAACTGCCATGGTCTACCTAGGAGCAAATGACATGCATCCATAGGTAGCACATCACATAAGACTTTGTCTTTATACCTTCCAATAGAGAACTCCACCCATGCTTGTCCATTCACTAAGACATGTTGTCCTTTATTGAGCCAAGTGGCCTTGTAAGGATTGGTGTGGGGTATCCTTGTCAACTTTAGTTTGCTGACTACTTCCTCTGACACAATGTTATTAGTAGAACCTGAGTCAATGATGACTCTACATAATTTCTCCATCATCTTTCACTTTATCCTAAATAAAGACCTCCTTTGGCTTGGCTCCTCCTTCACCGGCTCCTTAATCAAAGTTCTCCTCATCATGAGGTTCTCGCCTTACTCATAATTTAATGGAACCTCAGATTGCTTCTTTACTGCATTTGATTCCTCATGAACTAGGTTAGTTCTCTTGTCACCTCCATGTGAAGAACCACCTTTCCGTGGACATCTATAGGCAGGGTGCCCCATTTGATTGCAATGATAGAATTTCATATTGGCAAAGTAGTTGCCTCTTCCTTGTCGACCACGTCTTCCTCTAAAGTTAGAGCCTCTTCCTCTACCACCTCTACTAGAGCTTCCTTCTTGCTGCTCACTGGCTTTTATGTCTCCTTGAGTTTTTTTTCAGAACTTCTTCCACCATAGCCACCTCTTTGTCCTTTACTATCCTTGCTTTTATCTTTACCTTTAGAGGTTTGGTCTTGCTTTCTCTTACTCTTCTCCTCTATCTTCAAGGCCATTTGATATCATTGGAGCATGGTTTTGAAGTTCACTAGACTCATTTCTTCTTGAATAGACCATTTGAGGCCATTCAAGTACCTTGCAAGCTTAATGCTTTCATCTTCTACTACCTTTGATCTTAAACATAGCTTTTGAAACTCCTCGGTGTAGGCTTGGACATCTAAATCTTTTTGTCTTAGATTGTGCCTTCTTCTATGCAACTAGACTTCATAGTCATCAGTAAGGTAGGTCTGCTTCACTTTGTTTACCATGCCCTTCCAAGTAACTATAGGACCTTTTCCATCCTTTTCTCTCTCATTTTGCTCAAACTTCCACCGAGTAAGAGTTGAAACTCTTAGTCTAGACTTGGCCACCATAAATTTTTGTGCTTCTGAGATACCATCACACTCAAAATGGTTCTCAATGCTGTCTATCTAGTCCACAACTGAATCTGGATCCATTTGTCCACTAAACAGTGGCACACCTTCCAAAGCTTTGCCACTCAATGCCTTTAATGCCTTTAAGAATGGCTCTTCAGGAAGAACAGGGTCAGGTGTTGATGCTTCCTCTTCCAACTCTAATTCCTTTTCCCTTGCTTCTTCCTCTTCCTTTTGATCATTTTTTTCCTTTACCTTGTCTTCCTTTTCTTGGACTTCATCCAAGAGTTACTCCATTCGAGCCAACCTTTCTCTTAGTGACTTGTTGTCTTCTTCTTGTTCTTCTACCTTCTTGGCTAACTCAACATTAGTCACCATGGTTGTGCCTTCTGCTGGTGTATTCTCTCCCATTGATTCAGTAGGCTGCAACATCCACCACAAGCCTGATCAAAACAGGCTCTGATACCAATATGATGTGAGTGCTCCCTAGCTTGCTTGCATTGCAACTAAGAGACCTAGCTTGTCTCTTCTAGGAACCTAGTCTCCTCTAGGTCCTGATTGGCTTAGATGATTAACTAAGTCCAACATTAACTCTATTCTAAGAGTTCTATCCCTTGTGCTTCACCCTGGAGGACTAACACCATTTGCCAAGTTCAAATCCTCTTCCTCACTTAGTAAGCTCTAAGTGTTATTTTCTCAAAAATCTCATTCTTCATTGCAGGGGTGTCCATCCTATTGATAGCAATCATAACCTTGCATATTTGAACCATTTTAACAGGTTCTTCAACCCTATCCTTACCGGGTTCAAGGATTCATCACCTGAGACCTTAAATAGGCCTATTCCTTATATTCTTTACCAATCCTATTTTGCCAATTCTTGCAAAACTTTCCCAAAGACTCTACAAATCTAAAGGCAGATTCAAATACCCTTTTTGAAGTTTTAAATGACTCAGTGGGTCTTCTGGCCTGACAATGTCTGTACAAAAGCTTCCTACAACTTTTGGCAATAGGGCTAAAAGGCCTAGTTTCTAGGATTGGCTGTATTCTAGGTTGTAACTTGCTCAAACCATGAACCAAATGATTGAAATTAATTCAATCCACCTAGAATGCTGAGCTAAGGTGAAACCCCTCATGAACCTATACCTGTTCCGTACAGTACCTCCTTACCTTGCAAGAAATCTTCAAGGTTTCCATGCTAGACCTCTAACTGGGCTCTGTCTACTCGCCTAAAGACTAGTGATTAAAAGAGCTCTCCACTCTTTCATACTTCCTAACCCTAAACCTATGTACACTAATGACTCCCCTAACATTCCCACCTATCCTTAGGTGTTTCCCAAGGAAACACTTCATGGTGGAGCCATGAAAGCACCAACTGGTCAAGACTGAACTAGTAAGAACTTAAGACCCAAACAATTTAACTAACACAAAATATCTACTCTAATCAACTTGCCTATCAGATAAAAAAGTCTAAGAAAATATTAAAGAACACAATACAAACACTAAACTCAGGTTCTCAATCCATTAGACATCTCCATCATCCCAAAAACTCGAGTTGTCTTCAAAACACTATTGCAGAGCTTTGTATTTCACTTCCAAAAAACTAATTACAAATTACATAACTCATGCCCATCATGAGATTCGAGTCCTGAGTCATATTAGATGCCCACTCCATGATTCTAGGGCTTTTTGGCCGATCTCCACTTCCTATTCTCAAGGGAATCCAAACGCAACCGAGTTGCATGCAACAATTTCAATAATTGCCAAGGTTGCCATGCTGACTTCCTTACAACATTTGGTATCTTTCTTCATGCCTTGATCCTATTTCTTAGGACCACCATTCCCTCTAGATTCTAAGGAACCAACTCATTGAATGGCCTTAAGGCATCTTTACAAGCACATTAAGTGTTTAGAACAACTTAAAGACTCTAATCTCCCCAAGACAACTAACATTAAGAAAACATAAACTACTAACAATGGCTAAATGTGTGACCTTAGTCCTAATGAATAACTCACCTAGCCCACAAAAGCAATGACCTTCTAAGGTTTGAAAGCAAACAAACTTCCCGACTTGGCTAGAGTCAAGTACAAGCCAAAATAACAAAAGTGGAGGTTAGCCAAGGTGTGCTCCTGCACCACACTAGGAATCCATAGAGGCTATATTCATTCTACAACTAGAAAATACATGATGATGAAAGTAAATTACTTGAAAGGAAGGAACATAAGCACTAAACATCAACCAACAACTATACTAAACTAAAATGCATGATAGAAATATAAATCTTAGCAAACAGATAGGAAACTACTCTATCAACTTTGGCTGCAGGAATAGTCACGAAATGGAATTCTAGTGGCTGCAGGAACAAATAGTTGCCATAATTGTAACTATTGTTGAACATAAAAGTAACGATTGATCTAAAAGGATGGAATTATCACCAAGTGGGCCCCCTTGGGTGAGTATCCCTTAAACTAAATCAAATGCAACAAACTTATAACTTCATTTTATTCATTGAAAGCATGATTACAATAGGGCAACAACATAACTGTATTACTTGAAAACTAGAAATGCAAGTACAACATCAGATCAATCAACCTTTTGATAAGGAGCATCTGATTATTATTTATAGGAAGAAATATACTAACTAACTAACAAACTAGGCAATCAACTCCAATAAGTTAAGAGGACACCACTTATTGAAAGCATAGAAAGAGGAAAGGAGGTTATGAATACACAGGAATTGGTCAAGCCAGTCTTGCCTGAACGCAGATTTAGCATAAGAACACCTCCTATATTCACTCAGCTAACAAGTATGATCATTTAAAAGGTAGTTACATTCTTCATTCGAGTTGGATCTTTCCCTCCATTAACCTCTTAATGACCACCTTCTTATCTTCCATGGCAACCGACCAGCTGGTAGAAACTTCCCCAACTTTGTAGGTTCTAATTATATCTGCATAACAACATTAGCATGCACAAACAAGTGCATATATATAACTACCTTAAAGTAACATTCATTAATCCACATGTAAAATTAACATAGATAATCCACATAGCATGCTAATGTCATTAAAAGTCACAAGGATAAACTTATGCCCAATGTCTATGGTAGTGAGGAAATAAAGTGGAAAATGCCAACAACCAAGTGTCAAAGTCTACGGTAACAACATCAAATAGATAATAAAACCTATAAATATTGAGCCATTAATTAGACTCATTACTCCCCCAACCTAAGGTTTTGTTGGTCCTCCAATAGAGGGAGTACTATTCCCTTGCCTAGTCAATACTCTAAAGTCTACAACTGCTAGGTGCCCCACATCGATTTCTGCAGTGTCTGAATTGGGGTCCCAACAAAACACTTGCTTGCTCTCCAATTTGCTCCATCTTTTCCTTTCTGCAACTATATCATTTCGGTAATACCTGAAATTTGGCATAGGCCATAATAGTGTAGGTGGCTGAAAGGTTAATGGAAGCCAAAATTGCTGCTTCATCCTTCCAAGTTGTATGTATTTTCCAACTCTTTTGCATGTTGTAGCATATTTTTGCAAAGAGTGAGGTTCAACTTGCTTCAAATCATCTATCAAATTGTTCCACCTTTGTGATAAATACCCCATTACCAATTTACCTATAGTTTTTTCTACCTTCTCATATTCCTCATAGGTTGCTTCTCTAACAGGCATGATCATCCAATTGTGGCTTGGTCGGTAAAGAAATTTGTGCCATTCTTTGAAAATGTTTGTAGGGTTTCTAGATTCGGCTTTGATGGGCAAGGGCGTATTGAATTCTCTTTCCCTGTAAGTCCTGAACTGTTGTCCCTAAATAATTTCATTTTCAATCTAGGACATAAATTCCCTTAAATGGAGATCCCAAATGTACAACAATGGGTTCTAATCATGATCATGGGACACAACATAATTATGTAGGTATAGTTCACACAAAAAAAAAAACTTTAGGAGGGGAAAATTGATAAGCTTGGAAAAATTCATGAGGAGTCCCAATAGAAGGATTCAAACCTGAAATTATCCTTGACAGTTTAAAGGAAAGAATCCGATCCTTCAAATGTAGGGCATAAACTATCAGAGGAGTTTTGCATGCCAGCATCTGAGGCACTAAAGCTACTAGATTATCCACCTTTCCTTCAAGGCAACAATATTTGTGTTATTTTCTTCAATTTATGCATCTTTCTTTTTAATTTCTTCCTTTAGCTTGTGTTTTCCTCTTTCCATTCCTCTTCTCTCCTTTGCATTTTACTCCATAGGTTCATGGCTACAAGATTCCATGAAAAATCAGGGGGTCTATGTGTTCCTACCAAAATCTTCCTTGGCATTGATTCTTACTGTTCATATAGCACCAACTGCAGTGACTCTGATTGTTCACCTTGTTATGGCTACAAGGTTTCTTGCTTGCTGCAGGAACTCTTGCTCTTGCTATAGGAAATCTTGCTCTTGCTATAGGATTTCTTGATTCACATCATGCTTTTGAATCTCAACCTATTCTGCAATAGCAACAAGTTCTGCTAGACTTATATTTGCTTGTTCTTCAAAAATATCTTTTTCTTCAATATTCACCTACCCCATAGGGGATTCTGTGTCCTCCCTAGATTTTCTTCAAAGCCTAGGGATTCTATTTGGAGGCATACCAGTGATTGACCCAACTGGATTTGATTTCTTAGGAGGGCTTTCATGTTTTTCTTCGACTGTAGGAAGGACAGTGCCAACCTTCCATTTATTAGGGTTTGGTGTTACTTTTTTTGTTGTTTGCTTTTTGGCTTTCCCTTTCCTCATTTCTGCGTCTCTCTTTTGTGCCTCCTCCTTCCTAATGGAAGCCCTAGTTTGAATTGGGGTTTTAATAAGAACATCATCATCAGAGTCTGAAGAGGAAGTATCTTTGTCTGAATGTTCTAACTCAGAAGAACTAATTTCTATATCTTGTTCAGTTGCAGGTAAGTTTATACTAGGGTTTGCATCAGAAGTTGAGGCTCCAAGAGTAGTTTCAAAAACACTCCTTATCCTAAAAACCCTACAAGGTTGAGGTAGAGCTCTAGGTCGCACATTTTCTGGTCTAAACTGATCAATGTTTACAAATTCCTCCCATGTGATATCAGACACCTTTTGCAGAGATTTTTTAACTAACGATTTGATCAAACAATGGCGAGAAACAAAATTATCCCTACCTTTTTATGTTTTGGCTTCCATAATTGCAAGGAGGTTGCACACAAAATTAGGTACGTTCATTCTTCTCCCATGCCTCATTTGATTTAGGAGCTTGAAGTGTACAGAATGGAGGTTTGACTGGTGGCCCTCACAAGTAATGTTCTTCACAATGTGGTCAACTACTTGTTTCCATGACTCTGGTAGAGAGGTTCTCTTCGTACCTTGCTTATTCACATCTAATGGAGGGTCACCGTGTTGAGTAAATTTAGCCCTAGTTGTCCTTGAATCTTTGGTAGAAGAGTATAGCTCTCCATCAGTAGGAAAACCCGTTACCTCTACAATTCTCTCTTCAGTAGCTATCACCTCTAACCCTTTTACCATTGCCTTCCCTTCAAAGAATGTCTGTGCAAATTCTAGCCCAATGTCCTCATTGTAGCTGTCAAGCTTTAGGAAATAGTCTAACCACCTACAATTTTTGAACTCAGCCAAAGAGGGTGCATCCTGCAGTAACGTGTCATGGATTGAAGGTTCATTTCTTATCATCTGGCCACCCATTGTTTTTGTTTACAATTAGGAAAGAACCTCTACACAATTCTTTTCTGCAATCTTTCTTTGGAGACACAATTTCTTCTTCCTGCAACTCTTCTGAAGTTCTAACGCCAATTTCATATGAATTTTAACTTTTTGGTGACTTAAGATTATGACTTAAGGTAATAAAGACAATAAGGAATCATAAATGAAGGGTACTACCGAGAAAAATGGTGGCGGTTTGGTGTCATTTCACACATGCAAGCCGTCATTTCACTCTATCATTCAAATTGGCTCAATTCAAATTTTGCTAACATGTATTGACATGTGGACATGTTATTCACACTCACCCCCCAACCTAAATTTGAGCATGTGTCCGCACAGGCTGGGTGGTAATGATGATTTGATAGGGCAGGGTATAATTATATGCTATGTAGAATATCAACATTAATTTACAAAAAAAAAAAAAATGTACTAAAGATAATTAAGATATAACAGATTGGTGAGCACGTACCTGAAAACTTGGAGTATCCATTGCAAAGAATGTGGAGGAATTACTGGTTACCTTTTTAAAAGTATAGTTGAGAAATTTAATTGAAGTGGTGATGGAATGAAGAGGTGGTGAAGTGAAGTGATGGTGGAGATGAATGGGCAGATGAATTGACGAAGAAGTTGACTCCCAGAAAAGTGGAAGTCTTTATTATGATAGAATATGTACCTTGATTAGGTAGAAGGTGGGACACTAGGTCTGCTTCCTTTGGCTGTAGGAAGTTTGTGATCCTGTTGTTGAACAAACTGTTGCAAGAATTCTTGCTTGGAAGATGGTTTATGATACAACTTGAGGCGGTGACCATTGACAAGTAGCTTGAATCTAACAGGGTCAATAGTCATGAGTTTCACAACGCCATTGGAGAAGACTTCAACAACTTCATATGGTCCTAGCCACCTTGTTTGCAACTTGCCTGCATTATCTTGATACCTAGAATCATAAAGGAGTGCCCAGTCACCTGGCTAGAACTTCTTATCCTTTATGAATTTGTCATGCCACTTGATTCTCTGATTTTGCACTATCTCTGTGTGATGAAGTGTTGACTTTCTGATTTCATCCAAGTTATTCAGCTACATGATTCTGTCCCTCTGTGCTTTAGATATGTTTATCCCTAGATCAAGTGCAATTCTAAGAGTTTTATGCTCAAATTCAATGGGCATCATAGTTGTCTTTCCATACAAAAATTCAAAAGGAGTGAAACCAGTGGTTGTCTTCCAACTGGTTCTATAGGCCCAGACAACTTATGGCAACCTATTCGCTCAATCTTTTCTATGAATAGCCACTATTTTGGTCAAAATAGCCTCTATTTCCCTATTGGTCACCTCAACCTGCCCATTGGATTGAGGGTGATAGGGGGTAGACTTCCTATGCCTGATGTTATATTCATTGACTAATGTTGTAACAAGGGTTGATGTAAATTGAGCCCCTTGACCTATCACCTATCTCTCTTGGAACCCCATAACGTGTGAAGATTTCCTCAGAGGAATTCTGCAACCTTATTATCTTTGGCATGCTTCATAGCTTTAACCTCAACCCACTTGGTCACATAGTCAGTGTTATCCAAGATGTAGGATTTACCATTTTATGGTGAGTCAATAGGACCCATAAAATCAAGTCCCCACTTATCAAATGGTGTAATGACAACCTGGAGGTATAGAGGCATCTCATTAGATTTAGTTGGTCGGCCCATTCTCTGACATCTATCACACTTCCTAGTATACTTTCCTGCATCTTTATGAAGTGTGGGCCAGTAATATCCTGTATTAAGAATCTTGATTGCTATCCTCTTAGCTGCAAAATATCCTCCATAGGGTTCATTGTGACATGCATGGAGTATAGAATTCCTCATCACATGATCCAGTCCAGTATAGAATAGACATCCTGCAATCCATGAGAAAGGAAAATTTTTCTCAATGAGAACCCTTCTCTCTTTTGGAGAGAAATGAGGGGGAACTCTGCCTATGGCCAAATAATTTGCTCTATCTGCATACCAAGGTGTGTGGATATTGATGGAAAATAAGTATTCATCAGGGAGTGAGTCATCAATGACTTGAGTGTCCTCATATGCAGTCAACCTTAAGAGAAATTCTACTACAACATTTGCTTTCCCTGGCTTGTCTATGATAGTGATATCAAACTCCTGCATGAGCAACAACCATCTTGCTAATATTTCAGTAATTAAGGGATTATTCATCAGATATTTTATTGTTGCATGGTATGTATGGACAAAGATCTGAAATCCAATAATATAATGTTTGAACTTATTGAGGGCATAAATGACTGCCAACATCTCCTTTTTGGTCACAATGTAGTTAAACTCTACTCCTTTTAGGTTTTTGCTGACAAAGTAGATTGCATTCTCAATGGTTCCCTCTTTTTGTCCCAAGACAACACCTATAGAATAATCAGATGCATCTGTATGAATATGAAAATGGAGTTCCCAATTAGGACCTTTAAGCACAAGAGCATGAGTTAAGGATTCTTTCAAAGCAGAGAATGCTTTGCCACAATATTCTGTCCATTGGAACTCAACATCTTTAGTCAAACGACTATAGAGTGGTGCTGCTATTTTACTAAAATAATTTATGAAATTCCTATAATAGCCTACATGACCCAGGAAAATCCTAACATCTTTTTTCTTTGTAGGAATAGAGAGATTGGTAACTACCCCAATCTTGGCTGGATCCACTTGAATTCCCTTTTGAGAGATGTAATGGCCAAGGACTACTCCTTCTTGCATCATTATGAAGCATTTTTCACTATTTAAGGATAAATTGTGGTCTTCACATCTTTGCAGAACCTTCCTTAGGTTTTCCAATGCTTCATCAAAATCAACACCATAAGTTGTGAAATCATCCATGTAGATTTCCATGCACTCATGTTAAATATCTAAGAAGATACTAATGACCGCTCTCTAGAAATTTGCAGGTGCATTGTAGAGACCAAATGGAAGCACTGAATAGGTATAAGTGCCCCAAGGACAGGTAAAAGTTGTCTTCTCTTGGTCCTCAAGTGCAACCTGTATTTGATTATAGCCAATGAACCCATCTAGGAAATAAAAATACTTCTTGCCTGCAAGTGAATCTAGTACTTGGTCTATGAAAGGAAGAGGAAAGTGATCCTTTTTGGTGGTAGAAATTAATACTTTATAATCAATAAAAACTCTCCATTTACCTCCCTTTTTAGGCACAATCACCAAAGGAGACACCCACTAGCTGTCTGAGATAGGGTAGATGAATCTTGCATCCAACAATTTTTGCAATTCTCCTTTCACAAACTCCCTTAATGCAGGATTGATTCTCCTTTGTCGTTGTCTTATAGGTGTGCAATCATATATGATGTAGATCCTATGAGTACGGAATTTAGGATATAATCCTTTCATGTCATGGTAATCCCATGAAAATGTAGGCTGATGCTTTTCTAACAAGTTTGTCAGGGACAGTTGTTGTTCCTGAGTAAGCTTGTTATTGATGTTCAAATGTTTACCTTCTGAAACTTTCACTTGTGTTATCATATATACCCTGGTTGTTTCACTGATGCTCGGAATTTTTAGTTCATGTGGCAGCAATATATGAGACATACCTATTGCTTTAAGAAGTTCAAGTGCAGCAAGAGTGAGCATAAGTTTTTGTAGTGGACCAACAGAACCAGACTCAGAAGCAAGTAATTCTTCATGCAATTCTGTTGATGGTGAAGATGACACAAACAACGTTAAAACGAAATATTTCTACTCTATTTCTCCTGAAAAAGAAAGACAACATATAGTAGCCTAACTCCCAAGGTCCTAGTAGTTGGTTCTCAACTGTCTGGTGTCACTCAATCGGTTCATGCAATTGTAATATTCAAGGGGCATGTGCTGGTAACAAAGGATTCAAGCAATGACTCATTTTACCGATTGCTTTAGTAAATCAATAGGGTTTTCAAATAAAAGAAAAAGATAGGACAAAGGGGTAAATAATAAGTTTGAATCGAATTTATCTAGTATCTAGACATATACCTTCAACAATGAATGTTTCCTGACAGATCATAAAAACCATAAGATGTCACAATCTATAGATAATCTATACCACTGCATACATTTTAGGTGCTTAATTAACTTCACAATTACTCTTCACAAATATTTCAAGGGTTTCAAAACAACACACATTCATTCATCATCAAAATTATAGATCAACAAACTTTTTAATAACTTCAACTCAATGACAATCTAATAAGATAATCCTTAAATCTAATTCCTTCAAATAACTTTCATCATTCAAGAAACTCTTATGTTCAGCACAATCACTGCATACAGATAGATCATAACTTATCAGCCTTATCAAATAGACAATTTAATTCTAAATACCATATTTCGAGTAAACCTGTAATTCTATTAATTTTAAAAGATCAAATACACTGCATCTTTGTAAAATCACTACAAAATTCTATCTCCTAGCATTAGGTAAGCCAATCCAATTCTCAATTAGCTAACCTTTACAAAATGATACCCATCTAGTATTTATAGATATAAAAAAGTTCAAATTCTACTTCTAATTTTAGGTTACTCACCTTTATAGGAATTAGACTCTCTTGGAAACTCAAATCAATTTGATCTTGAGTTCTTACATTTAAACATTCAGTCTTAACTAAAAATAGAAGATAGAAGAAAAGAAAAGAAGTCATGCGCCCCTCAAGACTGTCAATGCTGTATGTATGCGACATGCAAGGATTCATGCATGCGAAGCTGGATCTACCATGAACTCATCGTAGCTGGTGAAGACTTGCTATAAAGTATCCATCTTTGGCCCATCAATCCAGTCATCTTCAAATTTGATCCGATCCAACTCAGCTGCAACAAGCCCCTTCATACTCTTCACTTTTATTAACTCTCTCCCAACAACTTTTATCTCTTCTTTAACCTCTACTAGTCGATCTAACATCAACTCTCTGCCATCATCTTCTTTTTGCATAAGTCCTTTGAACCTTTCATCCCACATTTCCTTTATTTGATTAAAAGGCATGCCCTCTTTTGTAAATGCATTTATATCTACAATAATGGAAATAGCTGCTTCTAACTCTTCCAATTGCTCAGTCAAATTATTTACAATCTCTTGAATCTCATTCTTATGCTTACACAAAAATTCAGTCCTAAATCGGAGTATACGAGAAGTTTTCTCCACAAAATCCTTGTTGTCTTCCTCAAGTATGGATTGCTCCAGAAGAGTTGTTAGAGGCAACTCACTCACCTTTTCTAACTTCTGCCTGTATTCTTTGTATTCCTCTTCTTGCTTTTCTGATGCCTCAATGTATTGATACATCTCTTTAATCAACCCTTCAGTATCCTTGTAGGCTTCAAATCCTTTCACCAAAACCTCTCCTACCTCTTGGTTCAATTTATCTATCCACCTGTCTACCATCTCCGCCTTTCCTCTAACCTACACCAAATCATCTACCTCCTTTTTGCTTAGCAAAATAGGAGTTTCAATGGCTGCTACCTGTTGTGACCTTGGAGAGGAGACACTCTTCAAGAATGAATGTAGTTGATATAATTGAGCTTTAAGCTCATCCTTCTTTTTCTTATCCTTGATCATTCTTGACTTAGTCGTTGAAGCCACCACATCAATCAAATTCATTTTCTGATTTCTATTGGGTCTTCCCAAATTAACCGTACTCAACTAATAATCTGTTAACTGCATATCCCCTACCTCCTTTTCTATCATCAGCATGGGACATTCAGCAATATTTTCTCCTTTGTCTATGATTCGGGTAGAATGTAGAATTTTAGCCTTCTTTTTAGGCCTCTCCTGCTCAATTCCCTTCATCATATCCTCCCAATTGAGAGGTTGTGAAGGTATTACTGCCCTCTTCTACAGGTCTAGTTTTAGCCATGTAGGAGCACTTGGAGTACTAGTCATCGTAGAGGAAGAGGGAGTAATAACTGTAGAAGGAGGTTGCATACTCACTTGAGATTGGGATTCAACCCTTGCTTTCTCTTGTTGTTCTTGTAGTATATGCATTTGCACAAGTCTTTCAGCCTCTTCTCTATCCTTCTATTCTTGTATTTTCTTGTCTTCTTCTTCTTTCCTCAACCTCTCTTCTTCCAACCGATCCTTCTCTACTTTTTCTTTTTCCATCCTTTCCTTTTCTAATTCTTCCTTCTCTATTCTTGATCTTTCTAATTCTTCCTTTGCTAAAGCTTCCCTTTCTAGAGCCTCCCTTTCCAATTTCTCATTTTCTAAGGCCTCTAGCTTTTCCCTTTCTAACCTTTTTGCCTCCAAAGTCTTAAGTTTTTCAGCTTCTGCTTCTTCTTCCTGTTGTTTCCTAATCAACTCTTCGGCCTCTTTTTGTCGAGCTTCCTCTGCTTGTTTCAACCTAGCAACCATACTTTCCTTTTCCCTCCAGTTTCTTGCTTTCTCCTCCTCAAGATCATGGATCTTTTGTATCAACTCTAACTTGTCATTTTCTATTTTAACTTTAAGCTCATGTTCTCGCTGCCTCCTTTGCTTCTCTGCTTCATCATCTACTACCTTAATTTCAACTTGTTTTGACTGTAATTCTTGCTGGTGAAGTAGAGCATCAGCTTGTACCTTTGCATCCATTTCTTTTGTCTCTCCGCTGCAGCCCTTGCATCACGCTTCCTTTTTTCCTCTTCAAACATTTTCCATTGCTCTTCTTGTGTTAGAATCTGCTCAATAGTCCCCTCTAAAGGCATGTTTTCTTGCAAATCCTTTTCTAATAGAGTTTCATTTGAATCTGTCTCAACTTCTAGAACTTCTTCCTTCTCCACTTCTTTTCCCTTAGCAGCTTCAGCGATGGTATGAAGAGCTCCTTCTTGAACCTCCTTACTCTTCTTTCTTGTAAGTGGGGCTTGGGCGGATGATTCACCAAATGTAGGTGTTGAAACAGTAGATCCTACTGGAGCATCTCCTTCTTTCTTTTTCCTCTCCATCATCTACCACCTCAACTTCTATTTCTTCAATGTCCGGAGGAAGGAATTCTAATGGCTCTTTGAGAGGTGTCTTTCTCTTAATTCTCTTGTATCCTTTACCCTTTTTAAGAACTAGCCCTTGAGAAGTTCTAGTTCTTAGCACTAACCATTGCACACTTCTATCCAACACTGTCTTTCCAATCTTCTTGATATCAATTGTTTCTTCAGCATCCCAATCAATTGGATCTAGGTTCTTGGTGCCAATATTCAATGCTTCATAGGATGGATCCAACACCATTCCATCATCCACCAAGGTGTTAGGAATGTTTTCTTTAATACCAAGTTCTGACATGAGTGAGACTAATAATCATTCATAATTCTTCTTTCTCGAGTCATACTCATCTTGCCTATCACTCCAAAAGTCTTCGAACAAATTAAAATGTCTAGTGAACACTGAAGGTAATAAGGCATACATCTTCTTCTTTGGATCAAAATACTTACGAGCTGTATACAATCCCAATTTCAATTGTATCAACTCATTACATACCACCTTTTCTCCCTTCAGGTGTTGACAACTATATTCACCCAACTTCATGGGAAATTTATGACATCCAGTTGTATGCTTAATCCCAAACCGAGCATTAACTCCAATGGCTTGATATAAAAATTCCATTAGCACCATCCTGTTACTACAGCACCTTGGAAGCAAATGTGGGTGACCTTCAAAACCAAATAAATTGAAGTATGTAAATTTGGGGTATTGGATATACCAACTTCCCCATTCAGCAATGAACACCATAGCTTCTTGACTTAACCTGTATCATGCATCTCCATTTAATTGATTGATGACCATATATAAAAATGCATCATTGACGCTTCTGAAATGAGTCTCAGCAACTTGAAGAGATAATTGATCATAGTGCTCCCATTACGTCCACTCTGTTCAAATCTGGGAAAACACCCACTCTTGCTACTGCATAAACAATGTAAGAGGCCATGAAGAAACAATTGGTTTCTCTAATCCTGGTTAACTGATCATGTATGGCATCAGAAACAATCATTGTCCAATCAAACTATTGTTCTCCTTTCAAGATAGTCTAAATAAAAGGAAACATCCACTCTTTGAAGGAAAATGCATCCCTCTTTCCAAACACCCTAGACAACGTCACAATCAACCTTGTTACCTCTTCATAGAAATCTGACCTCTTTGGCTGATCTACAAGTTTACTTAGAGATTTCTTTTCTGTCTTCAACCAATTCTTGTTCAAGTGAGATTTATTCATTCCGTTATACTTACTATATTTTTCTATGGCCTCTGCCTCATTTAATTGCACCAAGGTCTTTGGATCTGGAACATCAAATATACTCTGAAATGCTTGAGGAGTGATATTAATAATCACATTGTCTTATGAATCCATGCATAATCTTGTAGCAGGATTGTAAGCACTGGCTACTATCATGATTAACTCCGGGCACTGGACAGATATAGGAAATAAAGTGATATGAGCTAACACAGAGCTAACAATTCTTTCTGTAGTCAATGTAATATCCTTGTCAAACGCTTCTGAATACCATTCCTCAAAATTGTATTGACCTAAATTGGTGTCAGTGATATCCGACCAATCTGATTCCACCTTGCTCATCTTCACAACCAGACTCCTGTGATTATACATTAATGTATAAGGCAGTTGTTCTGGATTTAACTTCTTTGGTTTTGATGCTACCTTTGATGTTTCTGCAGGTTGATTTCTTAGAGCAGCTTCCCTTGATGTTCCTGACATCTTTCAACTTTCCTGCAAGCAAAACCTTTAATTAGATCTTTAGATATTATAATAAAAAATACTTTAAAACCATACCTTTCATATATGCACCAGAGGTGGAACATTGCAGAAACACAACCTAAAACAATCTCTTTTTACAACACTGCCGGACTCAGAGCAAAAATTGATATATAAATTTCACTAACAATGAACGGGCTCGGAGTTGGACTCGAGAAGGTTATCGGAACCAGGATCGGAATGAAAAATGGGTTTGGTTTTCTTCAAAGTTTCATTTTTTTCATATTCTATTTCCATTCCGCCTCTGCTTCCGATTTGGTCATCATTATTTTGAAGGAAGATTTTCTCATTATGCATGGAGCCGGAAACGAGATGAAACATGGAATCGATACCTTTTGCAAAACAAAACTCTCAAGTTCAAGATCAATTCCGATCCCATCTCCGCCTAGGTTGGCCATGATTTCCAAAGAAGGCTTCTTGCTATACACGGAGCCAGAATCGGGATGGGAATGGAATCGATAACTTTTGTAAAATGAAATTCTCAAGTTCAAGATCGATTCCGATCCCGCCTCCGCCTAGATTGACCATGACATCATCAAGGATTTTGTTTGTTTTAACATATAACTTCGTGATTAAAACTGAGGTCGCTTTAAAACGAAAAGGGGCTTTAAAAACACTACATTCATATGACCATGGGGAATGACTGAATCCTAAGGCATCATATTTTAATCATTTTAAAAGTGATTATAGAGACCAATGAAACCCTAATCTAACAATTTTGATGAAAACTAGGGCACAAATTTTAAACCTTGCCATTTTTACTAGACCAAACTCGACAGAACCCTAAGTAAAAATGATGAATCAAGTTACCCTAACTCACTGTAAATCTCTAATCTACCTCACTGTAAACTTCTAATCTAACTAATCACCATTTAAAACCTAAACTTAATCTAAATCATTGCAAATCCAAAATAGCATGACGCAATCACGATTAAAATGTGAAAGCGACGGTGCCATAAAATAGAAAGAACTAACAATACAAGCAAAAGAAACAAAGAACATAACCAAATAAACAAAATGAAACAAGACCCGAAGAACAAGCGTGCCAAGAAACAAAAAAATCACTTGAAAATGACATGATCAGAGCACGGGAAAACTTATATACAAAACACGCAATAGTAAACAAAACGAAGAACAACAAGAAGAAAACCTACCTCAAATACACAAGAACGCAACTAACCTTCTGAACTGATCCGTTCGCAACAATCCTCTCCTCTTTCAATCTTTTGGCTCGAATGAACTCTATCGCTGCTCTTTCGTGCTCTTCAATCTTCTAAATAATGATAATAATGACTTGTTTAACCCTTATATGAAGATAAACATGAAGATTTCTACCTACACAACCAGCTGTCATTAATGCTTTAATCACGCATTTAAGGCGGAGTCGGAACTGAAAGTGAACCAACACCTCACAACAGTGCGACTTCAATCAAAAAGTCAACGATCCAGACAACTGGTGGGGGTGAAACAAAAATAGAAACTGATCTGAAACCTTCTGAGAAATCTCCAAACTTCATTCGAATTCCAGTTTCGGGTCCGCCAACCAAACATAAAACAAAAACAAACACAAAAAGTAAAACAAAGATTGACATAATAAAACTACACAAAAATACAAAAATAAAAACCCAAAGTCAAAAATAGCGGAGGCGGGGGCGGAGTTGATTATGATTTTGCAATTTTCGGTAAAGACTAAGTTAACCCCCACTCTGACTCCGGGTCCGCTAAATAAAAAACAAAAGTCATAAACAAAAGACTGTTGGGATAAAAACAAAAACAAGTTTCAAAAGAACTTTCAGAACTCGATTCAGTTCCGGTTCCTATTCTGACAGATAAACAAAAGAAAAACAAAGTATTGGCAAAACTAGACTCCAAACTTTGTTTCAAAAACAACTAAGTAAAAATAACAAAAGGGGGACCCATTTTGACCAAGGCAAAAGATGGGGTGGTTATGCAAGGCATAACAAATGGCGACTTGGCTGGGAAAATGGTTTACCCATTTTCAAAATACCCAAAGAAAATTTTAGTCACCCAAAAACTACTTGGCGTATAAACACTTTAACTTGAATAAGATCAGATGTATGTAGGATAAATTTGAGTTTGAATCTCAGATGTTATGTGCTCGTGAGTTATTTCTGAATCTGAGTGTGTGCTTATATTGTGCATCATTCTTTGTAGATACTTTCTCTGCTTGTGAACAACTATACCTAAGATTCAAGCTACATAGGCTGAGTCTTTTAACTATTGTGCTGTAAAATCCTGGGCATTGCTCCGCTACCAGACAGGCATCCATAGCCCCGATGGAGATACCTCTAGCTCTCTCAAAGCATTGCTCTACTGCCAGCTAGGCGTCCATAGCCCCGATAGAGATAATTGATTACCCACTTGATATTTGAGTTTGCTTCTTTCTTTCTTTCTTTTCTTTTTTGTCTTTTACTTCACTTGTGAAAATTCTTTATGCATCTTTCTCAAATATTCAGATTCAATGAATCTAAAATGTGGGTTGAGAACAACAATGGATTTCATGATAATCTTGGAATCGGATTTTTCACTTGAATCAAAGGTAGAGTCATTCTAAAACAAATAGGTAATTACTCATGCAAATGTTTTTTTCTAATTTGGTGATAGATCTTTGATCACAATTCATGAGATATTCACATTTATATTTTCTATCCTTAATAACTTTTCCAAGCCAATCTAGAATGATCATAAAACGTAAGTTTTAGAATGAAATCCTTTTCAATGATTATGATGAGAATACCTAAACCAATTTCTCTCCTAGTACCAGTAGTATACTTTGAATAAAAACCCCCTAACTTGAGATGAGAAAAATGAGAATCCCCAATGAAACAAGACAAAACAAAATAAACAAACAAACAAAACAAAACAAAGAAAGAAAACAAAACAAACAAAACAAAAACTAAAAACCAAAAACTAAAAACTAAAAAAGAAACTTAATTACATATGATACAATATAGTACATCCCTTTTTCAAAACATCAGACTTTCTATGCACCAAAATAGTGCTTGAGAAACTGACCATTAACTGGTAATGGAACAGGCTCTCCTGTTAAGGTACTCAAACGAAAAGCATTCTCACCTAAGATTTCAGCCACTTGATAAGGACCTAACCAAAGTCTATCAAACTTTTGGTGATCTCCCTTCTTTTCTCTAGCCTTATCCCATAATAACACAAGATCTGATATTCTAAAGGCTTTTATCTTGGCTCTTTTGTCAAACCAACTTTTAACAACAGCCTGATGTTTAGAGAATTGCTACAAAGCAGCATCTCTTTGTTCTTCCATGTTTAACAAAGTAAGCAGTCTAACCTCAATCCTATCATCCTTATTATAAAACTCCTGCATAAACTTCAGAATAGGTATTTGTAAATGAATGAGGAAGATTGGATCTTGGCCATAAACTAACTTAAAAGGTGAATTCCCTAGGGCTGCTTTAATTCTGGTTCAATCTGCCCATAAGGCAAATCTCAACTGTGTGTGCTAGTCCCTAGGGTTACTTTCTAACAACTTTTTTATAACTTCCAATAAGTTCTTATTTGTGGAATCAGCAACTCCATTCCCCTGAGGGTAATAATTGGAAGAATATTTTAACACAATCTTATGTTCATAGGCCCATGAAATAAACTCAGCAGAAGAAAAAGCAAGGCCGTTATCACATACCAGAGCAAATGGAACTCCAAACCTGGTTATGATGTTCTTTATCAGAAACTTAATGACCACCTCCGTGGTGCTATTCTTGCAAGGCAGGGCCTTTGTCCAATGTGTGCAATAATTCATTACAGTCAAGATGAATTTATGACCTACAGAAGAATTTGGATTAATTACACCTACAAAATCAAGTGCCTATTGGGCAAATGGCCTTACCTCATATACTAGTTGTAGGGGCATTGCAGGATTTTGTTCTCTTGATGCAGAAGTTTGGCATACATGACAAGTCCTGCAATGTTGATGTGCATCTCTAAACACATAAGGCCAATAGTAGGCTGACCTTATAATCTGATGAGCCAAAGCATCAACAGATCCATGTCCTGTTCCATGCCTTCCATGAAATTCACTTATGGCATGCTTTGCTTCTTGCTGATCCAAACAGCGTAGATAGATTCCTTGAAAATTCTTCCTATAAATTGATCCCCCTTTGAGCATGTAATGGGTGCTCATCATCCTCAATGCTCTCCTTTGAGTAGCATTCATTCCTTCTGGACACTTGTTATTGAGGAGGAAGAAAACTAAATCTGTATACCAGGAATCCTTCGTGAATGATTGAATCATGTATTGTTCACAAGTAATACTTTTGTCCACTTATACCATTGCTTTTGACAATCCTTGGCCTCGAACAAGTTTTATTGGGTGAATTTCCAAGTCAAATTCTTGTAAAATGGCCATCCATTTCCCTCTTCTTTCTCCTAGTTCACTTTGCATTATAAGAGATTTCACAGCTGGATCTGGAACTATGGCCATCACTTGACTTCGGATTATATAGTGCCTGAACTTCTTCACTGCTCGTACCAATGCAAAGGCTTGCTTTTCTATTGATGAATACCTTACTTCTGCATTCTTAAATGGAGAACTCATAAAAACAATAGGCCTCTCCTCATTCTCTTCTCTTCTCTGTGTCAAAACTGCTACACATGAATGTTCAGAAGCAAAAGAATAAATGTAGATGGGTTTTAGATAATCTGGGCTTGTTAAAATAGGTGCCTCAGATATAGATTGTTTAATTAGCATGAAAGTAGATTTAGCCTCTTCACTCCATTCAATCTTCGCATCCTTCTTCATCATTTCATTAAGTGGTTTGACAATTTATGTAAACCTTGTTATAAATTTTCTAACAAAGTTGATCCTTCCAAAGAAAGACCTCATCTCCTTCTTGCTACCTGGCTTTGTCAATTTCAAAATGGCCTCTACTCATTCAGGATCTATAGAAATCCCTTCCTCAGAAATAATGTGACCCAAGAGCTTCCCTTCAGAAACTCTGAATACACATTTCTTTGGGTTGAGAGAAACACCATAACTTATACATTTCTTTAACACCTTTTCCAAGTTAGCAGCATGATCTTCTCTATTCTTAGAGTAGATGGTCAAATCATCAACATAGATGATTATACATTTACCTATCAGATCCTTAAAAGCTACATCCATCGCTCTTTGAAAAGTAGCACCAGCATTGATTAGACCAAAAGACATCCTTCTGTAGGCAAATACGCCCCACTTTGTAGTGAAAGCAGTCTTCATCCTATCCTCATGACTTACCAGTACCTGATTGTATCCTAAATACCCATCCAAGAAAGAAATCATCTGAGATCCATTAACTTTTTGCAATACTTCATCAAGGGAAGGTACTGGATAGTTATCCTTCTTGGAGGCCTTGTTTAAATTGATGAAATCCACACATAACCTGATTTCACCATTCTTCTTCCTCAAAGGAACTAGATTAGCCACCCAGGTAGAGTGTCTAACTGGAAAAATTATTCTTGCAGCCAAAAGCTTCTGTACTTCTCTCTGGATCAGAGGCTCGATTAATGCATTGATTGGGCGTTGCTTTTGGTGAAACGACTTAGCTTCTGGCTTGAGAGGGATTGTATGTGTGATCACAAATGTATCAGAAGTTTTCAAGTCATCATAGCTCCAATCTATCACTTCAATATTCTGCTTCAAGACCTTGATTATCTCATCCTTTATTTCCTGAGGACAGGTCTTCCCTATAAGAACGTTCCTTTTTGGGCCTGAGTGAGTCAAATTAACTGATTCATACTTACCTCCCTCACTCTTTGTAGGAATTCTTTGATAAGCTTGTGGATCTAAATCAAATATTCTTTCTAATGCTATCATCCCTTTGGGGATGTTATTGCTCTTTAAATCCAAGATCCCTTCTGGATTATCACTTTCTGGATTCCAGTCTCCCTGATCTCTGTTAGAATCATCAATTATCTGCCCTTCAAAAACATCAAAATTTTCCAAAAAGGCCAATATATGCTGATCATCATTAAATACCTGGAAGTGTTTGACATTATCAGGAATTGCTGGGACCGAAATCAACTCCACTGAAAACCTCTTAAGGTTAGAGTCTTGCATGGGCTCTAATGTACTAGCAGCAACAACAAGAGCATCTGCAATTTGGTTAGCTTCTCTTGGGATGAGAGTAATCCCAAAGGCATCAAAATCTTCTATTAAATTCCAAACCCTATTTCTATATGCAGCCAATCTTTTGTTATGGCATGTGTATTGGCTACGTACCTGTTTCACAATCACCTCAGAATCTCGCATTACTATAAGAGCAGTTACCTTCTTCTTATGAGCAAACATAAGCCCTCTTGCAAGTGCCTTGTATTTAGCCACATTGTTAATGCAACTAAACTGCAACCTATAAGAAGCAAAGTAAGTCTTCCCTTTCAGGTTAGTTAGTTCAATCCCTGCTCCACTTCCTGCTTTAGATTTAGAACCATCAAATTTAAGAGTCCATAACTAGTCTTTGGCTGGGAGCTCTTTCTTTTTAGAAGCAACACAGGATGACTCACCTAAAGCGTGTGGCAGATCGGACTTTTGCTATTTGTCAATATTTAACTCGGGACAAAGTTCAGCTGAGGATTTTTCTATGTTCTCAATTTGTTCAACAACTACTTCCTGAACACCCTCTTGGGTTAAGTTGCAATCCAACTCATTTCTCATTAATGCCCTAGGTATGGGAAAAGTATCTAGTGTAGATGTCTCAAATGGGAACTGGGATACCTTGATCTCCCCTTGAGTTTTAGAACAAACGACCTGAGTCTATTCTTCTGATGAAAGACCTTCATGTGGAGAAAGATTAGCCCGTGTAAGAATAGTTGCATCCTTAACTTGGAAGGAAAACTCATTGGTGGGATTCTGGGCTTGTTTCTCTTGACATACCTGTTGAGGCTGATCCATATGACTTAGAATATCTATGCATGACTGACATGTTAATTTCGAATGGTTGTGATAGTGAACCCTGCACCAGTTAGGAAGTAATAAACTACTTAAGTCAGTTTCTTCCCCTAAAACGAGCCTATCTTGTTTCAACTTTCTTACTAAAACCTGTTGGTTGATGTAGATCATAAGATCACTATGTTCTAAAGGTGAAGTATCCTCAGGACTGATTATAGACAAAGTAAGAACTTCCTCTTTCCTGTAAACACCTATATTAGTTTCAAAATATGCTACTTCATTGGGAGCATCATATTCCGTGATCATGTGCTTGAGTCTAGGTTCAATTTCAATTCTTATCTGGGTTGCAACCCCTTTCCATGGTAACCACATGTGCGAGAAGTCCAAGGATAGGTATCCACCTATACTCTTCATCAGCTCTCGACTTAAAAGAATCCCATATGTTTCTGGGATGTCAGCAACTTGAATATTTATATAGGTTTGGATCCTTGGGTCTGATCCAACCTGCACATGCATGTTCTTCAACTCACCTACAATATTAACTTCAGTTTTATCCAATTGAATCACCTTTTTATTGGTTGGAATAGGACTCAATCCTAAATTTTTACAAATCGAAAAAGGCATGACATTCCCTGATGCTCCAGAATCTAATAAGCAATTGTGTAGATTCTTTCCAAAGATTCTCAAACTTAATAAGAAAGGTGGGGTACTGGTCTTACCTTTATACATAGTTGCATTCATCTCCTTTGCGGGAGTCACTTTACCTTTCCCTTTTAAGCGATCTATTTCTTCCAAAGCTTTTAATACCACCTCCCTTTGAGCTAGGCACCACTTCATGATATCAAAGAAAGATAGTGATGTCTTCTGCCTTTGCAATTCTGCAACAAAATCAAATTCTGAATCATTCTTAAATTGGTACTTAGGAAAGGAAGGCTGATTACCTCTATTATGAGAATCAAAAGGTCCCTTTGGTGGGGGTGGATTGTTATCTACATTCTGATTTGGTGGAATCATGTTGTTAGGGGGTGCAGATGTAGTGAATGGCCCTTTATTCTGGTTCCTCAGAAAGTGACCACCCTTGGATTGGAAAGCTTGAGCATCATAAACATCTTCCTCTGGCTCATTGTATCCTTGCATAGGAAATTGATACTTTTCTTCAATGGTTTCATAAGTCATGGCAATGTTGACTGGCCTATTATTTTGATTGGAATTTCCTACTGGAGGATAGGAATCAGCCTATGCAATTTTCACAATTTTCTCCATTTTTGGGCAATCAACCTCATAATGCATTGCTGTATCATGCAGCTTACACCAATTAGTCATAAAATTCAAATCAACAACATTAGCAGTATGTGGCCTTTCCTCACTTGTTTGATAGTTATGGGGAACTCCCCCATTGTTAGGCCTAGTATTCCATTGCCTATTATTGTTGTTGTTGTTGAACCTTTGATTATATCCTCTGTTTTGATTTTGATAATTTTTATTTGAGGAGTTCTGACCCTAGAAGTTCAAATTGGTGTTCTGATTAGAGTAATTGCCCTGATAGTTATAACCTCCCTGATTGTTGTAATTCTGGTTTTGATTATTGGGAGGATTTTGCCTGAGTTGTGCCATGTCATTTGACATCTGAGAGAGAGTCTTTTTGAGAGTCTCTACTTCACTTGTAAGTTGAACAGTTTGATCATTCTGCACATTTTGAACTATGGCTAGGGAATGGACATGGGTTGATCCTCCCCCTTGTGGTGGTTGACTTTGCGGTTGATGTGAGGAATTGTGCATGCTATTGCCAAAGAAGGGCATAGTTGGTGGAGCTTGCAACTCAGATACAGGTCCATAATGGGAATAAGAAGTCCCTGGGACAGTGTTGTATAACGGTGGATTAGGCATCTGATAATTCATTGGAGGAAGACTTACTCCTAACCCTCTAGGTTGCAGACTTATCTGTTGTTGTAATTTGATAGCCTAACTCCCAAGGTCCTGGTAGTTGGTTCTCAACTGTCTGGTGTCACTCAATCGGTTCATGCAACTGTAATATTCAAGGGGTCTGTGCTGGTAACAAAGGATTCAAGCAATGACTCATTTTACCGACTGCTTTAGTAAATCAATAGGGTTTTCAAATAAAAGAAAAAGATAGGACAAAGGGGTAAACAATAAGTTTGAATCAAATTTATCTAGTATTTGGACATATAACTTCAACAATGAATGTTTCCTAACAGATCATAAAAACCATAAGATGTCACAATCTATAGCATAATCTATACCATTGCATACATTTTAGGTGCTTAATTAACTTCGCAATTACTCTTCACAAATATTTCAAGGGTTTCAAAACAACACAGATTCATTCATCATCAAAATTATAGATCAACAAACTTTTTAATAACTTCAACTCAATGACAATCTAATAAGATAATACTTAAATTTGATTCCTTCAAATCAGTTTCATCATTCAAGAAACTCTTATGTTCAGCACAATCACTGCATACAGATAGATCATAACTTATCAGCCTTATCAAACAGACAATTTAATTCTAAATACCATATTTCGAGTAAACCTATAATTCTATTAACTATAAAAGATCAAATACATTGTATCTCTGTAAAATCACTACAAAATTCTATCTCCTAGCATTAGGTAAGCCAATCCAATTCTCAATTAGTCGACCTTTACAAAATGATACCCATCTGGTATTTATAGATATACAAAAGTTCGAACTCTACTTCTAATTTTAGGTTACCCACCTTTTTAGGAGTTACTCTCTTGGAAACTCAGATCAATATGATCTTGAGTTCTTACATTTAAACATTCAGTCTTAACTAAAAATAGAAGATAGAAGAAAAAAAAAAAAGTCATGCGCGACCAAGACTATTAGTGTTGCATGCACACAACATGCAAGGAAGATAAAAAATCATGCATGCAGGGATTCACGCATGTGAAGCTGAATCTGCTATGAACTCATCGTAGCTAGTGAAGACTTGCTATAGAGTATCCATCTCTGGCCCATCAATCCAGTCATCTTCAAATTTAATCTGATCCAACTCAGCTGTAGCAAACTCCTTCATACTTTTCACCTTTATTAACTCTCTCCCAGCAGCTTTTATCTCTTCTTTGACCTCTACTAGTCGATCTAACATCAATTCTCTGCCATCATCTCCCTTTTGCATAAGTCCTTTGAATCTTTCATCCCACTTTTCCTTTATTCGATTAAAAGGCATGCCCTCTTTTGTAAATGCATTTATATCTACAATAATGGCAATAGCTGCTTCTAACTCTTCCAATTGCTCAGTTAAATTATTTACAGTCTCTTGAATCTCATTCTTATGCTTACACAAAAAGTCAGTCCTAAACCGAAGTATACGAGAATTTCTCTCCACAAAATCCTTGTTTTCTTCCTCAAGTATGGATTGCTCTAGAATAGTTGTTAGAGGCAATTCACTCACCTTTTCTAACTTCTGACTGTATTCTTTGTATTCCTCTTCTTGCTTTTTTGATGCCTCAATGATCGATACATCTCTTTAATCAACCCTTCAATATCCTTGTAGGCTTCAAATCCTTTCACTAAAACCTTTCCTACCTCTTGGTTCAATTTATCTATCCACCTGTCTACCATCTCCGCCTTTCCTCTAACCTGCACCAAATCATCTACCTCCTTTTTGCTTAGCAAAATAGGAGTTTCAATGGCTGCTACCTGTTGTGACCTTGGAGAGGAGACACTCTTCAAGAATGAATGCAACTGATCCAATTGAGCTTTAAGCTCGTCCTTCTTTTGTTTGTCCTTGATCATTCTTGACTTAGTCGTTGAAGCCACCACATCAATCAAATTCATTTGCTGATTTCTAATGGGTCTTCCCAAACTGACCGTACTCAGTTGATAATCAGTTAACTGCATATCCCCTACCTCCTTTTCTATCATTGGCATGGCACATTCAGCAACAATTTATCCTTTATCTGTGAGTCGAGTAGAATGTAGAATTTTAGCCTTCTTTTTAGGCCTCTCCTGCTCAATTCCCTTCATCATATCCTCCCAATTGAGAGGTTGTGAAGGTATTACTTCTCTCTTCTGAAGGTCTAATTTTAGCCATGTAGGAGCACTTGGAGTAGTAGTCATCGTAGAGGAAGAGGGAGCAATAACTGTAGAAGGTGGCTGCATACTTACTTGAGATTGGGATTCAACCCTTGCTTTCTCTTGTTGTTCTTGTAGTATATGCATTTTCACAAGTCTTTCATCCTCCTCTCTATCCTTCTGTTCTTGTATTTTCTTGTCTTCTTCTTCTTTCCTCAACCTCTCTTCTTCCAACCAATTCCTCTCTACTCTTTCTTTTTCCAACCTTTCCTTTTCTAATTCTTCTTTCTCTATTCTTGCTCTTTCTAATTCTTCCTTTTCTAAAGCTTCCCTTTCTAATTTCTCTTTTTCTAAGGCCTCTAGCTTTTCCCTTTCTAATCTTTCTACCTCCAAAGTCTTAAGTTTTTCAGCTTCTGCTTCTTCTTCCTATTGTTTCCTAATCAGCTCTTCTGCCTTTTTTTGCTTCCTTATCTTTTCTGATTCTTCCTCTTTTTATCGAGCTTCTTCTGCTTGTTTCAACCTAGCAAACAAAATTTCCTTTTCTCTCCGGTTTCTTGCTTTCTCCTCCTCAAGATCATGGATCTTTTGTATCAACTCTAACTTGTCATTTTATATTTTAACTTTAAGCTCATGTTCTCGCTGCCTCCTTTGCTTCTCTGCTTCATCATCTACTGCCTTAATTTCAACTTGTTTTGACTGAAATTATTGTTGGTGAAGAAGAGCATCAGCTTGTACCTTTACCTCCATTTATTTTATTCTCTCCGCTGCAGCCCTTGCATCAGACTTCCTTTTTTCCTCTTCAAACATTTTCCATTGCTCTTCGTGTTAGAATCTACTCAATAGTCCCCTCTAAAGGCATGTTTTCTTGCAAATCCTTTTCTGACAGAGTTTCATCTGAATCTATCTCAACTTCTACAAATTCTTCCTCCACTTCTTTTCCCTTAGCAGCTTCAGCCATGGTATGAAGAGCTCCTTCTTGAACCTCTTTACTCTTCTTTCTTGTAAGTGGGGGTTGGGCGGATGATTCACCTAAAGTAGGTGTTGAAACAACAAATCCTACTAGAACATCTCCTTCCTATTTTTCCTCTCCATCATCTACCACCTCAAGTTCTATTTCTTCAATATCTGGAGGAAGGAATTCTAATGGCTCTTTGGGAGGTGTCTTTCTCTTAATTCTCTTGTATCCTTTACCCTTTTTAAGAACTGGTCCTTGAGAAGCTTGAGTTCTTAGCACTAACCATTGCACACTTCTATCCAACACTGTCCTTCCAATCTTCTTGATATCAATTGTTTCTTCAGCATCCCAATCAATTGGATCTAGGTTCTTGGTGCCAATATTCAATGCTTCATAGGATGGATCCAATATCATTCCATCCTCCACCACGGTGTTAGGAATGTTTTCTTTAATACCAAGTTCTAACATGAGTGAGACCAATAATCTTTCATAATTCTTCTTTCTCAAGTCATACTCATCTTGCCTATCACTCCAAAAGTCTTCTAACAAATTAAAATGTCTAGTGAACGCCAAAGGTAATAAAAGCATACATCTTCTTATTTGGATC